>OX276339.1:0-45000 GCA_946251815.1 Dasysyrphus albostriatus
GTTTGTGGTAAGCATTACGTCAATGAAGGCTCTTTAAGAAAGCACCTGGCATGCCATCCCGAAACGTCACAACTCACAACCAGTCTGCGAATGTGGCCTTGTTCTGTATGCCAGGCAGTTTTCACTCACGAAAATGGTAAGTTTATTCTAAAAGTTACAAACGCTGTTTCGTGTTTCAATAAAAAGTAATATTTGTTTGGCTTCTTAAAGGTCTTTTAACGCACATGGAACATATGAGAATGGATCCAAAGCATCAATTTGCGGCACAATATGTTCTTTCAAGAGCAGCCGCTGAACGTCGGGAACGAGATTCAATCCTTGCAGCTACATTAGCTGTGTCTGCTTCCGGTTCCGGTCTTCTGCCAATGAGTGGACCAGGAAGTGGTGACGGTGGAGGGGGTGGTTCAAATTCAATGTGCCCCTCTCCGTCGGCACATTCAGAGTGCTCCTCCAATGGCAGACTATCGTCCGCTGGTTCGGACCCCGGCTCTGGTCTCCTCCACAACAACAACAACAATTGCAGCAATAAACTGAGTGATATTTTAAGATCGAGTCACAATACCCATATGCACTCCCAGTATGGCGTTGATGACCTTCATGCGAACAGAATGTCGTTAATGGCTGCTGCAGCGGCGGGCATTGTTTCTCAATCAAGTGGTAATGGAGGGGTGTCTGGAGGCATGGGCTCTCCGGTTGATACCACAAGTGCTGGAGCAGCAGTCCAAGCTGCCGTTGTAAATTTGGCGGCCGCTATGCGTATGAATCAACAAGTAAATAGTGTCAGTTCAGTGACGGGCAACGTTGGGGGTTCAGGTGCAGGTAATGGTAACCTTGGTGCGACTAGTCAGCCAGGAACAGGCAATGGCCAAGTGATATCTTCTTCCCCTTCAACACTGAACAATGTCGATACGGCCGCTACAGCGGTTGCAGCAATGAACGCGATGCGTGTTTCGATGGCAGCAGATTCTATGATGCGTTCTAGCATGGGTGTTGAACCAATCTCACACCAGAGTAGTCATCACCATCAACATCAGCATCATCAACAAAACTCTCCAGAAACAGCCTTACGAATGCAGCAAGCGGAAGCTATATTACGTTCCCAAGCTGAAGCTGCTATTCGACTAGCAGTATCAGTAGCAGCGTCCAGCAATAATGGAAGTGTGAATAATGATCTTGCGGGGAATGGACGCCTAAATAACGGTTCTGGCCCAGCGTTTGGTGGGTCAACGACCGTCCCCTCAAACCCACCAAACAACAACGCCGGAAACAACAGTCTCCTCAGTAGTTCCACGAACAACAGCACGGGGAATCCACAATCGCAACAGCAACATCCACCTCATTCGCCGGGCAGTGAAATCAGGCAGCAGCAACAACAAACTCAACAATCATCACATCAGCAGCCTCAGCAGCAACAACACCAACAACAACAAGAACAACACCAACACCAACAACAGCAACAACAACAACAACAACAACAACAACAACAACAACAACAACAACAACAACAACAACAACAACAACAACAACAACAACAACAACAACAACAACAACAACAACAACAACAGCATCAACAACAACAACAACAACAACAACAACAACAACAACAACAACAACAACAACAACAACAACAACAACAACAACAACAACAACAACAACAACAGCAACAACAACAACAACAACAACAACAACAACAACAACAACATCAACAACAACAACAACAACAGCAGTCGCAAGTGAGTCCAGATTTAAGTGAAGCTATCCGTCTACAAGAGCACAGGCTAGAACAAGCCTTACGTTTGCACAATGACGCTAGAGCATTAAATTTTTTGTCAGCAGCTGGTTCTAATGGTGTGGCGGTTGCGCCTACTGCTTCAGTTAATCAGCACCAACCACAACAACAACAACAGCAACAACAACAACAGCAGCAGCAGCAACAACAACAGCAACAAACACAGCAGACGCAACAACAACAACTCAATAGCAATCCATGAGATTTTATTTTTTTCTGAGCGTTGGAAGATGGCAGATTATGTACTGGGGTACACTCAAATATTAACAATCAAGAACAAAATAAATACTCGCGTTCAGAAAATGTGTCTTTCTAAAGATCTCAGTTTCTCATAGTTGAGATAAATGTAAATAGAAGAATGTGTGAAATATGTAAAGAAGAAAAAAGTATATAAAATAAACATAAAACTATGTATATCAAATATATATTTCAAATGTAAATAAAAGAAAGCAATGAAGATCCTGGCAACTAAATAGAAAATCAGATGTAGTAAATGGTAATATAAGGTGCGGATAACACAATGCAGAATGCTCTCTAGTCAATATCTCATACGACTCGCAATACGTATCTGTATGTTTTTGACTTTATACATAGTTGTGATATTTGTTAGAGAAATATTATACGAGGTCCGTGAAAAACTTAGTGTGGGAGAGCCTTATTTTGTTTTGGTTTCTTTTAACTTCCAATTGAGACTTCTTATTACTAAAAACTTTAAGTAAGCACTTCTGAAAAAAACGCCAAAAGAAAAAAACCCTAGCTTACAAGTTTGTTCATCTTACCTTAGAAAAAAGAGGATTCTAGGCTAACATTTGGGTGCTGCTATTGAAAACGATACTATTTTTTCAAATGTTTAAATTCAGGGATCATTCAAGAACTGACCATCAGCTGAAAAAAAATGTAAAGGACATTGGTACAATCCTGATAAATGTATCATTCTGATAAATTTAAATTCCTTTTTATCAAAAACCAATATATAAGTGAATTTTGGAGCAACTGGGCATACAAATTAAGATTTTTTTTTGAAAAAAGATATAATCTAACTATGTATCATATTTCTAAATGTATTGGAAAAGAAGTTTTATTTTTCTTTTGGAAAGTAGTGGCTGCCAAACGCTTCATTGTAAAAATTACCATTTTTTTTGCAGTGACTCAAAGTCTTAATAGAATTTTGTTAGTACCTAAAAAGAGTTTAAAATTTTTTAGCTTGTGTATAGGATTGGTATTTCATACAAAAAACACTTCAGTTGAATAAAATTCATGTTTTACTGTTTGAAAAGCACTTTTAGTAGGTATCTGTTTCAAATAGATTATGTCTACGGTGTTGCAGAAGTGTGATTCACGTTTGCTAGGTATACATCGGGATAGAGCCAAAGCAAATTAACTGAATTGCTTCTGAAATTCATATACTTTCATTGTTAAAACAAATCAGTTCAATTGCTTAGGCCCTAGAACCTAGCCTAATGCTAAATGGCCAGCACTAAATATAAATAAAACTGCTCCTTAAGCACTAAAGTAACTCGCAATCTATGAACTTTGGTTATAAAATGCCTCGTTTTTAGTTATCGGGGCAATTTTTGCCTTTTATTTTTACTTCCGATATATTTACTTATGTTGGTAATAGGTATAGGGCAAGTTTTCGATTCGTGTGAAAAAAATTCGAGATAACAATCAAAAATGACATTACGATGATAGGGAACAAAGCGGCTGGCTGTCTGTGTCTATCTGTCTATATCTATCTACAGCGATTTTCTTCAAATTTTTAACTTAAGGTTTTTTGATAGTTTCGGAGAAGGGAAATGGAATTTTTTTAAGTTCCAAAAAAATAAAGTTTCTTTCTGTTAAGGAAAAGCTTATTATCTCAAAAACGGATGCAATTATCAGTGGCTTAATGTACTTTCTGGTAAAAAATTCCAAAAAAAACTGTTATTAACTGGACCTGAATGACTTTTTGGCTTTCGATTTTATCTCAACCGATTGCAATCAAATTTTTTAAGAAAAAGCTCCTTTAAATGTATAAATAATATTGCATATAACATTTTAAAAATATACATTTTTGGTTTTGAAAACGAGGATGAGTTTTTTTCATAATAGATGTATTTAAGTACATACATATATACTCAAAATTAGCAAACCAAACAAAAAGTTATTGAGAAAACCTCAACCAATTTAATCTTTTTTCTTGTATACAGGGAGTCCCTCAGTCACCGCCGCAAACTGGGACCTGTTGTATGGAAAGCGTGCTCAAAATGAAAACCTGAAACGATCGATTTCGTATAAAACTATAATTTGGATTCAAAGTTGACATTATTGCTTATTAATAAGTTTTGGGAGACAGAAAGGTAAAAGAAAATAAGCGATAAAATTCGAACAAAAATAAATTCGTGGTAAATACAAAAAAATTAAAAATTTTTTGGCGTCAAATGAACAATACCAAATTAGAACAACATATTACATTTACATTAAAAAAATTAAAAGCTGTAAGAAAATTTTCAGTTTTTTTTTCAGATTTGTGCATGATGCTTCCGCTTTTTACTTCTGTTTCATATAAAGGAATATTTATTCTACTAGGTCATATATTCAGATTTAAAATCATCGTGCGCAAATTCGAACAAAAAAATCAAAATTTTCTATGTAACTTTTAAATTTTTTTAATGTAAGTGAAAAAAGATTTTTTATTTTAATTTTTTATTTTATTTTATGTAGTGTAGTACCTCGTGACATGATGGTTAGTGCGTACGACTGTCATGCCAAAGGTCTGGGTTCGATTCCCAGCCGCTGCCACCTTTTTTTCGTTTTTTTTTCGCGAGGAACTGACAAATCCTCCAAGAGTATACTTGTCATGAATAAGTGCTTCTCGTCTAGCCGTTCGGACTCGGCAAAAAATTGTAGGTCCCCTCCATTCCTGCCAACAACACGCACACAGGAATGGTAGAGAGTTGTTAGCCACCAGTCCTTGGTTCTCCATGAGCTGTTGCGCCACTAAATTTATTTTTACCCCATAAATTGAAAGTTTATGCGCCATAAGAAGAAAAAATTACTGACCAAATAAAATTTCATCCGAGGTCATATTTTCCCCATACAACTTTTCTTTAAAAAATCCCTTAAATTAATTTTAGAGGAAGTGTAGGTAATGTTTTTGCTGTAGGTAATATGGCCCCCTGATTATTTCAAACGTCACTAGCTTCTTTAGTTGGGAGTCAAAATTTTAAAAACATCACCCCTCATATAATTTAAATGGAAATAGTGGCTTTTAAAGTTTAAAGGTTGTATTACATTTTGCACTCGAAATTTGAAGCCTAATAAAAACTTTTTCTTTGTGAACAAAATTGAATATGACAGCTTACGGTTTAATTATATAAATTATTAATTTAAATAGGATCAAATAACTAACTTCTTTGTTAATAAAGCTTAGGTAAATACTTAAAAATAATATGCAAGCGTAGAACTATTACTGTCATTTGGATATAATATCAAAAAATATTTACTAAAACAACTTAAATCAAAAATAAAATTAAAATTAAAATTAAAGATTGGATTTTTAGCTTTAAAAAAAGCTATAGCATGATAATTTAAGTGTTGCCGTTGTTCAAAAATTGCCGTTGTTTGAAAATTGCCCCTCCCTTCTTAACGAGGGAAGATAGGCCCCCCTCTCATACAATTTTTTCTTTTCTCTGTCCAACCTTCTTTCGCACCTCACACTAAACTTCCAGTGAATTATTATCGTATATTGCCTTGGGGGGCCATATTACCAACACAGGCAATTTTTATTTTTTTTTTATATTGACATAAATTAAAAGTTTGAGACTTGCATGCTTAAAATTTAGCTTGAAAATGTTTTAAGAATAAAATTTATAAAAAAAATTATTTATTTAAAAACCAGTCTACTGAATTCAATTTTTTTTTACCTCATACTATCAATTTTATTATCATATCTCACGCTTTTAAACATTTTTTTTAAGCCCTCCAGTCTCTTAAAGATAAGAAAGAGCGAGTACGTGTTACCGAGTCGTTATTTTTTTTTATTTTCTTTTATATAATTACTTGCATATTTTCAAAACTCAAAGCAACTTGAACATAAGAGGAGGATCTTGCGATCCAGACGTCCATTTTATTTTAACTTAAGGAAACAGGAAGTGCTTATCCTTTTTTGTGACCACTTTTTCCACTTAACAATATTATTTTTTAAACTAAGATGGGGAAAGCACAAACGTTTTTGAAATATCAACTAAGAGAGTTACTGCTGTGATATTACTTTTAAACCGAGCCTAAGGAAAGTAAAAAAAATCAGGAAATACAAAATAGTTCAATAAAAAAAATCATAAGAAAAAGTTACCTTCTATTAGTACTGAATTATAAAATAAAACAAACAATGTTCATGAAAATAAGAAAGTAAACAATTGAATAAACTATGAAACAACTAAACTTACCCATATACAAACATAAAAGAACTAAAAAGATGCGATTTAAATATACAAATACTTACCAACTACATTGTGCGGAAATATAAAAATTTACATTGTGAATGATTGTGTAGAAGTAAGAATGAATGTGCTTAGGAATAATATCATATATAGTAAGTTAATGTGTACATTTTCATGTAGGTACCTACTATCTTTATAAAACTAAAAATACAAATTAGTTATATAAGTTAAAATACATTATATATTAATATATATATGTATGTATATATATTAAAATGTATACATATACCAATCTAAATCTGATTAAATACACAATTTAAAAAAAGTAAACATCAGAATATCAAATAGGTACTTTAACCTTACATTTTTTGCTATTCAAAGGAAATGCACAAGGCTATGATGTATAATAAACAATCGATGAGACACCAGCAGACAAAATTGAACAAGAAAGAGCAGTTATAATTTTTCTAGAAAATAAATTAAATAAATATATGTATAGTACATCAACCCACAACCTCATCGCAAAAATACAATATTGAAGGTTTTAATTAAATCAAAAAAGCTTATTTGTTTTAAATTTTTACACTCAAAATTGAATTAAAACAAAAAGTAAATACAAGATAAACCAGAATCAAACTAATCACATTATAAGAACATCAAAATGTATTTATTTTTCAAAAACGAAAATATCATGAAGGAAATTAAATTTTTTTTAAAGTAGTTTGTTTGACCTTAATTTGTCAATTTAAACATTAAACAAAAATAAAACAGACTTAAATAAAAACAAAAACCAACGAAAATGCAAGTTCTTAACAATGTCACACAAAACAAAAAAAAAAATAAAATAATAAAAAGCACCAAACCAATTACCTCTTTGGTTAAATATATTTTTATACTAAACTTAAAAAGTGCTTTATACAATTTTTTTTTATTTTCCGGAAAGTTAGCAGAAAATGGAGTTTTATGTTTTTATTTAAAAAATAATCAAAAAACAAGAAGTGCAATATATTTCTTTTTGAAATATAACCTACGTTGTGCAGTGAATATCTTAGTTCTTTTAAATAATATTATGTAAAACGAAAAAAGAATGAATGTCTAATTTATAGAATCCTTTTCCGAATCCGTTAAACAAGCATTTTGATGAGAAGTAATGAAAAGGGAAAAAAGATAAGACATTTTTTCTTAGCAATGTGTTGATCACACAATGTCAGCAATGATATAATAATGTGTTTTTTCATTTGTTTGGGATTCTGTTGCCATCAAATGAACCCAAATTGTGAGAAAAGACATTTTTTGATGAATTTTAAAACAAACTATATGATGTGACAAATCAAAATTATAACCATTTCGGCCAAAATATAAACATAATACAAAATCTTTAAGGAAAGAGATTGGGGTGTGCATGGCGTTATGACAATTAGTGGCAGAATTACTTTTGAGCTTAAATTCCATATATTGAAGTTGCTTGTATCACGGACTAATATCTTACTTTCCAAAAGAAAGAAAGAGTAAGAAACCGAAGATTTTAACAGCAATTAGCATAACATAAAGAGAAGAAGAAAAAAATGTACCTATATACGCTAAGCAGCTCCATCAGACTGAATGGGTGGGTCGGTTTCCTTTCTTTCTTCAAAGAAGGACAAAAAACGGTATATAAACGTTAAGTAAAAGTTTTCTTAAGACTTATGATTTTATATAAAAAAAAGTGCCTGGTAACAATGGCAAATTTCTTTATTCCAAAAAAAATATTTAGACAAAAAACATTTGTTTTTCTCTATTTTGGCACTTTTTCTCTAGCCCTTCACCAAACAAAGTTTTCATTTTTCAAACGGTTTGATAAAGTATTTATGTAGTTATCTAATTTAGAATTTTGATAAATATTATAAGTGCATTTCGTACAAGTTTAGAGAAGAAACTGATCCAACGATTATATACAAAAAGAATTTGCTCAAGACATTGGTGGACTTACCTTGTTTCGAGATCAAAACTATTTTGTATAGAAACTTTATTGAAATCTTTTTCTTGATTCATACATTTAAAGCAAGAAGAGAATAAACTAGTGCCAAAGCTAAAATTTTGGAATTTATTGCTAATAACGTCATCATCTAGACGTTACCTGTAAATATTTGATACGAAAAAAATTATACTGGTCAACAAATTGAGCACAAATCTTACATCAAAATGTCTGTATAAAAGCAGGTTTTGGAGATATTCTGACATAATAATACAAAAGTTAAAAACTTTTTTAGGTATGTTTAGGAAGCTTTGTTACCAAACGGTATAATAACTTCTTACAACATACCTAATCAAGAAGTACCTAGTTATCTTCCCCTTTAATATTCAATGCTTAGCATCCACATATGAAAGAAAATGAAGTAAACATGCAATAACCTAAAAAGCGCCCAATGCAGAATTGCCATTTTGTTCAATTCGTCTTTTCTTATGCCAAATATCTCTCCAAGCCGATGGTCTGCAGCAGAGATCGGCAATTTGTTTCATGTGCGGTCTTGATGATGAAAATTTTTCATATACCTACGAAGGTCCAGAATAGTTTATAAAGAAATTTGGGGACCAAACATTTGGAACATAGTTTATAAACACTACCTATTTAAAAATAATTTTTTTTATTTACATAGAAAGCAAAATTATAATTATTCAATTATTTTGAAGAAATACAGTAACATTCCGTATGAAGTCGCATTTTTACTCAACAGAAGAGTTATTCGAGTCAAGGAAAAGGAAATATACCATTTCTTTTTCTACGCATGTTCCTAGGTTCTGATAGCATACAAAATGTTAGGTCCACATACTAAAAAATTTTCTATTTTCGCTGTAATCTGTGCGTTATTTATTTGAGATTGAGATGTAAATAATTAGTATTGCTTAAGTGGATAATTTTCCCATTCTCCTTTTAGTCACTAAATTATACAACAAATATTTCACATAAGTTGGAGTTCTTTCGATAAAAAGTACTTTACTCAAAATATTTAATACTAAAAGAAAAAAAATGTATCATCCTTTTGTGGCATTCAAGTCAATTATTTACTAATTCTTATTCTTATTACAAACAACTTTCTTCAGTCTTCAGACATGTAACCACATCCCGAAACGTCACAACCGGATAAAATAGTTTTAGAATTAGAATTATCAATCATTGACCTGAAGCCCTTAAAAGGAAAATAAACTTTTTTACAGCTAAAAGGTCACGACAAAAGGAAATATTTTTAAACCATTATAAACTTACTTATCTTGGGCCGTAATTTATTTAATTTTTCACACTTTGAGATTCGCTTGGAGACTTGAAGTGAAGGCATTATCATATTTATCACTTCACAGTTTTACAGATTTTTGTGCCTTGCTTGAGGATTTGGCGGGGGCACAACAGTGTCCTTTGAGTTTTATAGTTTAATAATATATTCAAGCTTAGTTTTTTTTTTAATTTGTAAAGCCCAGTTACCATTAGACTGCAATAAATCCGTTTTTGACTTTTTCTTACTCTTAAAAGTTAAAACTTTGATTTCGAACTTAGGTGCCTCTAAGTTCATGGCGTCAAGAAACCTCAATCCTTCCATTATAAATTAAACTCAATGATATAATAATAACTAATCATAATATATTAAAATGTTAATAAATATATTTATAAATAAAAACTGGTTATAATACAAATCTTTAAGCATCCTATGTTCCGCTTTTGAAAATAAATAAATACAAAAACGATTCCTTATTTTAATGTATTTCGTAAAACAAACATTTCGAAACATGATCTATAATTAAACAAAAATTTATATTAACAAAACAAAAAGATATACCTTTGGAAAACATATAATACATAAATCAATAGAAAATATACAGATAACATTTTAAAAATTTTAATTTTCAATAGATCCCTTTACAATTATCCTATAAATACCAAACCAGTTGCATAAGCAGTATTATCGTTCATTGAAAAAGAATTTTAATACAAAACATCAGCTGGCTCCCCATCACATACTTATAATAAAAATACTATATAAACTAAATGCTAATACTATGTAAAAAGATTATTACTAAATAGAAATAACAACAAAATAAATTATTCAATGATAAAACTTCTTTAAACCATCAGGTTGAGAGATTGCTTCAGAGAGATCTAGCTGTATTTGTATACCCCACAAAAGAACTCTCAAATTATTACATATGACGTGTGTTTACAATAAAAAATAAATAAATTAATAAATAGTGATAGTTGCAATAGATGTTTATATATATATTTTCTTCAAGCATATGATTTTGTTTTTATAAAGTAATGCATGCAAATTTTCATTTTGATATATCTTAACCATATTGTGTTGATACAGTTTGCTTACTATTTAACTTTTTAGTTTGTTTCCATAAACAAAATAGTTATTAGCAAATAAGAATAGAGAAATTAATAAAAACTAAGTCAAATAAATATGACATAATAATAACATCTTATGCGAAATGCATTTAATGATGACAGATATACATAAATATTAACAAACAAAGAATATTAAAAGAACAAAACTTTAAATAAAATCTCAATTACAATAGCCCAAAAACTTGTGTCATTCAAACAAAAAGAAAATTAACAAACAGACAAATACAGTCAACAAGAGATCAAAATAAAATAAAAAAACGCATTTTCAGATAAAGGATACACCCAATTAATAGCCATAAAATAATTTTTATTTCTTTATATTTTAAAAAATAACAATAAATAATAATAAAAAAAAACTAATTTGCAATAGCCCAAAAACACATGCACCGATAAAACCACATGTGTCACACAACAATTATAATTATAAAATAAAAATCATGTATTTCTTTTTAAATCAACAAAATTAACAATAACATAAAAATGAAATAGCCCAAATAAAACAGAAATTAAAATACAAATCAGTTGCAATAGCCCTTAATCATGCTGAGGAAGTATATGGTTTCTCACATGACACTACATTATAGAAATAAACAAACATTACTCAATACTTTTACATTACATCGTTAAATTTTTGTTTCAATTTGTTTTTTTCGTTAAATCAATACAACAATAGCCCAAACGCATGGTTATCAACCGTAAGTTATGATGGAAGATATCTATCGTAAATATTAAATAAAATATTCTTTAATAACTTTTATTTGTTAAAAATATTGTTTCTTAGTTGCATTTATGTTTTTATAATAGTTCTTTGATAAGCAATAACAATAATAATAATTATAATAAATACATACTAAGTCATCGAAATCTGATTTCTTCCTTTCAAATATAAAGTAGTTTTACATCCAAACTCAATAACATTTATAAAATTAAAAACATATATATGTAAATGCAAATAAAAATATTTGGACACTGTAATTTTACAGTTAGCATTTTATGTTACAATATGTTGCTATTTTGTTTTTAAACATAATATGTACTATAGTAATGATTTAAATTATTTTCGAAATTCCCTCGGTAAATGATAATTTAAAAATTATTGCATAATGCAGTAAGATGGATAAAATGTTATACAAAAACAGCTAAATAAGTAGCATATACGTAATATTGTACTTAACATAATTCAATTTAAATAACAGGCATTATTTTTTTTAAAACTCTTCAAAAAAAAAAAAAAAAATTAGACAGCGTTACGCAAACTTAAATCACTCCAAATACAAAAATTGAATTTGCATTGTGTTAAAAAAAAGTAATATTCCAATCAATCCTTTCACATCATTTATTACCAAGCATAAGACATAGACTGTTTTGGCATAAATACAAAACATTTATCAATATACATAGTTATAACATCATTAAATGTTATTCGCTTAGTAAATATAATATAATTAAGTATATACCAAAAAAAAAAATACACGTCAAGTAAGAAAACACAAACTTAAAAAAAAAAACAAAACAAACTTCAACCAATATTTATATACTTGGTATACAAACGGAAAACAACAACACCTATAATTAAAAAATGAATTGAAAATATCAAAACTACGCCCATAAAAATTGTGATCAACATCAAGAACGAATATAAAAACTACAGCACAGTAGTAATGCACTTGCAAGAAAAGTACTTCAAAGATGAAAAGAAAGTCGAGCGATTTTCGTTCGGGAAAAATGTGAAAGTAGCTATTTATTGATACATTTATGTATTCTATTCGCATTTTTTTGTGTTGAAATATAATTTTTTTTTTCAATTTGAACGTATGTATGTCTTTTTTAAAATAATGATTAAGGAAAGCAATACAATACTTTGAAACAATATTTCTTCAAAAAAATAAAATGAATTAAACCTATTGGCCAGAATATTGTAGATATCGAACAATTATACGTAGGATAAGATGACGTTGTAGCAATAAATAACGCATACCGGAAAATATGTTTTATATTATGATTCTTGATGTATACGAAACATATTTACTGAAGATTTTTTGTCAGGTGGATACGAAAACTTATCTGTCTCTTAAATATTTGGATTAACGTTAGTTCTTTATTTGCTTCGAAGCAAACCAATAGTCTCAATCATAAAAGTTATGTCTCAAAAATATTGTAAAATGGACAAAATAAATATTCGGCTATAAAAGAAAATAGTTTTCAATTTGTAGGCGCAAAAAATCTTGAGATTTGTTAAGTGTTTTCTCTAAACAAAATAGATATTAAAGAGCGCATTGTTGAGCAATGCAAATTTACATTCTTGGCATCTGGCAAGATTCTGGTTAGATAGGAAAACAGGTTTTAATTGCGCTATTTAAAAGTTATAAGGGTAACCATACGCCATGAAAAAAAGGTTATTTACAGATTTGTTATCCAGGTCCCAATCCTATTTAACACCGATACACATACTAATATGCTATTAAGTGCAATGTCTTCTTCAGTCAGTTAAATATTGTTTCATTCAGTATTGTCAAGCATGGTTAATGACAGACCCAAATCGGCTTGAAGTACCTACATTATGTTAACCATAAAATGTTTGTGCACATAAAGGTGATAGATAATAATACTTATTATTAAAGACTAGATATATTCATAAACCTAGAACATTATTTTATTTCACACAAAATAAAAGCATTCCAGCAAAAAAATATTATCTAGCTTATTTTTTTATTTTTTTGATAATTTGTACAGCATGTACAATAGGGAGACCGTGTTGCGCTTGTTTAAGTTGCAGTAAAACAGCACATTATCAAACGCGTGTACACTGTACCTACATGAAGTTTTTTCATGAACTCTTAATACTTATTTCTTTTTTACTTGCGTCTGACAAAGGGGACCCCAGATGTTGCGTCTGTACTCAAAATATATCTTGGTTTCAACTTAAAGGACGATAAATCAATTTGTTAAACCACTATCTATAAGAGTTGAAAAGATTAAAATGTTTCGCAAGTAAAACTTAATTAGAACTATATATATATATATTTTAAAATATTATTGACCTCAATTTTTTTTTACATTGAAGTTAGTTCAAAGTGCAATTTACTATATTATAGTTATAAAAATAAATGTTTTAATTTTATTTTTTGCTTGTTCAATTACCTGAGTTATTTTCTTGACATAGATAACTTATCTATTAATTCCATTATTTTATTTAGGTAAAAATTAACATAATACTTATGTATCGAAAAATGTTTTAAAACAACTAATTTCTTTAAGTTAAATGTGAATTGAACGATGAATGCATGTTACATTATTTTATTTTTGTTTTTAAATAACTTTATCTTATTAAATGTGCAATGAAAAAGAAAAACAATAATATCGAAAAAGGGTACGGTCGAAACACTTAAAACAATTGAACAAAAATTAATTAAACGAAAATATAGAAAAATAATTGAAAAGTTTTTGCCAGTTCTGCACTGATGTTTTGAATGCATGTCCAAAAACAAATCAAGAGAAGAGACACCTTAAATGATTAAGGAATAGCGAATTACATAATTGTAGATTATACAAAGAGAATTAAGATCATAACTAAAAACTTTTGTTAATACTTTTATTGATTATTTTTAAATGTATAAAAGAGAAATTACCTACTGGTGGATATTTTAAAGTTATCATTTTTGGAGAATGAATTTAAGTTAAAAAATAAAACCATAACAAAATGTGAAACCGAAACAACACACAGACTGAATTAATAAAGTCTCTTATGTGTTTTTCTTCCTCTAATTTGTTTATTTTTTAGTTTGAAGTCAAAAGCAATTGTCAAATATTATAAAAAAAGAGAAAAAGAAAAAAAAACAAAATCATTAATGTATATTTAAATATATAAAGTTGTGTTATTTGTGTAGTATATCATTTTCCAAAGTTTTCTTTCAAAATATTTCAGAAAATATTTTCATGTAATTGTAGAAAATTTATACATTAACATTGGCCTCTTAAATTTTGAAATTGGAATTTATTAATTTATAAAAAAAATACGAATTTTGAGGAAGAAAATTCAGACAATTGTTTATTAATTGCGAAAAATTGTGAAGGAATCGCATAAGACCTAACATTTTATGTACTATATAATATGGATAGTAAAAAATTATAAGAAAATAATATATATTATATATTATACTATTAAATAAGTACTTATTTATTATTTCATAAGAATAACACTTACAATAAAGATCCTTCAGTAAAAAACATAAACATTTTTAAGACTTGCCGTTTTAATAAATTAACTAGAAAATCAATATTTTAAGGGGAACGAGAAGAAAGGGTAAGATTTAGTGTGTTTAATAAACTCCGTTGAAATTTTACAGGCATATTTTTTCTAGATCGAACTAACCAATTCAAATCATTGATTAATTTTAGAACACAAATTTTTCACTATTCGAGCATTCGAGGATCATTTGATGGTTTGAACAAATTCTTAAACGATTTTATTATATATTATAACCGCCAAGAGTAAAGATGCACATTTTACATCGGTATACATCTAAAACATCGATGTGTTTTTATTCGATGGATCGAATACTTTCGATGCCTAACGATATAATAATGGTTTTTCATTCGATGCATCTTACATAAATTTCAACTTCACTTCTACAATTTTGTGTACTTACCGGTTGAAATGCGTTTCCTCCTTGAGTTGAAATTCAGAGCTATCCCTTTCTCTAAATTAAAGCTCCAGTAGGTACTTTAGAGAGCACATAATTGTTGATGTTTAAAGTTAAGAAGAAATATCAGAGTTATTTAGTTTTGTGCATTATCTTTTTCGAACCATAAATCTTCATTATAAGGTCGTAATTTTGGTAATAAATGAACAAGGAATTTCAAAAAACTATTATTACACTAAAGGCAACACAATTATAATAAGGGTATTCATGCAACAGCGTAAAGTCATCGCATAAAAATAGTAAAGTTGTAAACTGCATAAATCTGTTTTTATATTCTCGGCTTCTCAGCTGACCTTTCCCATCGCGGCATTCTTACGCCTTTAGAGTACATGGGGAGGGAGGAAGATTGAAATTATAAAATGTGGTCCCAAGGTTTTAAGCATGCTTAGCTTAGTCCAACGAGAGTTGGAGTTCGCGCGTAACGTCCAAAATCTGGTTCTCGATTTACAGGATAATGTTTGTAGCATTTCGGGGTTTAGGCCTGGTATGAGAGGTCAGGTGCTAGGTGCGTGTTGTACCATAGTTAAAGAAATGTTACTTCTTAACGGTTAATGTTACGAACACACTTTATATGAGTTTTTTTTGAGAAATTAACTCAGTTTTCAGTTACATGTTTGCAGAATTTTTTTTTAAACTTACCGTTTTCGATATATTTGTCAAAAACCCATTTTCGTGACCTTTGACCCATTATGGCTAACCTAGCGGTCATCGGATTTTTGAAGACTTTTCTCAGATTATAAGTGATATCAATTCCACGTGTATACGAGTACCTACGAAAAATCAGCCTGTTATAAATTTATTTTATTTCTTTGGCATTTTTATGTCTATTCGTACTGGGCTAATAAACAATCACTCTTTCAAAATTCACATAAATCCGTTGAAGTTATCTCATTCTCTTATGTAAATACTCATCTTTGGGAGCAAATTGTAATTTCATAATCGAAATTATCTCCTTATCTATGAATTGACACTTCATGATTATGAATCGATATTAAGGAATATGTATATCTAAACAAATATTTTGTTTTGATTTTTGATAAGGGGACAAAAGAGGGAACGGGTCGTTATTCTGTTTTCCAAAATTCTGTATATGGATCAAAAACTCTGTATGTATTACATTATTCTACTTTTCCAATATTTTGAATTCTAAAATTCTGTAAATAATGTAAGTGCCCACATTCTGTTTCCAAAATTCTCTATTCTTCTGTAAATCTAGAACTCTTTTTCCTAAAATTCAAATATTTCTTCAATGCTAATTTGGACTTCCTTCCCAAGAAATATTTTTTTGTTCCAGTTCCAGTTGTACAAACGTGGTTTAAATTTTGATTCGAGGTTGAGCAATTTTTACTGACTGATCTCGGAGGAATAACTGAGGTTCAATGATGATTCAAGGTTCAAGTATATTTAAGTAACCAATTTAGTGATTGAGCCAACAATCGTTGAACTTAAGTTAATTCGCCAGAGTCGGTGAGTTAAAATTGCGGATTAAATATTTGCACAACGGGGTCTTAGTAAGATAACTGTGGGTGAATCAACATAATCGTTGGATTTTCAAGCTGCTTTACTTTATCTTTTTAATAGTTTTGCTAAAAATTCATGTACGTACATATCTATCAAGTAGTTTCGAAATGTGTTGTAATTAGATTGTTTCTTTTTATTTTGTTAATACCTATTTGATTAACAAAATAAATTATGGTTGTTTGATAGATCGAGGAAAACCAGGGTTTAGTGACTTACTAAACTTCCAACTATTATTTTGGGCATGGCAGGAATCGAAGTGAGTAACAATTTTGTGCTGAGACCCAAAAGCCAAGATGATAGTTTATCTTAGCATTATGTGTAAATACTAAGAATAGAACGCATTTTGTTCACTATCAAAACTGTTCATGTGCACTTTTTTTGATCAGGTATCAAAACAATTTTTCTTTTATCATTTACAGAATTTTGGAATACAGAATTTGAGATCCAGAATTTTATATTTACAGAATTTTGAAATACAGAATTTTGAAAACTAAAATTTGGCACTTACAGGATTTTGGAAAACAAAATTTTGTAATGCGAGTTTCAAAACATACAGAATTATGACCCCAAACCTTTTGTCGGATTCGCTTCTGTCAAAAATCGTTACTCATATTCAAACACTGGCTAACTTTTTAGCAGCTTACTAGCATTTGCTTAATTTCGCAAGAATAATAGATACCAACGTATGGCAAACAATTTAAAATGTGGAGGTAATGATAAACTCGATTAAATTTATCTCAATTGCATTTTCAGCTTAGATACGAGTAGTATCATGATAAATAAGTTGTGTCTTTGTACTAAAGTACCTACTAAATACACTAAATGGTATTTACCACTATTTTTAATTGATAATGCAAGTTCGCACGACCCAGTCGGGTATTTTATCGATTTTGAAGCCATCTCCATCAAAGCTTTCATAAAGCTTCCGAAATGTTAATTTTCTCTGTTGCACTCCATTGTAAAGTTTTTAAAGTAAATCTACTCTTCTAAAAGCTTTAATGCGTTATTATATTTAGCTCGCCTGTTTTGTATCATTCTGTTCTTCTCTATCATACTAGTCAGATGAGAATACATATCTGAGTACGTGAAACTTTTTCATATCTAATTCAACTTTAATTTCCACAACAAAGTGACCAGTTCTTCAGCATTCAGTGCATGGGCTGTCAGTATAACGATTTTTAGTAGAAGTGCTTCTTCAATATGTCTGTCGTTATTCATATATTTTTCACTTCAGTTTGTTTTGGTTTTATATTTTGTTGACATCTTAAAGAAATACGAAACCAGTGCATTTGTTTGTAAAGCCCCGTTTTTGTCTTTGCTATTGCTGTGGAAAGCAAACATGGATATTCATATAAATATTTGTCTGAAAGTGATAGCATCGCCTTTGTTTATATCAATCGAATATTCATCATAGATATCAAACTAAACCAATGACTATTAATACTGGAAAACAAATTTAAACACACATAAAGAAAATTAAAAAAGCCCTTTATCTTATGATTTATTATACATTTGGATAATGCGATTGTTCGTCTTCAAGCGCGCACAAAATGTTTTGCTATCTCCATTCCCTTAAAAGAGTTTGATGTAGGTATAGTGCAATCCCCAATCCAATTAAAAGGACAAATGCCTAAGTTAAATATCATTAAAAAAAAACATCAGTGTCATAAAACATAAAAATGAACTACAAGGATTCCGAGGTTTGTATTCATTATTAGTTGTCAAGTGAACTTTTTTAGATAGGTATAATTAAATTAATTGTCATGTGGAAAGAAGTGCAACAACCAACGAAATGTCATTTA
Source organism: Dasysyrphus albostriatus (assembly GCA_946251815.1). Taxonomy (NCBI): domain Eukaryota; kingdom Metazoa; phylum Arthropoda; class Insecta; order Diptera; family Syrphidae; genus Dasysyrphus; species Dasysyrphus albostriatus. The sequence continues at coordinate 18,615 of OX276339.1, forward strand.
TAATAATCCAGGGACCATTACTGTTTGCTGACGCATCATACATCGTCTTTATAAGTTTTTGTTAGGAGTTTTTAACTTTTCAGTAACGAAATACACAAGGTAAAATAAAGTTGAAGAAAATGAAACAATTCGTCTTTGTTATTGAAAAGACGCCTGTGGCATTGTTCACCAAGAACCGCAGATTTTCTGTTTTCATCACTAAGCGGGCGGGCAGTAGGCAGATAAAGTAAATGTATGTGTATATAGGAATATACCTTCATTATGTACATACACCTATAGCCTATTATTATTATAACAAAATCCACTTGAAAACTTAAAGTTATCAAAGCTCTTTTAGATTTAAATTATTAAAACTTGTCAGTTTAAAAGTTGGCTCACAAAGAGGTGAAGAGAGGTTATTTTGCCGTGCGTAGAAAAATAGTTCTTTGTTGATATTTTTCGATATTTGTTTGTTTCTATGTAGCTACTCGTACTTTGTTTTTGATAATTTTGAGTATTTTTTATTAACTTCGAGCATGAGACTTATTTTATGTGGAATTTGAACTTAGTTAGGTTCTTTTATCTTTTCGCTACAGCATATAAATATCGGTTGGACTAATATTGTAACGATATTATTAATGAGATTGCGCGGCCGCGCCGGTGACGATGCTAAAGAATTTAGGAGGGTGATGGTATATTAAATCTATTTATTTATTTCGTGGGTAGGTACATAAGGTTGAAGTTTATTTCTTCTGGATTGGAGTGGTTAAATATTTTGACTGTTAATACCTTCACCCAGAAAAAAAGAAAAACGAGCTAAAAGCAAGAAAATCTTTGACAAATCAATGAGCTGATGGTTGAAAAAAGTCTGTTTATCTCAAAAATTTTATTCTGAACTTTGCTACAATTTTATTTGCTCTTCTACCCATCACTAGTCTATATTTTAAGCCTATAGCACTCAGAAGCAAAACAAAAAGATTCCATACAAAAATGATATTGCGAAAGCATAAACAAGTAGAGATATTTCATTCCTTTTGGATCTGTGAAGTACGCTTTTTCGACAGGCGAAATTAATATTTCTTGTGGCAGTTTATATCAAACAATTATGGTTTGCATAGTTATACGAACCTCTTAATCGTATATATGCAAACTTTTTAGTTTTAACTCTTCCTTTGTTGATTTTAATATGGTTGAAATAGGATTAAAAAAAGATTTTGCAAACCAGTGCTCCACTCTCGTGAATTTCCAATGTCATAATTTTTTTTTTATTTATTTAGGTATGTGTCTGTGTTAACTTGCTAAAAGAATCTACTTACCAATTCCCCCTTCTTTTTTTCATCCCCCAAAAACTCTTTCCACCTCCTCTTCTGGGAAATAGATTTATTTTACATTTCTATTAGCTCCTAAACCGTTTTCAATCGTCAACTGAACTGCAAACTGTACTGCACTAGTACATACTTTCTCGTGAAGTGAACAATCACCAGTGGAGAAAGTGATATTTTGACATTTCTCACTAGTATAGATTTGTGAGTGTGTTGTGAACGTTTGACGTTTAAAACTACATGTCTCAAATGACTAGTTATCGGATTGTAACCTGTTCACATTTTGCACGGGTATTGCTTGGAAAAAAAAACTCTCGACGCACCTTTCTTAAAAATTAATTTTTAAATACAAAATGTTGATAACATTTAAAAAAAAAAGTTTTGGTATGCCAATTTTGAGTATGTGTACATATATTAAAAAAACATTAAACCTAGTTTCAAAAAATTCATAAACTCGTTGCAATATTGAATTTTCAAAAAAAAAAATTTTTAAAAACCCAAAATTTTGATTTGCAATATTTTTAACATATGAAAAGAGCTTTTGCATAAAAATTTTGACTCAAATCGTTTTTAGCCGTTGATGGGGCAATCGAAAATTGAAAAAAACCGTTATATGGCAGGTATACTGTTAAAAACGGTTTTCGGTACTTTTCTTTTCCTTAAAAAAGTACACCATACATACAATAATACGCAGATTTTTTATCAAAATCCTTAGAGCCTTATTGAGATAAAAAAGATTTTCATTTACGGTTTTAGAGCTAGTACCGTTATTTTTGTAGCTAAAAAAAATTTGAGTTTCCCTATGGAGAGTTACAAAAAACCTTAAGTTCAAAATTTAAGATAATCGCTTCAATGGCTTAGGCTGTAGGTCGATATATGGATGGACAGACAGACAGACAGTTTTGTGCCACCCGCTTTTTTCGCTGTCTCTACCATCGACATTTTTTTCTGCACAAATCCAAAACTTGCCCCATACAATACATAGTACCTTCATCGCAAGTAAAAATACATAATACGACTTAGAATAGAAACAAAAAATAACGTAAAATGATTTTAAAAGCTTCGATGTTTCAATTCAAAAGTGAAATTATCAATTATTTATTTAAACTTCACATTTTTCGCAGCAAGAACCACTTAGCAGAACAGGACTCCAAAAGTAATTTTTTGTTGACAGAAACTGTAAACCATATTTTTAATAATTAACTGAATTGGTGAAGGTATGATCCACCGTCGCACAATTTTTGGTTCGTGTTTTTTGAAGAGATGTATCTTTGTGATGAGTGGAGTTCTCGTATTGAGTTGAAACAAACAGCATTCTTCAGCCTTATGTTTTTTTCTCGAGAATTGTTTGCAAAGCCATTATTGCGTTATTGCAAGAAATGATACGACAATTTTTTTGATTTGCTTGATTTTTGCTTGCTTGTAATTCTCATGGATGGTTTTTTGAGTCAATCAAATTTAATAGTCGGATAACTTGTTTATTCAGCTTTAATTTAGTTCTTTGTTATTGTTGTACTATTTTGTTTTGCATAATTTATCTGACTTTTAATGAAAAAACATCCTTTTGGTCTTGAAAAATAAAATAAATGGAATGGATATGAAATGAAACCCCAAAAACCATTTCTTTCATGTTTCAATTCCAACAAATAAATTGTACCTAGCAAAAAGCTTGTGTTTATAAATTTGCTCTTAAGTTTCCCGGTTTTGTTTACTTTTTATGTTTGAAAAATGTAGTATAAATTCAATAATAATATTTTAGTTCTTCTTTACATATGGTGTCGGCGGTTATTAAGGCCTACAACATTTGACGTTAGGCCTCATTATCCTCCTTCATTTTGTATTAAAATTTGTCTATTTTAAAGTTTATTTCATGTGTTTTTCAAAATTTTAGACACGTTAGTAGGTAGTTACAGCTGTTTGCTAATTGCTTAATTGTTTTGTTAGTGACTTAAACTACGATGCCTCCCAAACGAGCAATTTAATCTGAAAATGACTTGGTATTGGCTGTCCGAGCAGTCCATACAGGAACGCTTAGCAACTATTAGCGGATGATAAAGATAGTTTTGAGTGCCCCGATGGCTGTTAAACAAAGAAATAATGTCTTGTTTTTAAGAATTTATTATTATTACAAAATTTAAAAAGTATATTTTGATTTTTATAGTAGGTTAAAGACTTAGGCCTTATAACCTGACCGTAGTTTAATATGGCCTATTAACTAGGTTTTTGAAAATGTTGAAATTTGCAATGTTTTGATTTTTTTTTGCATAAATTAACAATAAAATTTGTTCATTCTGATCAATAGTTTCTGTTTTATTTCAAATCTCCCTTAGGTAGGCCTTATTACCCGTACCTTTCTTACATTTGAAAACAAAAGTAAGTTTGAGTACTCCTCTTTCCTAATGTTCCCCTCTTTTTTTATGCATCGACTTAGATATGTGAGTGGGGAAAACAAAAAGTTATGTGCTTTAATGTTTTTGTTTTTGCATATACATAATATGCATACTCATAATCAATAGGAACTAAGATAAATTGATAAAAACAAAATAAAGGGCCTGAAAACGGGAGAAGCGCTGGCAGAGGGAGTGTCAGAAATCTTGTTTGTATGCTTAAGACTTTGAGAAAAAATTGAATTAAAACTCAGCCTGTAACAATGTTTGTTTTGTTATATAAAACCTACTTTGACCGTACTAAAAGAACATATCTACATATTTATATAGAAAATATTATACTATTTCCTATAATGAATTTATTAACCGAGCCAAAAACTGGTAGAATCTGGTGATGAAATTCATATTACATATTTCAAATTTGATCTAGACCCTAGGAAGGGAGAGCTTTTTTTGTACGGCTAAAAGAGTAAGAAGTACGCCCAAAGTCAAAATTTGTTGGATCCTTTTTCCCGTTCAAATTTATAAACGAGTTAATTTTCTGTATGTGATACCTTAAAGTATGTATACTAACATAGTATAATACATTATAATTCAAAATAATAAAGCAACAGCCGGAAAAAATACACAAAACATGACCTTAAAATCGCATTTTTTAAAAGTACCAGTTCAAGCCCTTATTTCTACCCAAACAAATTTCTAAACTCTAAAATCCTTCGCTTAACTTCATGAGATTCCTCATGAAAAATACTGTTAGAAAACTTTACCAAATTACCTAATTAAGCACCTTGAAAAAAAATGATTTCTCCACCTCGGCCCCACTATGCTTCGGACTACATTTAAAGAATCCAAAATTAAAAAAAAAAATTGTTTTTTTTTTTTTCTAGAGGAAATACTTCTCACACCATGTGAGAAATAGTAACATATCTATGACAACAATTTTCCTAAAATCTTTATTAATTACTAGACCACAGGACCACCTATTTATTATTTCAACATATATGTAGTTCAGACGATGTGCATAGTTCAGAGTATACACAGGCGTCTAATGGAATGTCTAAAAATAATTTGATTACAGTGCCACCTGCAGGTTCAGATTTGGTTGTTTTCTTTTCTTGGGACTCAACCAATATATTATCAGCATTATTAATAAAAAAGTGGTATCCGCTCCCATGTTAACATGTTAACTGACACTAGGATAGACAACTTGTCCGGTTGATAACTTTTCTTATTAAAAAAGATATAACTTTCTAGTATTAATCACGGTTTTATCACACGCGTATGTAGATGTGTTAAGAAGTAATCCGTTTAAGTTAACACACGTCACAGAAGAATTACAAGTTAACAAATGTATATTCGCTAGCACATTTTTATTCGACATTTATTAATATATATATATATAATAGATATGTAAATATATAAGTTATTTAAGGTTATCAAAAAAGATTTTATTAATAACTTGACAGCACAGCCATAAGATTTATTATTTTTGTTTACTTTAAGCCACTGCTTTAACAATCCAAATATGCAGTGTAAATACAATCTTAATGGTCAAGTACTTCAGAAGTTACAAGGTAAGACAAATATAAACACTAACAGTTATATAATATTAATATCGCAACAAAAAAGGAATCTTTAAAGATACTATCAGATCGAAGTGAACTTGAAGTAAACTTCAATACACAGCCAGTTTCATAATTTTCTTTTCATGAACAAATTATATTTTGTTAAATAATATAAAATAATTCATACAATTCAAGATGAACTTCTTCAGTAGGTAAAATATAACTTTTTAACAATACAAAAAATAAAAAAGATAAGGAAATACAAACTAAACTTTATCAATTAAAGTGCCCCCTAAGAAATAATGTAAAACATATTTATAATGCCTAATTATAAAAGATAGGAATTCGAGCATGCACACGAAGCATGTACTTGAACTTTGGTCTATTACTTAAGACAAATAAAAAGATTAAATAAATAATAAGTACATACAACTTTTTAGATGCAAATGATTTTTAATTTCCAAGCAGTGTCTTATCGGTGTACCTACACATACTCGTAGACACATACATATCAGTTTTTAATTGTCACCTTCAAATTTGTATTTAATTTATGAAACAAGTTTGCTTTATTGTAAACACAACTATACGTGAAACTCATTTAAAACACAGCCCCACTTGCGTGCTATTCATCCTACTGTACTCGTATATCAATCTTAAGCCTAAACGGCATTAACTTAAGTTAGTGTGGTCGTTAAAAAAAGGGTCATCTTGGATTAGCCTAAATCGGCCTATGAATTTTATTTTTAAAAATTTTCAAGGTCACAAAAAAACTTTTGGCACCGCATTTGGGTCATTTAAAAAAAGTATGTTATTTAAAAGGCCACTTCACGGTCATAAAAGGTCAGCTTTTTTAAGTAATTGCCACTTGGCCACCCATTGATTATTTTGAAGAATTTTAATGAATTATGAGGAAAAGTCAAGGTCATAGCGATTTTTGGCACCTCTTTTATGGAAAATTTGTGAAACCGTATACCATCTGAAAGATCTGTTGATTTCTGTAACTGATCAGCTATAGATTATTTTTTTACGATTTCTTTAATTTTTTTCAAGGTCGCTAACTTAAAAGGCATAAGGATAAAAATTCATGAGAAAATCTATGCCTGACCAATTACTGAAACTAACTGACCTTTTATGATGATCTTGTAACCTATCCGATAGAATAATATTTTTTTTTTGTAAAATTACCCAAAAAATCTTTCATGACCTTGAAAAAAAACTTTTAAAATTGTAAAAAAGAATCTATAGCTGACCAATCACTGAAACTAGGTAGGTATACAGATTTTAGCGCCTTGTGATAATATAAATTATTTTAAAATTTCCCATAAATGTGTTGTCAAAATTTGCTATGATCTTGAAAATAATTGAAAATTCGTTTAAAAAAATCTAGTTTTTCGGGCAAAATATTCATTCATAAACGCATGAAGCAAGTGCATAGCGCAATGCGGTGGTGGACTTAGCTAAGGACCGGGCATCAATGATAAATGAGGCCCCTTGTGTGATCAATTATTTTTGGAGTTTCACTAACGTCTGCTTTAACGAACGCAAAAAAAGTACTCATCAGCATTAGGCATAGCAACCAACAGGTAGAATGCAAATAATTAATAATTTAATTAAAAGAAAGCTAAATAAGAGCTTTTATTTGATTACAAGCAACCAGGGCGGACTAAAAGGCAGTGGCACCCGGGCGGTAAAGCAAGGTAACACTCCTTAAAAAATGTAAGTAATTATTTTATACAGAAGTGCTTTCGTGTTTTTATTGTACTGAATGTTTCGATTAGTCAACTTGTTTTTGCTCATTGTTGATCTACGATAAGTCTTAATTAATTTTAATTTTAAAAGGCTCTGTTTACACGATGCTGCTGCGACGCTAATTGTTAAATAAATTCTCATCGCCAATAAGAGACTTGGTAACGGTTCTGAAAACTTCTACTCGACAATGAAGCATACAAATTCAAAGGCTGCCAAAATGTTCTAGATTTATTTTTTCCGCTACCATATGACACCGTATTTTTCTGATTTCCAATATGATACTGTTGTCTGTTGGTTCTGTTAAAGTCGAGGTAAGCGTTGGAGCAACAGCACGCAGTTCTTCTTCCGTTCAATGCAGCAATATTTTGTGTTGAAGAGCTAGGAAAACTGACGAAATGTCTTCCATGGCTTAGACCGATGAATAAGTTCAGTGTTAAATGTAATCTAACATCTCTTCCAACGTCAAACCAGCATCTTGAGCCTCTTTGCTTTGCAAAATTTTCTTCTTTTTGTTCTTCACCGCATTCCAATTGAAGTTTCCAACTCAGTGTATTATTCTCTTGCTAATATTATGGCATTTCACGGTGTCATCACGATGTTCATGAGGAAAACACGCGAGTGCCTCAAGTCTTGTACACTTTTTTCTAGAGTGAGACCGGATTTTGGCAAGTATTTTTATGATGCATCAACTTCATCCAAAATATCGCACCAGAATGATATATACCACAAGAACGTTAAGTCGCATTAAGCAGATGGTTGCAGCTCTTCTTACATCCAAATTTTTTTTTGAGGATCACAAAAGTGTTTAGAAATTGAAACTCACGAACTTTTCCTTCAATGGCTTAACTTAAAAGCCTCGTGATGAGCGCTCTATCCGGTGTCTCTTGACTGACACACCTACATTTTTAGGTGCCAGCTATAGCTATCATTGAAAACTTTAAATGATTCATTTTGGTTCATTTAGAAAGCAAAATTATTTACTATTTTGATGAATAAATAAACCTGAAGACTTAATTAATATTTCTTGTTAAAAAAAAATTTCAAATAGGCCCAACTTTCCACATAAAATTACCTTAAAGATTCCAATGATCATTGGTAAGGTAGTTCAATTTTTTTCGAAAAGAAAAGTCTTTTAATGTGGAAGGTTTGTCCTATTTGAAATTTTTTTTTAACTAGAAATATTAACTTAGTCTTGGGCTTTATTTGTTTATCAAAAAAATAAGTGGTTTTACTTCTTAAACGTCTCAAAATCCATCATTAAAATTTTCAATGATTGCTATAACTGGCACCTTAATGAGAATATCTCAATGATTTAACGTTCATGTAAAAGATTTGAAATACATATACAATAAAATGAAATGAAATGAAAATGCTTTGAAAAATGTGTATGTTCTATCCACTGTCCTATAAAACGTTGTACTTGAAGGAGTGCTTCTCAAAGAGTGAACTCCACATAGGCTTAAAGAATGGTTTGCATATGTGGCGTAGAGAAAGTTTTTGGGTTATAATATATATAAAAAATTAATTCTTAAGAAAACCGCTACAACGATTTAAATTTTTTTTTTCATATGTTCGTATTTTATCAAGTAATCAAATGACATACTTATTTTTTAGCTCTAAGTTTTTCAAATAGTTGTTTATACATTTAAAAGGACAATTTAAATGCTTTTTTTATATTTTTCTATTTTTTTTGTTATAGTTACTTTCTTATTTTAAAAGTTCTAGATTCCAAGCTACTTGAACATAAGAGCAAGTAGCTACGTGTGATCCAGTCGTGTTTATTTATTTCCTTTTAAGAATACCTTTTTGGGGGAAAAGGTCAGAAACAAAATTCATTTGCACACACGAGCAGGGATTTGGGAGACAAGTTTAATGATTAATTTTTGTGTTAAATGCTTTTTTTATATTTTTCTATTTTTTTTGTTATAGTTACTTTCTTATTTTAAAAGTTCTAGATTCCAAGCTACTTGAACATAAGAGCAAGTAGCTACGTGTGATCCAGTCGTGTTTATTTATTTCCTTTTAAGAATACCTTTTTGGGGGAAAAGGTCAGAAACAAAATTCATTTGCACACACGAGCAGGGATTTGGGAGACAAGTTTAATGATTAATTTTTGTTTTTATTTTGTGTAATGTGCAAAATGGTATTTTGCTGTAACTGATGGCACCCTCTATGAGTCTGCCAACCGTGGTGGACCGTCCCCCCTTGCTAGAGGAGGCAGAAGTATTTTTACATGATTATACGAGAATTTTGATGTTTGTTATTTCTAATTTTAAGGAAAACTTGACGATTTTTAACAAGGTTCGTGAAAAGATTAAATATGATTCGTTTTTTTCGAGACAAATTTAAAGGGGTATTTTGCAAATATAATTTTTTGTTGTTCCTTTAAAATAAAATTTCATTTCTTCTTGCCTTAGGTTGCCCTTAAGTTATATTTTTCGTGACAGTAAAATAAATTGAATTTTTTGATTTTAAGAGGTTTTATTCCATCGACATTATAAGCGGCAGCATCTAACTGATAAGCCAACAAAACAAAACGCAATCGGACTAAAGGTCAAATAAATTTTCAATAAAGTCCACAAAAACAAAATTGATAATTATCTTGCAGCTATAGATACTCGTATTAATAAAAAAACTGATATCCGCTCCCTAACACACGTGTTACATGTGTCACATGCATGCACTGCCTTGCGTCCTATCACTCCTGTATGTGTTAGTAAAATATCCGTTCATTATACGCGGAATTGGCGAGTTAAAGTTATCCGTACATCAACACACGTCTAGGACTATTACTCATTTGTTAATAAGAATAACAAGTTAATAATTGTATTAACGCTAGCACGTTGTTTTACGCCGTTTAATAATATAGGGGATATGTTAGTGTTCCTCTCCTTCTTCACCGACACAATAGCCTAACAGATGGGAGACAAAGTATATTTTAACAATTCGCTAACATTTTTGTCATAAAAAATATTTTACCAACTCAAATGCCTTTATTTTCCCCATTTCAAGAACAAATTATATTACTAAATCACTTCCTAACGTTCTTGAATTGAATGATTTGTTTCTTGGATATTTTCAGTTCCTTATCTTCACCATATTCTACCAGAATTAAATTTTATACAGACAAAAAAGTATTTAGTATCTTTGCACCGTTAATTTTTGAGAAAGGGTAGTTTGAACAAAATAATTCATTTCATTTTAAGTTCGAGAATACATTTTTCAAAATAGAAAATTAGGTAATGAGTATCTAAGATCCTGATCGAAAAACTTTCGTTTTCTATAAACATTTTAATAACTTAATACGTAACAAGTTCAATGCCATGCAAATATTTTTAAAATATTTTTGCTATATACATTCTTAGAACATGATAGTTTCGGGGGCCCCATTTTATACTTCGTGCGTGATGTCAGAACATTATGACAATAATAGTATTATACATAATTAGTATTTTTCTCAAAATCTATCTACATTTTTTGTTCCATTATTAAATGATAATTAACGAAAGAATTTTATGGAGGCTAAATTTGGGTTTGGAGGCCCGTGGACACCGGAGGCCCGTGGCGGGGCCCTACCTAGGGCCGCCAGTGAGCCTTATTAATATAAAAATTCGCTAAACAGATTAGAAGTTATGCATTTCAAAAGGATTTATGAAGCCAATAACATGGTAACGTAACGTTACATTGGTTATGCAACGGTTTAGTCAAATAATGTACCCAAAAACGCTTGACCTTCACATGTCACATCCCATAAACAAACATCAGCCGTTTGTGAAAAATCAATAAAAGAATATTGCTGGTGTAACCCACTTTTTTATCAAATTTTTCATCTTTAATCGATCTACTATTTGATTTGAGATTCAAGGATGAAAAGTAAGATTTTTGGCAAGCAGATCATATATTTAAGAATAAAGAATTTCTGCTGGAATGTCTTTTGATGCATAAATTAATATAATAAAAACATGAGACAAAAGTATCAATTTTGCCAAAAAATGGGTTACACTATTGCACTCTCGGCCTCAATTGTAATCATTTAGTTTTACTTTGCTGTTTTCATATAATAATAAATAAAACTTTCAAAAAACTCATGTTTGATATTCCATTTACCCACTCTGAGTTACTGTATGAACAGAATGCAAGACGAACCTGGAATAATATCAAAAACGCTGGAGCCGTAGCTGCAAGAGTTAAACAATTTTAAACTTTTACTGCAGTATTTTTGACATCTTCTTCAGCATTTTTGACATCTATTCCAGCTCCGTCTTCAGGCAGTGAATTTTCATTGACAAAAGCACAATTTAACTTTCTGCTCCTGGCGCGCCGCTGCTTCGCTCCAATTGTTTTATTTTTAGTTTCTTTATTTTTTGTGTACCTATTTGATATTAGAAATTAGATAGTTTCAGTTCTGTTGTAGGTTAGCCCAGCCCAGTTCAATCCAACTCCAAAGTATACATTTATTTCATAATGGAAAAATAAGTTGAGTTCTTTTCGACTTTTTTATTCGAATTTTTGTACGAAAAAATCGTGTTATACATACATATACATAGCCATAAATACAAAACATCTATGAGAAGTCATTAGTAGTTCGATCGAAAAAATGGTCATTTTTATTTGTACTTGTATATTTAACCTAATTCAGGCAGCACAAAAGCTTAAACTTAACGAAACTTTATCTCAACTTTGATATCCACTTTTTACTGTAATAGTAATATGTATTATAATACACGCTCAACGCACAAGATCAGAAAGAAATGGGCATAAATGTAATATGCAAACATAAGCTAGTGTCAAAAAGCCAACCAAAATTAGCTTGTGTTTCCAAAATCACCTCGTTTCTACATATAGTTGAATTATGCACCAATAACCATAAACTAAAAAAGTTACCCTCCTACTTCGTCCCTCAATTAATCCATTTCGGATTGCAGTTAATGAAAAGGGATTGTGTGCAGTGGTGGACTAAGGGGGGTGGTCCGTCCCGGGTGGCATCAAACCCGGATTCTATCAAACCGATACAAACCATTCCTTAAGCCTCAGTGGAAAGATCTTATACATTTTTCTCAGCACCAACACATCGTTGAGATAGTCTCATTAAAAATGTAGGTGTGTCAGTCAAGGAACTTATAAACACTGTTGAGCCTTTGAAGGAAAATTTCGGTAGTGAGGTAATGCAGCACAAAAATACTTGCCAAAACTCGGCTCACTCTAGAAAAAAGTGTAACATAACTTAAGGCCCTCCCGTCTTTTCCCTATGAACATCGGAATTACGTCGTGAAAAAGGCCATAATATTCGCAGGAGAATAGTGTACTGCGCTAGAAACTTCAATTGAAATACGAGGAAGAACAAAAAAGAAGAAAATTATGCAAGGTTAAAAGGCTCAAGATGCTGGTTTAACATTAGAACTTGGAAGAAATGTCAGGATACATTTTACACTGAATTTATTCATCGGTCAGGGCAATGACATTTCGTCAGTTTTCTTAGCTCAACAGATAGTATTGCTGTATTGAACAGAAGAAGAACTGCGTGCTGTGCTTCAACGCTTACCTCAACATTAACAGAACTAACGGACAACAGTATCATATTGGAAATCGATGAATACGCCCTCATATGGTAGCTGAAAAAATAAACTTAATAGATGAAAAAAAATTGGACAGCCTTTCCAGACTCGTTACCAAGCCTTTTATTGGCGATGAAAATTTATTTAACAATTAGCGTCGCAATGGCATCGTGGGAATTAACACTTATCTAAGATCAACAATGAGCAAAAATAAGTTAAAAAAAAAAAACACACAAAAATATAGATTTGAATGATGTTTTGATTAACATTCAGTACAATAAAAACTCAAAAGCACCTTTAAAAAGAGACTGGGTGCAACCCACACTGGTAACTTCTCATTGGTGCCCTCGGAAGCTAGAGGCCCGATGTTATTTTATATGCAAAAAATCACCTCTTAAAGATCTTCGAAAAAGTTCTTAGATATTCAATATGGAATCGAGTGAAGATTAGTGAGAAGAATAAAACTAACCCAAAGCCAATATGATTGGTTGTTCACAAGATATTTGAGAAAAAAAAAACTTAACAATTTTTGGTAAGGATTATAGTAGTTTTTTTTCACTTAAAAAAAAATAGGTTTGTTGTATTATTTTACAAAACCAATCAAATATAAACTATGAACTAGTGTAAAGAATTTAACTAATACGAAGCCAATAGCATTTTGTGTGATTGCACGGTATTTAGGAGAAAAAATTTCAATGATTTTGGTACAATTTCTTGTTAATTTTTTTTGGTTTAAAAAAAATTATGTGACGAACTTTTTTGCAAATCCTTTTAAACATTAATAATATAATAGTCTATAAAATTAAATTAACCCAAAGCCAAAATCATTGATATTTGGGACGAAATCAATTCTTGGTAAAGTTGCTTGTAGTTTTTTTCGGTTAAAAGAATCAAGTATCAATTATAAACTAATATGCTGGATAAAATAAACCGGGAGCCAATATCGTTGTCTGTTCTCAAGATATTTGAGGTAAAAAAAAATGTCAACAATTTTTGGTAAAATTACTTGCAGTTTTTTTCGCTTAAAAAAAAACTAACTATTTATTCAATATATTTGAAAATGTTGTCAATTTTGACTGATAAACTAGTGCATAAAATAAAATTACCTCGAAGCCAATATTATTGATTGTTCTCATGATATTCGAGAAAAACCACTTTTTTCAAAAATTTTCAGCAATTTTTTTACTAAAAAAACTATATTGTGGATATGTTTTTATATTCTTACTAATTTTGTATGACGTTAATATGCATAGAATAAAATCAATTCGAAGTCGCTAACATGATTTGTTCTTGAGATATTCGAGACTAAGGAAACTCAGCACTTTGTTAAATTGCTATAGTAAAAAACTGCCCATTGCATGTATTGAAACTTCTATATATAACACAAAATTTATTTGCAGCCGATATCTTCATTCGTTCTTGAGATATGGTGAACCGTGAACGAAAAAGTCATTCCATCTAGAGGATAACAAAGAAACCTTTAGATCAAAATTTTAAGAAAATCAGCTTAGTAGCTTAAGCTGTAGGTCGAGGTACAGACAGACAGACAGACAGAATAGTGCCACCCACTTGTTTCGAGTTCCCTATCATCCTAATGTCATGTTCGATTGTTATCTCGAAAACACTTATTATGCACGACTCCAAAACTTGCCCTATAACTAACTAATACAGTAACTATATACTCGTACGTTTATATCGAAGGCTTTTTATACATTTGGGTTTTAGTACTTAATTTATATTTGAATTGAGCAATAAATATTTAACACAAATCTAGTACCTATAGGAGGTAGTTTGAACAAAAAAATTAACTTTTCAAAAACTATATAAATATCTTAAAAATTTGATTTGAAAAGAAAATTTGCGAATGGGTATCTAAATAGTGGACTGAATATTTTTCTTTTTATCTGAATTCTTTAAAAATTTAATAAGTAACATAACTGTGGATGCTTCCTTTTTTCAAACATATATTTTTCTGTTGAATACATTTCAAAAAAATTACGGTTTCTTAAAATATACCTTTAAACATATCTACATATGTACATACATAGATACATCATTTTGTTTCACTATTCAATGAAAAGTCACGAAAAATGTGTATGGAAGTTTATGTTTTGGAGCCTCTAGGACACCGGAGGCCCGGAACGAACCATCCCCTACGCCCCTTCATACCTTAGTCCGCCAGTGTAAGGCTGTATAAGTATATATAGAACCTACTATGTGACTGTTTAATGTTATCTACGAGTATTATGAAACTCATATTAGTTTTCATACTTGGACTAACGGAATAATTTTTAATTTGTTTCTCTACAGTTCCTTATTTGATTTACATATGTATATTTAAACAAAGGACCGAAGGAAAGTTGTTATGTGACAAATCAACGAATTTTAAATTTATCTGCTCATAAATCAATTCCCACCAAAAAAGTTTCGTAAATAAATAGCAGCAAATAATTTTCAAAATAAAACAAATAGACATTCTAATAAAAATAAAACTTGAAGAAAAATTATCACCTGGTTATGGCAGTTTTATCAAAATATTACCACCAAACAATCCACAAATATGAGGAACTTGGTTATACTACTCATGGTTTCAGCCAAGCTGTTGTAGGTGCGGCCATTCTTGCTTATGCTCTAAAAATGACATATCCACTGCTAAAAAAGAATCTTGCCATTGCCGTAGTTGATACTTCCCAGCTTGCTCTCAGCAAAGAGAAACCTGTGGTCAATGCTGAATACAAGGAAAACAACAACACAGTTCCGCTTAAACCAATAAATGAACAACAGACAATCATTCTCAATGACGAAGAAGCCAAAATTGCTGAGGTTGAAAAGCTACTATTAGCTTCAAAAAAGGAAAACCAAGAGGTTCTACCGGGATTAAATGTAGAATTTCTTGCGCAACTACAACAGTTGCTTAGGATTATGATCCCAAGGCCACTTTGTTATGAAACTGGCTTGCTGGGTGTGCATACCGTATGTTTAGTGTCACGAACTTTTCTCAGTATTTATGTAGCATCTCTAGAGGGGGCCATTGTTAAATTTATCGTGCGCAAGGATGTCAAACAATTCGCAGTGATGCTGATGAAATGGTTTGGCATTGCGATACCAGCTACATTCATTAACTCAATGATAAGATATCTGGAGAATAAATTAGCTTTAGCTTTTAGGTAAGCAACATATATTTAATTTTAATAATTTTAATTGTTTGTGTTTTATTTTATCAAGGACAAGACTTGTAAGACATTCGTATCGGTTATATTTTAAAAACCAAAACTACTATCGTGTATCAAATCTGGATGGAAGAATTGAAAACGCCGATCATAGGTAAAATACTTTGTATAGAGCTGGAGATAAGTTAAATTTAAAACCATTTGACAGCCATCAAAACTTTCTGAATTTGTTAATTTTATTAATTAAACTCTCTCCATTTACTATAGATTGACTGAAGACATTGCAGTATTTGCAAGTTCAATTGCACACCTTTATAGCAGTTTGACAAAACCATGTTTTGATCTAATGCTCATTGGATTGGCATTGATGCGATCCTCACAGAAAATGCGGGCTAGTATCTTCTCTGGTATGTTAATGCTTTTTAAGTACCAAACCTCCCACAACTGCTTAACAGAGTTATGTCCTATAGGCCCAGCTTTTGCGATAGGCGTCATATCACTGACTGCTCATATCCTTCGCATCGTATCACCTAAATTTGGGCAGCTTGTTTCAGAAGAGGCAAATCGCTATGGCTACTTGAGACATATTCATTCGCGTATTATAACAAACGCTGAAGAAATTGCATTCTATGGTGGGCACAAGGTATGTTTTTTATCCATCCCATGCCTTTTTCTCATCTGAAAGCAAAAAATATCGCTTTTCCAAAGGTCGAATTATCACAGCTTCGCCAAGCCTACAACCGCCTGGTAAACCAAATGAACACTATTTTTACCCAACGCCTCTGGTTTGTAATGCTTGAACAGTTTTTTATGAAATACGTCTGGTCTGGCACTGGAATGGTGATGGTATCATTACCTATACTTACTACTTCAGCCAAACCAAGAACTGGTAAGATATAAGATTTTATTGTAGGTTCAAATTCTTAAACTTGTTGGTTATAGATCACTTTGGCAATATCACCATCACTGAAAGCTCAGTTAGTGAGCGCACGCAGTACCTGACAACAGCTAGAAATCTTTTAATTTCTGCTGCTGATGCTATTGAACGACTAATGTCATCATATAAAGAAATAGTTGCACTAGCAGGATATACCTACCGAGTGGCTGGCATGTTGCAAGTATTTGAAGAGACTGCGCAAGGTGTCTACAGTAAAAACACTGTTACTGTAGATCCTCAAAATGAAGCATATGGGATCGTGGAGTATCGCAACAACCGTCCTGTACCCAAGGGTAAAATTATATACACCGATAGTGAGCGCATGTCCATAATGTTAAATAGAGTACCTGTTGTCACACCTAATTGTGACGTAGTTGTGCCAAGTCTAACACTTCGTATTGATCCCGGAATGCACTTGCTTATCACAGGTCCAAATGGATGTGGAAAGTCAAGTTTGTTCCGTATTTTGAGTGGCCTTTGGCCAATTTATGATGGAGAGTTGCATATACCCCGACCAGTTGAAGGCAAGCCCTGTATGTTCTACATACCACAGAGACCATATATGTCCATTGGCAGTTTATGCGATCAAATCATTTATCCAGAATGCCGTGAAGATATGCTAAGGAAAGGGGTAACTGAAGCTGAACTGAAAAATATACTAAAAATGGTTAGCTTGGAACATATTGCCCAAAGGTAAAACTAATTGCATTCTGGTACTCATTGTTTTTTAAATTTATCTTTTTTTTTTCAATATTTAGGGATAACTTTGATAATATTCGAGATTGGAAAGATATCTTGTCAGGTGGTGAAAAACAGCGTATGGCTGTTGCACGGCTTTTTTACCATAAGTAAGCTCAAAAACAATGTTCTTAATCCAGTAACACCTAAAATATTATTTTATTTACTTAGGCCGAAATATGCTCTTCTCGATGAATGTACTAGCGCTGTTTCTATTGATGTTGAAAGTTCTATCTATGAAATAGCTAAAAGCATGGGAATCACTTTATTAACCATAACTCATCGGCCAACTTTGTGGTACAATATTTAACCTTGTTTCCCACAGATGTATTTTTCATTCATTGTTTGTTTTCTTTTATTTACAGGCGTTTCCACACTCATATACTTGAATTTAGTGGACAGGGCAGTTGGTCTTTCCGTCCATTGGAGTCTAATGAGCAACAAAAACAAAAATAGTTCCAAATGTTTCTGTTCTATCTTTTCTTCATAACATAAATTTGTTATGAATCTGTTATAAAATTGTTATAAAATTTAAAAATAAAAAAAATACCCAAAAGATTCCAAAGTTAAAATAAGTTAGATATTTTTTAATTAATCATATTTATTAAAAGAACTAGCTTCAATATGCTCGAGTTCTTTTCATTCTTCTTTATATTTTTTAACTATAGGATACGAAATAAAGTTAAAAACTAATTAAAGCCGATTTACGCAAACAACTCTAAGCTTTTAAAAGATAAATTTTTTACAAATATTTTAAATTTAAAAATTTTATTTTCCATCAGTGGGGTATACAGCTTCACTCCTTGGGGGAAAAATTACCCACATCAATAGGTACTTATAATATTTTTTTATCAAAAGACTGGTCCACAATTTCATTTTTTTTCGATTTGGGACAATATCCCACAAAAATTGCCATTTTTTAGATTTAAAGCGTTTGGGTCGAAATTTTGGCGAAGTCAAAATTCGTTCTGAAAAATTTTGCTTTTGAAAATTAAATTTTTCTAAATTCTGTTGACATAATTCTGACACCATAATAAAGAAGGTTAGAAAAATGTTAGAAAGCGAGTCCTTTATTCTTACTTTTTCAATTTCCTGTGATTATCGCTTTAAAATTAAACTATGAAATAGTATTATTAACCAAGCTGCAAAATTATTTTTGTTTGTTTTTTTTTTCGTTTATGAATATGAGTTATTTGAGAAAAACAGAATATCATTGTTTATATAATCTAAAAATAATAAATTACTCGTACAGAATTTTGAAATGAAGAATTTTAAAAAAAGCTGAATTGGAGATGGTAATCGAAAATTGTACATGAATCAATATCTCTCACATTTTTCGACGTTTGAAGACAGTTGTTATCAACAGTTTCCATAACATTCTTATACCTAATGTTTAAAAAAACACTGAATAAAAGGAGATAATGTTTTTTCTTATTGTTAAAAAAATGATCAAAAAAAGGAAATTTAGACCAAAAACGGTCTTCGTGCGACCAAAAATGTGTAAAATATGTGTTTATTAAACATTACCTACTCCATTGTTTTTAAGTATGTACAAAATAATTTTTTAAAAGGGGCAATATTCTTCGTTTATAATAATTATAAATAAGTCGAAATTCATTGAGTATTAAATAATTTAGAATATAGAAGGTATTATTTATGTTCCCTAAATCTTATTTTTCTTCGGATCTATTTTTTTTTTTTTTTTTATTTTCCCGTGGGTAGGTGCAAAACCTGCATATCAGGCTCAATGAGGACCGAAAAACGCATGCTCATAGAAGTGTGAGATTCTTACTACACTAAAACCACCTCCACTTCCCGATTGCAACTAAGTAACGTGTTGTAGGTTACTTTCCGGTGAAAGTTCCTGCTTAATTCCGCGGTTTTCTGTTCACCACACCAAGTTGGAAGGTTTTGTTCTTCGCAGATGGCGTACTAAATTCGACTCGTCAAGAATGTAAATAATCGTTGAATTAGCGTGTTCTAATAGTCGATTTCTATGTTTTCGCGCGAAACATTTTATTTCGCCCCGGACCATAGGAATCCCGAGATCCCTGTTTCTTCGTTTCTTATATACCACATGACCTAAGCAATTTATTTTCAAACGTTTGTAAGTTATTTAAGTTTGTATCGCAGGTACAACCCCAAAGTTGTATACCATAAGTCCAAACAGGTTTAAGAACCTGTCGGTATAAAATCAATTTATTTTTAATACTAAGCTTTGAATATTTACCGAGTAACCAGTTCATATCTCTTATTTTACTTTTTAGTATTTCGCATGTCATTTTCACGTGCGGCTTCCATTTTAATTTCGCGTCCAGAGTCATTCCCAGATACATTGCCTCATTTGCAAATGGAACACGACCGGTATTAAGAAAGACAAGTAATCTATTTATTTTCTTATACGTATAGTCCACGTGGACTGACTTTTGTTCATTGAGCGCTATTCGCCATGTTTTTGTCCACTTATTAACATTATTAAGAGCATTTTGTAATTTAATTGTAGCTTCGCTAATCATTTTGCCTACTGCTAGTATTGCAGTATCATCAGCAAACATGGCTACAATAGTGTGATATGTTTGAGGTATATCGCGTGTAAATAAAAGGTACAGAACTGGACCTAATACACTTCCTTTTGGACCCCAGCCACTATTTCTTTGAAATCAGAATAGTCATTCCATGTCTTACACGAAAAAATCTTTCATTTAGATATCCGTTTAGAATGTTGTAAAGTACTTCAGGCAGAACATGTCTTAATTTGAATTTGGAGCCTTCGTGCCACACCTTGTCAAACGCCTGTGACACGTCCAAAAAGTCAGTCGAACAGATTTTCTTTTCTTCAAGAGCTCTCTCAATTACGCCAGTAATTCTATGCACTTGATCAATTGTCGAATGCTTGCTTCTTAATCCGAACTGATGTTCAGGTATTAATTGTTTCTCTTCTATTATCGGTTGCAGGCGCAGGAGTAGTATTCTTTCAAAAACTTTTGATATAATAGGAAGAAGCGAAATCAACCTGTAAGACTTCTTTTCGTGAGATGGTTTGCCTGGTTTCAAAACCATTATGACTTCCGCAACTTTCCATTGGCTCGGAACATATTCTAACCTTAGAGCGGCAATAATTATGTAACGGAGGTTAATAAACGCTTTACGAGGGAGCATTTTTAAAATGTCTGCGGTAATTAAGTCATATCCTGGATTAATTACGAAAAAAGAAGTCTTTCTCATGATAGTTTAATATAAAAATAGTTTCAAGAAATATTTAAACCGATCAAAAGCTATATTAAGTATAGTTTTGGCATTAGAAAGGGTATATTTTCTAAAAATGTACACCTCCAGATTGATTTAAATGAAAAAATAATTAAATTCTGTTGCCCATGCTTAAATCCGAAAATGCAACTAAATTCACCCATGCGTTTCTGGGAGAATGGTCATACGGGCCACTTTTCAATATTTTTGGTATAACTCCGAAATTAAGCCGAATCTTACAATTTTAAATTTAAAAATATTTGTTCAAAATAAAATTTTCGATCGAAATAGATGGTTTGAAAGATTGCAAAAAAATTAAGCCGGAATTAAATAAACAGTTTTTTTTTTAATTTTTTTCTAAATTGCACAAAGCTTTTTCTTTTGCAAAGATTGGGTCAAAACTGCATGCACGAAATAAAGGAATGATCGAAAATTTATTTTCATTCAAAACCAGGCGGATGTCACCCGCTTTGCTGAGCCCCAAACAAATTTCTTGCATAAAATGAAACAAATAGTAATACAAAATCATGATTATATATTCCCTCAACAAAGAATACAAACAAATAATTTTTGCTACAATATTGTGTTTTGAAATAATTATTTTAAAATTTGAGAATTTTAAATTTCAAAAATACATACTAAGCATGAATATTGTATACATATGTTTGCATGTATACCATATGTATATATATTATATATGTATATGTATATATATATAAATGTATACATATGTATATATATATATATATATATACATTTTTACGTACATATAAATATATCTATCTATTCATCCTTCCTTCATCCAACATGCATCCTACATATTAAGTTATGTTAAAGGAGATGCTGCTGTTTAGCACTGTTTTACATATTTATTTATTCATCCTTATTTGAGCTAATACACATAAATAATAACATAAATATATATTGAAAAAAATAAATTTTATAAATACATATAACGGGTGATTTTTTAAGAGGTTTAGAACTTTTAAAAAAAAAACACAAAAAATTCGAAAAAATGAATGAAATATTTATTTGAATCGATAGTTTGAACCTTGCAATTTAATGTTTAAAGATAATTTCATGCAAATGTTGACCGCGGCTGCGTCTCAGGTAGCCCATTCGCTGAGTCCAATTTTGGCATACTCTTTCACACATATCGGCCGGTATCTCACGAATGAATGCATGGATGTTGGCTTCCAGTGCGTCAATCGAAGCGGGCTTGTCCCTATAGACATTAGCCTTGACATACCCCCACAAAAAATAATCTAATGGTGTCAAATCGCACGATCTAGGCGGCCAATTGACCGGCTCGAAACGTGAAATTAACTGTTCACCAAACTCGCTTCGCAATTGC
Source organism: Dasysyrphus albostriatus (assembly GCA_946251815.1). Taxonomy (NCBI): domain Eukaryota; kingdom Metazoa; phylum Arthropoda; class Insecta; order Diptera; family Syrphidae; genus Dasysyrphus; species Dasysyrphus albostriatus. The sequence goes on from OX276339.1 coordinate 40,617, forward strand.
GCCATTGTTTCGCGTGCTGTGTGGCATGTGGCACCGTCTTGTTGAAACCACATATCATGCAAGTCAAGAACTTCCATTTCGGGCAAAAAAAAGTTTGTTATCATCGGTCGGTAGCGTTCACCATTGACAGTAACGCTGCGATTCGCATCATCTTTGAAGAAATATGGCCCAATAATGCCGCCGGCCCATAAACCGCACCAAGCAGTGGCTTTTTCGGGATGCATTGGTAGCTGTTGCAATGCTTCTGGCTGATCTTCACTCCAAATGCGGCAATTATGCTTATTTACGTACCCATTCAACCAAAAATGAGCCTCATCGCTGAACACAATTTTTCGATAAAAAAGCGGATCCTCGGCCAGCTTTCCAAGAGCCCATTCATCAAAAATTCGGCGTTGTGGTAGGTCGGCTGGCTTAAGTTCTTGCACCAGCTGTATCTTAAAAGGCTTTACGCCCAAATCCTTCCGCAAAATTTTCCACGTAGTGCTGTAACAAAGGCCTAACTGCTGGGAACGGCGCCGAATCGACATTTCGCGGTCTTCTGTCACACTAGCTGATACGGCCGCAATATTTTCTTCACTACGCACAGTACGTAAACGTGTTGGTGGTTTAATGTCCAACAAAGTAAATTTGGTGCGAAATTTGGTCACAATCTTCCGAATAGACTGCTCAGAAGGTCGAGAATGCCGACCATAAAATGGAAGCAGCGCGCGATGAACATTTCGAACCGAGCACGAATTTTGATAGTAAAATTCAATAATTTGCAAGCGTTGTTCATTTGTAAGACGATCCATGGTTAAATTGCAAACCAAACTGAAGCTGTTTGACAGTGACACAAGGTACTAAACACACGTCAGCTGTCAAAACCAGTGTTGCCAAAACCAAACCAGCTAAAAAATCACCCGTTATTTCATTCAAAATATGAATGAAAACATGACTTTTTGTAAGTTATATAGATATAAATAAATATATATATATATTGTGTTATCTATATAATATATACGTACATAATTTATATATATACATATATTTCTACATATATAACTTTAAAAATTACATTTCTTCATTCATTCGTGAGAACATCCTTTTGTAACAGTTTTATGTATTTTTATGTATGTATATTTATATTTATACATATATATTTTTATAAAATATACATGCACATATATTGACATATATATATAGCTCACCAAAATGCATTTTATCATTGAAAAAATTTAGTAATCATTCATTAAAACCTTCAGCAGCAACCCACTGGTGGCCATATGGGAAAATGCCCGCCACGGCCACAAGGGGGCAGTTCGGCGATGGCTCTACACCAAAATCTGTTCATAAATATTATATCGATCTTCGATTTTTAGTCAAACAAAAATTTTAAATAGGCCCAACTTTCCACATCAAATAACTTTCAAGATTTAAATGATGATGGTAGTTCAATAATTGAAACAAATAAAATCTTTTTTTGCAACAGTTCATTACTATAGAATCTAATAAAAAAATAAAATAGTTGAAAAGAGGCTTGAAAAATCAACGTAATCAAACATTTTTAAAATGTCGCTTAATGTATTCTTACGGGAAGGTATCGATGTAATAGAAAGATGCAGATCTAGAGGAGATGAAGGAAAATCAATGGGAGAAAAGATGAGGGAAATAATGGATGAAAAAGGGGGGGGGGAGAATATATAAAGAAACTAGAGGAGGCGAGGAAAGATAATAAAAACGGTTTCTAAAAACATTTTTGAGGAAAGATTTTGGGTGCACGTTTTAAGTACTGATTATGTTCAAATAAAAACAAATTTGAAAAATTATAAAATCTTTTTTGAAATATCGAATTTTTAATAAATACCACACAATTGTATGGCATAATGTTATTATTGAAAGTTTCTAAAAGTTTCCAAACTTTTCCAGGATAGGTAGTATATTTTTTTATTATAATACTTGAGGAGAAATTTTGGGAAAACCAGAATAAGATCAAATAATAACTTTTGGGAAACTTCATTTCTGTTTTTGCTGAAAAGTTATAGTATTTGTTTGCCTTTTCCATATCACGAGTGACAACATGATTATTAAAAGAATAAACTTTAAAGCTTATTGGTTTTTTTTAACTTTTAACTTCAGATTTCGTACCTTCTCAGTTCTCAAATTTGGATTCTGCAACTATTTAAAAAATAAAAAATAAACATAGCGATCGAAAGGGAATTAGTATTCAATATAAAACTAAACTTATTCACAAAAAATGCATAGTTTTCTTTTATCTGAAATAAATTTTCATTGAAGAATAAAAAACTTTGCATTCCACATCTTTCGGAATATTTGTTAAAGACCTCGCCATCTCTTGTTCTAAGGCCGGTATTGAATCTATATTTATATACCAGAGATCAAATAGCGGCGCAAGAGAATCAGTATAGTATATTCGGCGGGAAGAAATCTTTATTTACAAATTTTCATTTTTTTCTTTCTTCTTATTTTCCCAAAACGTATGTTTCTAACTTTATCGTCACGCTGTGCTTGGGATCACTAGTGTTTTCTAATATCTGTTGTGTGTAGATACACGTAGAATAGTTGTTTCATTCTAATATAATATAAAATAAACTTTATATGAAAAATACAAAATTGAGTAAAATAGCGAAAAATAACTTAAAGATTAAGCACACAAGAAACATACACATTTTCGCTTGCCCACACATAATTTTTAGTAAAACATTTTGTGCGAATCTCTTGAAATTAGTCTACAGCTGGCCGCTTAACGGATCAAATCATAAATTAATAGTTTTTATTTTTGAAAATTTTGAAACCAAGTAATTGCGCGCCGTTATAAGAAGAATAATTTGTATTTTTATTCTGTCTATTCAAGTGGTAAACTATCTATATAATTTTTATTGTAATAAAACAAAACTGAGTGCGTTTTTTTAAATTTCAGTGCTAAATATAATCTTGCCAAAACTCAAAAAAGCAAATTTAATAAAAGTATCTTTAGCCATACATATACTTAAACAAAAAATCATACGTAAACTGTTTGGATTTGGTCTTCTGCCAAAGTGAACAAAAAAAAAAACGATATAATTAGCGCAAAAACATACAATATAAATTTTTAATTGTTTATCGCCGGAAAATAGTAAATTTTTTGGTAAGTGAACTTTATCTTAAATCGGAATCTGATATGGTCTTAAATATTTTGTAGAATATACATACCTACATACAAGAAGGTACACATGAGACATGAAGAATATCTATAAGATTGTGAATACCTAATTAATATTTTGAAAAAGTGAAAAAAAAACAAATTTTGTTCGTTAGCAATATGGAGGAAAGTTTAAGGAAGTTGCAATGCCAATTTGTAAAATTTTATTAACTTTTAAACACAACAGTTGTGCTTGCTTGAGTTAATTGATAGGAAGCTTCAGAATAAATATTTTTGATTCTAAAACATAATGGAACTACTAGAATATACCTACTCGTAGTTCAGTGTATTCTATATATTAAAATATGAAAGCATTCAAAAAGAAATGTTTTGAGTCTGTAATTGCGTTAGCAAATTGATAGTCTGAACGAGTAATAAAAGAAAAAATACAAATTAGAAGTGGCTAGAATAAGGGCTGCTGTTGATGGCAGGGCATTCGTTTTTTGCACCGGACAGTGTTGTTAAGATTTAAACAGGATTTAAAATCATATGGAAGGGTGGTCTATTTCCACGCCTTAAGGTCATTTTCTAAAAAAATTACTTAAAACAGATACAAAATTGGTTAAAAGCAACGCTAGAATTTACAATGCAAGGCCTTACCCCATTGTTAAGCTAGAAATTTCTTCTTTAATTTACATTTTAAATTAAGTTGTTGTAGAGAAGAGCTTTTGAAAAATTAATTTTCAAGCTAATTTCTTTTAAAATTTTATGTAAATTAGTTCAATTTTTGTTTCAAAAATTCAATGCTCTTATTGATATTCAATAAAAAACAGAAAACAGAAGGCTAAAATGTATCTTAGTTTTTGAGAAACAAAAAAAAAATTAAAAGTAATTTTATCCAAGAAAAAAACTCTTTTGTTTGCTCTACCTTTGGCATAGATACAAATAGCCCATTCTAATAAAAATTCATATTATTATACGAAATTTTCGATATATTCTTCATGGGTTATGTCAATTTTATCGACTTTTCTGCAAGTTAAAATACCGACTTTGTTTTTAACGACTAATTTTGAAATCTCAATAATTAAATCAACATTTTAATTGTCGGCATTTTTTCTTGTCGATATTTTTTCTGTCGGTCAGAACAACTAAAGATGTGATTTAATGAATAATATCACACAAGTTATAGTTCAACTTTAAATAATTACCCTTCAACCATCAGTGAAAAATTCTATAATTGTCTTATGATAGTATTACTTATTTACT
>OX276339.1:47500-74886 GCA_946251815.1 Dasysyrphus albostriatus
GAATAAGAATAAGAATAAGAATAAGAATAAGAATAAGAATAAGAATAAGAATAAGAATAAGAATAAGAATAAGAATAAAAATAAAAATAAGAATAAGAATAAGAATAAGAATAAGAATAAGAATAAGAATAAGAATGAGAATGAGAATGAGAATAAGAATAAGAATAAGAATAAGAATAAGAATGAGAATAAGAATGAGAATGAGAATAAGAATAAGAATAAGAATAAGAATAAGAATAAGAATAAGAATAAGAATAAGAATAAGAATAAGAATAAGAATAAGAATAAGAATAAGAATAAGAATGAGAATGAGAATAAGAATTATAAAAATTACTTTCAAAACTTAAAAATTCCATCTTCATTTATGACGATACTAAATTTTTTTTCAGCAATTACAAAAAATATCGATACAATGGAAACAGCTGAGTATGAAACTGAAAATGGTGCTTCAAAAAGTTCTACTTCTATGGCTGAGAGCCCCAAACAAGTAAATTCAATTAATAATTATTTTTTAGATAACAAAAAGTTTTAATAACAATTGCTTGATAAAACATTTTGCTTTAAATTTAACAACCATTATGTATTTTGAGATTACATAGAATGATAATGGCATAATTTCCTTGGAATTTTAGTGTTTTTTTATCCTTAGTTTTTCTGCTTTGCTTATATTTTCCAGAGCTGTGTTAATACATTTTCTGTCATTTCTCAATAACAGTAATATGAAATTGATGACATTTAAATTATATTAGATCTGCTAATAAAATTCTTTTCAGACTATTTAAATACAAAAATCAGTTTATGATACATGTATATTAGGGTGGTCCTTAAGTTGGACGTGGTCTTGGGTAGCCCTAATTCGATTCAAAACATTGAAACATAATTTCCCTAATTTTTTCAGACTTATATTTCACCCCCGGTCTCCATATTTTCACTTTAAAGTACTAATTATGGGTAAAGGATTATTCTTATAAAATGCGAAAATAAATTTGAATGTGAAGATTGGACTCAGACGAGAAAAAATTTGTATCGCAGGGGGGGGGGTCTATTTCCCCCCGTTCAGGCAGGGGGGTAATTTTCTAGAAATTTGACCAAAAACAGAAATTATTTAAAAAAGACGGAAACACTTACAATGCCACGCCTTAGCTTTTTTTAAAGCCAAGATTCCATTCTATAATATGCTTCCTAAATAAAGTTTTTATTTTAAAAAGTTTTTGAAAAAATAATTTTTATCTTAAAAAGTTATAATTTTCTGTTTTTTAAGTTTGAAAATTATGTTTTCAAAAACTATTTGAAATAAAAATATATTATAGAATGGAATCGTGGCATTATAAGTGTTCCCATTTTTTTAAAAATAATTTGTTTCTGTTTTGATCGTTATTTTGAGAAAATTACCCCTCCCGGGGGAAAATAGACCCTCACTTCCAATACTATTTTTTTCTCATCTTAATCTAATCAAAACCATCAGATTGTTTTTTTTTTTGCGTTTTATAAGAATCACCCTAACCCCATAGTTAGTACCTTAAAGTGAAAATAGGGAGACCAGGGGGGAAAATTTTTTTCCTATGTAGAACCATTTGATGCATGGGCCAACTCGGAATTTCAAAAAAAAAACCGAAATAAGGACCAACCCTAATGTATATATATATACCTATAATAAATAAGTACCAACTTCAAACTGGTAAAAATCTGTGTTATTACTTTCAGTGTATAAAGTGTGTAAAGATAAGATTTCTGTTAATTTATTGAACAGATTTTATTCATCCTAGCATCAAGAAAAAAAAAAAATTATAATGTTGAAACAAGAAAACATCTTTGTCAAAAATTTACAAACACATCATCCACAACAAGGGTGTACGCAAAGGGGAGCAGGTAGGAGCGTTTGCCCCCCACCCCTAGTTACAATATATTTCATTAATTAGGCAATTTAAATCCTTTTGAAAGCACTTTGCAAGATTTGTGTACCGAAACTATTTTTTGAATGAGGTTGCCCCACTCCCCCTTAACCGAAATCCTCAATAAGTTCGCCTTCCCCCTTTACCAAAATTCTGCGTACGCCCTTGATTCACAACTTGTTAATAATAAATGAATCAACGAAAAAATCCTTTTTCAGATAATTGCATCTGGAGTAATGCAGCAATCTATAAGCAGTGGTAAAAATCTTGAGAGAACTGTAGAGCAGTCAATTCAACAGAATGTTGCACAAGAAACCATACAGGTTTTTAAAAAATCAGTTATTTCTTCATTGTCGGTGAGTTCTACATCTTCATTAACACGCCAGGTTGTTTCGTCGTCTAGTTCATCTCTTCAAAGCAAATGTATTGAGTCGATAAAAATAGTTGAAAATTCAGATCTCTAAAAAAGCATGAACAATATCAAAGAAAACTTTTTTGTTTTGTAAATCAATCTTAATGCATAGTACACTGCTGATGATGCTTAGGAAAATACAACAACGTAATAAGGGTATTCATGCAATTTCGTAAAACCTTAGATAAGTTTACGAACTGGTCAAGTTTATTTTGTTAATTAGAACTGTCAAATTTTGTATGGGAAATAATTTACACTATGAGGTTAACTTAGTGAGAAATTGTCAAATGAAACACCGATGCCACAGCTGAAATTCAGAACATTCGTGCTGTCGTGTTGTAATTTTTCAAAAAGAGGGAGCAACGGATGCCGTTGATCATTTTGCTAACATCAAGCACAAAATCATCAAAACTGAAAAATGTCTTTGATATCGCAATTGTTTCACATGAGCCGTAAACTGCGAAGGCAAATTAATTTGTTTAGGCAATTCCAAGCTCAAATATCAACAAATTCCTGTCTTTTCTTTTCGACAAACTGAATAAAACACCGCCTAAAGTTATTTTAAATTGTTAAAATCATTTATATTTTCTGCGAATTGTCAAACACTTATTCACATTCCACAACATCAAGACGCATTTTCTTGGCACCCACTTTACTCGTTTAATTCGTATGAAAATTCGCATCTGTTGACTACCGTAAATGTAAAATTCGCGATTATTCGCAATTCGCAGTTCGCTATCCGCAGCACTTTTTAGTCAAACCGTTCTTTTTTGTTAGAAATGTCAAGTACCACTTCAGAAATGCTTTGATTTCAACCACAAAAAGTACATATTTTTATAAACATATCATATCATGTACAGTAACTTTACATATATAATATTTCTATCAATACTTCACTATTTATTTTCTTAGCCCCTTTTGCCCTGATTAATATAAATATTTAATACGTTTTTCATTAAAAAATTCAACAAAAAATGTGAATGAAATTCTATACAAAAATCGCATATAAAAATGTTGCTACTGCTTTTGGCGAACGGAAACGCAACCAAAAATTTTTTTTCAAACTAGCTAGAAGCTTTTCAAAATTGTTTAACAGATTTCATCTTACTAGCCCAACTATACATATGACATGAAATTACAAATTCCTAGCTCAACTGGTAGCTGGTCGGAAATGTTTTAAACTTATTTATTTTGCTGCGGAAAATTAACCAAACTGGTTTAACTTACCCAAACGTCATTGTGACTCTTGCTCTGATTAAATAACCTATCAGTTAATCAAATGTCGTTCAAGCAAACTTTATTCAAGCTAAATTTTGCCCAAAACTTATCATTTACACAATTTGTAAGCTTACGACGTTGGATGAATACCCTTAATATTTGTTGATAGTTTCACCATTTAAAAAAAAAATAAACAAATGCAAATGAATCAAAGCAGCCATGCTGTAATAAAAAAGACAACAAAAATTAACTCGAAAAAACACAAATGCAAGTATCAAATTTTAGTGTTAAGGTTCAAAGATAATACCATACCAATTTAATCTCCATGTTTAGTAGTAAGCAATAAGTCAAAATTTAATATACGGAAATTCATTTTTAGAGTCGAACACTAAATAAAATGTGTTGCATTAGGGCATTTGTATGGTTCTTAAAACTGCATTTTATATTTAAAATATATTCTTATGTTATGTCGATTTCAGTAGGCCTTGGGTTGGTTCAATCTTCAGATTTTTGTTGTTTAAAAGCAAAAAAGTACTTCATTTAGAAGTAGGGAAAACTGTCCATTTAATTTTTTGAAAAAGCATCAATTGGTTCACTGTGTAACAGGGGGGTGGCAGCACTGCATGTTACACAGTGAACCATTAATATTTGCTTTTCGCAAATGATTCGAAAAATATTTTCAAAAGTTGTCAAAATTAAAGGATTATTCTTATCAAATCAAAATGCAAGTCGTTAATTTGAAAAAACAACAATTTTATTATTGTACCGAAAATAAAATAATAAGCAATACAAAGAAATAAAATAAACTCTCTTCGACTTCACATGTCTTTGTTTCCTTTTACTGAACATTTCCTTCTAACGAAAATTGGAACACATAAATCGAAAAAGGTTGCACTAAGTTTCGAATCTTACAACAATTTTTTCCCCAGTGTATACAAAAAGGGCTTTGTTTCTACATGCTTTCTATTATTGGACCTATTTTTTTTTGTAAAAACTAATTTTTAAGCAGGCATATTTGAAGCATTATTTGTTTTCGCTCTTAAACTCTACTAAAAAATGTTTATAGATTTAATTATTTTTCGTTTTGAAGTTTGTATTAATTTATTTTGAGGAGATATGTATTTTTGTAATATAAACATTTAAAAAATAAAGTATGTTTTATTTTCATATATGTTATAAACAGATGTTTTTTTTTGCTATAATATTCAACTTGGTAAAGATGGATATCTTGTAAACAAAAATAGTTTCGGTTAAATTCAGCACGAATAAATGACGAAGGCGCAAAATTATAAACAATTTAGTGCGATGCTTAAGCTATTTTAACATGAATCTAAGTTAAAAAAAAAGATTTGTTAATTTTAAACGATGTTACTCGTAGCATCGTACTATCTCTTAACATTTTACTAAAGTTAAAATCACCAAATGAATATTTTAATTTTTTAATATATCTGTCATTTTCTTCTAAAAAAAATTCTTTTCTTCAGAATTAAATTGACTTATATTGTATGAATTAAATGGAAGAATTCTAATGGACAAATACAGTTTTAATGCACGAAGATAACAAAATTATTTATTGCTACGAACACCCGACAATTTTCCTGGGTCCTCATCATGTAAGGCTGATATCATTTTCATTTCGACATCGATAGGTTATAATATTAATATCTAAAAAAGAAAAGTTTCGTAGCAACATTTAAGTAGATTGGAATTTTCTGATCGATGCGTCAGCATCGAACCAAAGGGTTCTGTGTTCGAATCCTGTTGGTACCCAACTTTTTTATTATTTTTTTCGCGCACAGAACCAATGTTCATGAAATTCAAACCCTACAAAGGCTTTTAAAACCGTACAAAGGTTATAAAAACCCTACAAAGGTTTTTATTAAAATGGAATTAGTATGATACTTGTTAGCAAAACTAAAAAAAGCTTTATAAATTTGGAAGAGCTTGTAATTGTATCATGCCAAGCCCTTAACAAAAGTTTGTTTAAAATTTTATGCCAAAGTAGTTAGGTACGGTCTGTAGGTATGGATATTGGAATGTACACCCTTTTAATCTTCTTAGTTCTAATCAGGTGAAGTAATTATTTTCTAATCTTCGGTGAATTTCGGTTTTAATTCTTAGTTGAAAAAATGAAAAAAGAAAAACAAAAAATTAGAGAGCAAACGTCTCAACTTTTAAAATCTTGTAACTAGTTTACTATAAAATTCTGTTGATGTTATATGTAAGTCAAAGATTGAATAAATAAATGTGAAAATTAAGCATGAATTTTTAAGACGAACATATCTACTGGTTAGGTAGGATCTCCAAGGTGTTTGTGTTTGCTTCTTTGTTTCTACAGATTAAGTTTGAATCGGGTCTTCAAATTTCATAAATGCTATTAATATGAATTGTTTTCCACTTTCCCCACAGATAAATCACAATGACGGGCGACTCCAATGCACATAATTCTGATTGACTCCAATCCTCCTTAATGTTTTCCAGATTTCCTCTTGTTAGACAAAAACATAGAGAGTTTTAATTTAACTATACCCATCATCGTTCAATAAAAACTCCCTAAGGTGCCATTTATAGCTTTTATTGAAACTCATCATTGAAAACTTTAATAATTAGTTTAGAGACATTTAAATATCATTGAAACTCATCATTGAAAGCTTTAATGATTGATTTTGAGACGTCTAGAAAGAAAAAATCATCTATTTTTTGATGAACCTTCACTTGTTAAGGATTTTTAAATGCCAGAATTTGAAAATGTTTGATGTTATTAAAGTATTTCCTTTTAAATAAATCAACAGTAGATTTAGAGATATTTTATAAAATTAAATTGTTTATATTTTATTAAATAAATTGTTTTTACGACAGGTTTAAAAAAAAAATGGAGAGTTTTCATTGAACGACGAGGATATATACCCTTTAGGTTTAATGTTTTAGTGAGAAAACGAGACATAAAGTATGAATATTTTGAAATACTTAGCCATAAAATGTATTATTACTAAACTAAATTAAATGTTTTAATACAATGGGGATTAATAATAAAGTTTAAATAAAAGCACAAGTTCCATATTACATGGGCCTTTTGAATAAAAACAAAATAAAAGACATTTTTGGGAGAAGCTATAAAATTAGCGGGTCATTGGTCTCGTGAATAAAATAAAAACTTAAGCCTGGATTTATTTTAGTTAAAGCTTCATTTTGCGTGAATGAAAGCAAGCTAAAGCTAACAAATAAAAGTGGTCTTCTAGTAATAGCTATTTTAAAATAGTCCCAGCTGTATTCATGAAGCTTTAGCTTGTTTTTCTAGCTTAAGCTCCAATTTATGTGATTAAAAATAGTTAATGTTAGAAAAGACTCCTGATTACAAGGCTTTGACTAGTTCTTATTTCTAGAATTGTCTTCAATTATAATGCCATATCTATACTCAATAACAGATATGAGTTGATAAGTGAAAGCGCTGAAATATTTCCGCTATCTCCCTCCCTTAAATGATATTCGGGGATTTTAATTTTTTGAATTCATATTGAGATTGATTTCTATCATCTATTGAAAGTTTAACCTTCTAGACTCTCCACTTAAACAGATAAAATCAAATACTACAGCAATTCTTATAACCATTGCATTATTTTAAAATTTTAACGTTTTTTTTATTTTAACCGGAAGGAGTTATGTTACACTGAAAAATCAATCAAAAAGCAATTTTTAATTTACCCGTAAACCTTCCGAATAGAAAATATTACACTAAGGGCCAGTTGTACAAATATTTAATCCGTTATTCAGAAAATTTTCATTCACGACTTTGGCGAATTAACTGAAGTTCAACGATTTGCTTCAATTTTTTAATTGGCTACTATAATATTCCTGAACCTTGAATAACGTGGAACCTAAGTGATTCCACCGAAATCAGTGAGTTCAATTAGCTGAACCACTGATCAAAACTTGAAACACGTTTGTACAGCTGGTCCTAAAATACAGCTTCTTGTAAGAAAGAGTATAATTCTTCAAAGATGACTAGAAGAACACATACGAGAGTGGTTGGAAGTTATTAGGCGCATCACCAAATTTATTAATTTTATTTTTATATTAAGATCCTATAAAATGTTTTATGTTTTATTCTGATCAAAAACAAAATACATAATGGTAATGCTATTTTTTTGTGGAAACAGTATTTCTTAATCACGTTTATTTTGTAATTTTCTAACTTCAATACATTTCTCAGGAGTTAAAAAATATAATCTTTTTTTATAAGCTCTTCATCTAATTTACAAAAATCAGTAAAACCTAAAGCACAGATTTTAACTTTTTGCTTGGATGTGGCTTTATCACGTCAGTATAAATACAATTTGCTTATAAATACCTAAACAATTTTTTGTGCTTAAGATTTGTTTTTCGGCCGACTTAATTGCCATAGTAACCGTATGACAAATAATTAAAAAAAATTTAAATAAGTAAAATTTTTAACGATAAGGATCTACAAATTTTGAAGAAAAATTTATCAAATATCAGTAGTACTTGCAATGATGTGCATAAAGCCTTGAGTTTTCACTGCCATATTTTACTAAAACGAAGAAATCCGCCGAAAAACAATATTTACATCTTTTTCACTTTTCAATTAACTTATGAATTAGTCTGTCAATAATACAGCTATACAATTATTTTTCTCCTTTTTTGTTTTACCCAACAAACATTGTGTATGAACCTTTACCTATCATGTGTGTATAAAATATCAAAAAAGGATGCTGACAATTCAAATATAACAGAAACTGAAGTTTTAAAAAGTGATGTAAAATCACAAGCTGAAAACTCCGAAAAAGAAGGTTTTAAATCTGTTAAATTAGAAGATTGTCCTGATGATATTTCAGATGGTGAAATTACTGACATGCCCAGTGCTCATATTAACAAAATAAGTATCACTGCTAACTCGGAAGAGAGCTCACCAGAAGAGGATGGTCAGAATGAAATGATTGAAATCATCGAAAGCGATGAAAGCAGTGAAGACATTGAAATAAGCGAGAAGATTTTAATTAAAAAGCCAGATGCAGTTACGTCAGCAATAGCGCTTGATGATCATACCATAACTGAAACTAACGTTGCAGGCGTCACTAAACCAGAACCTATAGTTGTTTCAAAAGAACAAATTGCTATAGAAGATGATATGAAATCCCAAAATATACACAATTGCACTTCAACCACAATAAACACTGACACTTTAATACCAACAGCTCAACCAATCACAAAAACAACAACGAATGAAAAGCAAACTGACCTTGAAATAGTAACTGAAGTAACTCAAGCTATTAAACTATCACCCCAGCAGGTTAAAACCAGTGTTGCGGAATCCCACGTAGAATCTGCGGGGGTATTGCCTGCAGGACCAACTGTCCAACCACAAGAATTACCATTAGCTGCATCACAACAAAAGGAACACCAACACAAGCAAAGACAGGTAGGCTCACAGCAATTTGCTTAACAAATTTAAAAGCTAATAACGGCAATACACTCAATAATAACCAGGATAATATTAACAATACGTTAAAGGAAATAATATCGGATATTGATCGTGTTATCGAACAGGAAGATGACCAGCAACAGCAACAGCAGCAGTATGTATTTCAGCAGGGACAACAGGTCAAAGAGCAACTGCGTCTAATCGATGAAAATAAAAGATTGATGCAGCAAATTCAACTCCAACAGCAATTGAATCAGCCACAAGCGTCTTCCATTGTGCACCACGTTCCACACTACCAACCACCAAAACTGCTTCAAGAGCAGCAGCCAACAGCTACAACGAAATCTATAACTAACGAAGAGTCACGGTCTGAAACTGGATATGTTAAAAGAAACGAGAGCTATGAAGTCGAGGTAAATAAATTCGTACTTGAAAAAAAAAAAAAAATATTTATATTATGCTATATTTCCACCAACGATTTATCTTAGGTCAGATTAAATAAATCTTTTTGATGTATTCACCGAACAAAATGATTTAAAAAAGATTTATTTTAACAGTACCTTATAAAATGCAAATGGTGATTCATTTTTTATTATGAAGTGGAAGTGAGATGGAATGCTTTATTTTCCCTAGGAAGATTTAACAAGATTAATTTCTTATCGAAGTAGTGCAGTGGGACAAACTATTACCAAAATAAATATTAACAATTTTCTTATATACGATTCATCATGTGTTTTAGAATGTCTGTCTTATAAGGGAGTTTTTCATATATCCGTCATCTTACAATGATTGGGAAACGTAAAAAATGGGTCTCACAATTCTGTCTGCCAGTCTATATGTTCAGCTACAGTCTTACTGGCTAGATCGATTTTCTTAAAACTTCGTACACAGTGGTTTTTGATACCCCAATTTTTGTTAGCAATTTTACGAATTCTTATTTTTCCCACAAAAAGGCTCTATAACTTTTCTTACCCCGCTACCGCATACAGACCCATATTTCACGAACATTAATCATTGTACATTTATGTTATATGTATATTAAAAAATTTGTATCAATTTCTATGTCTATTTTACTACAACGCAGGCTTACACTATTTTTGCTACAGGTAGGAATCCTTTAATATAAGCGCTGATGCCAAAACCGTGATTCATTTTTGGCCACCAGCTCCAGTTTTTAAAATATTTCCGTAATAAAATTTAAAAAATCCGATTTTTCGTTATTTTTGAGGATAAATATCCAAGGAGCTGTTAATTTTTTCAAAAACATTTACAACAATTCCTGAAAGAACTAATGTTTTTCTTTAAATATCAGTTTAATTCTTCCCAATATCTGATTTAGTCTCCAATACTTTACTACTAAGTTAGTTGTTAGTCTTCACCTACTTCCACACAATTTAATAAAAAGGGTAAAATAGCGTTTAATGTGCTTAATATTTAAATTTTAAAGAAGGTATTGATCAGAGAATACAGAATTATATTGCAAAGGTTCAAACTAAATTTGGAAGAAAAGGAATAATAATTTTCAGGAATCGTCGTAATTTTGGCCTTCAGTACTCTTATGTTATATATTTCCGAATAGATAGTCCTTGCTTGAAACTTTTATCTTGTATGTGCCAGCTCTCCCTTTATTTGAAGGCTTTTCGGGGTTGAGTTAATTAAAAAAAAAAAAAACAACAGCAATTTAATGAACGGGTTTTTTCCTTCATTTGAAAAAATATTCTTAGCAAAATCATAGATTCATACAATAATATATTAATAAAAATTAATAAAACACTCATAGGAACACGATGGTTTCCGAATGGCACGATCGAGTAAAACAATAGTTCATGAGAGCCATAATCCCATGCATATATCACCAAAGGAGCATAGATCAATGTCATTGCCGTCATGGAAAAACAACAATACAACAATGAAGGTACGCAAACTGCTATTAAAACACTTTTTATTTAATTTTACCTGCTAACATAAATTTAAAATAAAAACACTAATATCCAATAATTAAAATCACGTGGTACTTGACACCCGGGATATGTAAGAAAATCAATAATAATGACAATATTAATAGTAGTAATAATAAGAATAATAATAATAATAATAATAATAATAAAAATAATAATAATAATAATTATAATAATAATAATAAAAATAATAATAATAATAATAATAATAATAATAATAATAATAATAATAATAATAATAATAATAATAATAATAATAATAATAATAATGATAAAAATAATAATAATAATAATAATAATAATAATAATAATAATAATAATAATAATAATAATAATAATAATAATAATAATAATAATAATAATAATGATAATGATAATAATAATGATAACAATAATAATGATAAAATAATAATAGTAATAATAATAATAATAATAATAATAATAATAATTATAATAATAATAATAATAAAAATAATAATAATAATAATAATAATAATAATAATAATAATAATAATAATAATAATAATAATAATAATATAATAATAATAATAATAATAATAATAATAATAATAATAATAATAATAATAATAATAATAATAATAATAATAATAATAATAATAATAATAATAATAATAATAATAATAATAATGATAATGATAATAATAATGATAACAATAATAATGATAATAATAATATTAATAATAAGTCAATAGTAGTCAGATTCCCTCTGCAGCTATTTCATCGAATTCTGTAATCGGGGTGTTTGTAATGGAAAGATATAGAATGTGAGATTTAAAAATGAGAGAGGCTTTGTATACAACCTAAAAACTGGGACTGAATTTTTTTCGGATTTATTTCTTGTGAGAGATCCTGTTTATGTTTTCTCCTGCTCTGTTAAAGTGACGGAGGAGAATTACTAAACGCTCTGAAATGTAAACTGAAAATATGAACTAGCTTGAGCTTAGCAATGGTGAAAACTTGATAGAGTAACGTGCACCTATGTGTCTTATTTTAGTCAAAATAGTTACTAAATTACATTTGGCATGAACACGTATTGGATGCATGCATTGACAATTATTGTTATTATTATTAATTAAACTTTAAGGTACGTTGAAATCTTATGATATGAGAAATTATTATACGTTGAGTTATTTTATTGAAAGTTAATGCGTGAAGCTATAAATTTTTCTTATTTTTTTTACAAAAAGGACATTTGTTAATCAAGAGAGGACAAATAATCTAAAAGTAGGAATGTCTTCCCAAAAGAAGGACGGTCGGTAACCCCAGATACAAGTATGAAGTAGCATTATGGTTTTCTGTTGGTTCAAAACCATTATGCTATGGGAAAACAAATAATTCTGAAGATTTGATATGTAGAATTATTTGTAGCGTTGTTTTCCTTCATTTAGTTGGACTCCAATTTGGTTATCAGTTGCTGGGAGTTTGATAACACCATAATTATTGCTCTACTTCTCTCAGCGCGAATTTTCCGTATAATTACCTCATTCGATTATGTTAAACATTCAAGGGCGAAACTATCCATTTTTAATTGTGTATTTAATGCATTATTTTTTAACAATTTTACAAAGCCTTTTTTTTTCTCAAAAATTGTTTCCCAACCTTGAATGTTAAACATTCAAGGGCGAAACTATCCATTTTTAATTGTGTATTTAATGCATTATTTTTTAACAATTTTACAAAGCCTTTTTTTTTCTCAAAAATTGTTTCCCAACTTTTCTTAAAAAAATTCAATAGATTTCTTTTAGTACAAAGGCTACCTTTGGGTAGGAAATCATTTTCCAAAAAGTGGTTATTAATGGTATCTATCTCTAAAATAATCATCTTTGATTTTCGATTTTCCTAACAATTAAATTTTTGATCTCAATAATTTGTCTTGTACTTACTTTACCGAAAATTTCAAAAAAATATTCTTAAAATTAATATTTAGTATTTTTAAAAATTAAATGGTCGATTTTCTTAAAACTCTGTATTTAATGGTTTTTTATCATCATCTGAAATATTTTAGGAAAAGATTTTACTTACTTAGGTATATGAAATAAAATGCTCGACTGGAAATTGCTAGGAATTAAGAACTTTTAAAATATGAAAGTTAATACAGAAAAAATATAAAAATAGCATTTAAATTATTCTTATAATTGCATAAACAACCAATTTAAGAACTTAGAGCTCAAAACAAGTGTGCCATTTGATTACTTTAACAAATATAAATATATGCGAAAAAAAATTTTAAAACGTTGGAGCGCTTTGCTTAAAAATTAATTTTTTATAAATAACATTAAAAAAAAGTTTTGTTATGCCAATTTTGAGTATGTATTCAAATGCATTTTTAAGCGTAGTTTCAAAAAAATTCATTAACTCGTTTTTGAAATATTGAATTTTCAAAAACGAGAAAATCGAAAGTTAAAAAACCTTTATATGGCAGGTACTGTTAATAACGGTTTTCGGTTAATTTTTGTTCTTATCAAAAATTACATTATACCAACAATAATGCAATGATTTTTTTTAATTAAAATCGTTGGAGCCGTTTTCGAGATAAATTAGCTTTTTCTTAACGGTTGTATGCCAAGTACCGTTATTTTCAGAGCTAAAAAATTTCAATTTTCCCTCTGGAGAGTTTCAAAACACCTTAAATTCAAAATTTGAAGAAAATCGCTTCAGTGGCTTAGGCTGTAGGACAGAATTTTGCCACCCACTTTTTTGGTGTTCTCTATGATCGTAATGTCACGTTTGATTGCTATCTCGAAATTTTTTTTTGCACGAATCCAAAATTTGCTCTATAGTGCCTATATCGCGAATGAAAATAACTTTGGAAAAATGTAAAAACTGTCAAGGAAAATAGTTGCTCCTTAAAACGGCTCCTAGGATTATTATAAAACTTTCTATACAAATTTCAAATAAGATAAAATAATATGGCATATCAAAGTTTTCTGTTACAGAATTGCATACCAAAACTTTTCCTTAACAATTTGTTAAGAATTTTATTATAAGAAATTATTTTTTTAAACCACGATTCAATTTTTGTTTTCCATCTGATCAAGAATTCGGATGGCATTCTCTTTTTTTTATCTCAAACTTTTTAAGAAATTGTTTTAGCTTTAGTTCGTACGACCCAGAGTAGTACTATTTGGCTAAACTTGCTATAGTAGCACGGTAGTCCTTGCCAAAACACATCAAGATATAAGTTGTGATGTTTTGGCTATTAAAATGGGTATTCCGAAGGTATCTGATCACCACCGGCTTATATGTTGTCACACCTAGCGTTGATTTTGTCAAAGTTTGTCTGCACCCTATCCATAATGTTTTTATTTTTCTCATTAAAATTAGGTTTTGAACTCTTCCGATCAATAACTACTTTTAAAGAAAATAATAATAGCAGTTGATGTTCTTCCCCTTTTTATATACAATAAAAGTATTTCTTTTGCTCGGATAAATTTAATACACTAGGGAATCGTTGCCCCAAATGCTAAAAATAAAATTGACACACAAACTATATTATTCTCGAAAATTAAATAGATATCAATTGAGTACCAGCAAAAGAATCGTCAAAGTTTAATAATAGTTTTTGGTGAAGACTATGTGCTACGAACCAACGAAAACCAACGCTGAAATTCCCATTATAAATAAAACCTTACATAAATAAAAAATTATATAAAAAAAATAAATGAACTTTATTAGTGCCTTAGAATGTAGGTCATCATATAGATCCTCGGGTCACACAAAAAACACTTGTTTCATTTCCGTTTCAGCTGTCATTATAGTGTACGAAATTAAGCCAAACAATAAATACATAACAAGTGCAATCCCACACACCGTTGGAAGAAATTTTAAATACAAATGATTCGATAATGCCTTGCTTGTCTTTTGACGTTATAAAAATATATTCTTGTACAATATTTAATTTTCACCTTATGAAAGGGAGAAAGCATAGCAACTTGGATCGAAAAGATAAGATATAAAATTATTGTGCGCTTGTGCATCTTATTTTCTTTTATTTTTTTTTTCTCAAATATTAAGTAAAAAATATAAATATTTATATTGTTTTTGCGGATTTAAAGATCTCACCTTTTCCCATTCTACTGTGAAAAAGCTCTTGTGCTAAGCATTTTTGATTTCAAAACCACTAAACAAATGAGCAAGTATTCTATTTGTACTCAACGAGCATTGTTGAATGTGAAAGCGTGCAGAAAAATATTTTAATTTTTCAAATAAAAATTAAATTTTGATCCAATGTTTTCATTTCTCGCTTTTGTTCTTTGATTTTTTGAAAACATATACCTTTTACGCTTGCATATATCCTATAAAGATATATGGGTCGATCTAAAATAATTTTATTGGAATAAACTGAAAAGCAAAAGATATTTTAAATAAATTTTATGATCGATAGATAGGATGCAGAAAAGTGTCAGTTCAATTAACGTTCCATATGATGGCGATATGTCTAAATATGGGTCCCAGTACAGTAGAATACAAAAATCACAATCCGTGGGCAATTGCGTTATAGAAAAAGAACGCGGCTTTAAGCCAAGCGATCGACATGATCCAACCAAACGAGAATTTCTCTCAGATTTAAGTAAACAAATTTGGCATAAGTCTAAGGTGGGGATTAAAAAAATTCTTTCTGAAATAAAGAAAGTTTGTCACGATAAATATGAACAAATTGTTTTTTTTTAATCTCAGGAGTCATCATCAACGATTTCAAACAGAGTCGATTTGCAGAAAATATTCACACCAGCAACGGATTCTGAAGAAATTTTGCCAAAGAACCGTAAGTTGATAAACCATAAAAGTATACTTACATCAATATATCTTGCTTCACGAATGGGATTTTTTTGGTTGTGATTGTGCTTGTTTTTATGTTTTTGTTTATGTGTTTCGATCTTATATGTAAAAACTAACAAATTATTTAAATAGGTATTAACAATCGTTCCTTCCTTTAAACACAATTTTTTGCACTGATAAATCAAGAAACAAAACTTTAAACAAATGAAATCCACCTCAGTTAAAACATCAAGGGTGTATAAGCTATATAATATAAAATCAATTTATGAATACACTGAAAATAATATTGTGAATAAATACAAAGTCATATCCACTACACTTTTGAAACTATACATCGAGGTAATTATTTAAAATTATGTACGTAATGCATGTTGGAAATTATTAAAATGAATAAGTGCAACCATTTGAAACATTATTCCCAATTAAATCCCAAATTGCTTGCGAGAGTATAGATGTATGTTTATGAAAAATGAGTTAACTTATTTCAGTAACTTTCCTGGTTTGTTGACAGGAAAACTATATGCATCGTCTGCGTTTTATTCGCCAAATCTTCACCCTACTGTCGAGGATCAGGTTGCACTTGCACGAAGGATATCACATTCGTTGAGTGACATTAGCAACCATCAATCGAAGGGTCAATCGATGTATGTAAATCGAAAGAAGCGATCCGTTAAATGGGTTCACGAAGGTTCAGGAAAAGGTTTGTCAACTTATTCGTAAAGTATTCGAAGTAGAATTGGTTGTTAAGCGTATTGTATGCAACATATAGGTCAACCGGATATTCAGGATTATTACGAAGAAAGCAAGGAGAACGAATACAATTCAAGGAATCATTATAATGAGAAAGTTCCTTTAAGATTGGTTATGAATCCACGCGGCCAAGTGCGAGATTTAAATTCAGTACGCGAACCTTTAAGTGAGACAGGATTGCTGTCTCCAGATAGATGTGCTGAGCTAGTAACAGCACTGAATGCTCCGAAAGGACGAGGTAATAATCTCCTTTTTCATTTGTATTTTAATTTTTTAAAGATTTGTATTGAGTATACCTGTGGTTTCGGAAACCTTAACACTCAGTTTAGATTAAAAAGAAGAAATAAGTCACCAAAATTAGTAATAGCGCAAAATATTCAAATATTTGAAAAAAAGACTTTAGGTTCCTTTTATAACTGCCGCTCA
Source organism: Dasysyrphus albostriatus (assembly GCA_946251815.1). Taxonomy (NCBI): domain Eukaryota; kingdom Metazoa; phylum Arthropoda; class Insecta; order Diptera; family Syrphidae; genus Dasysyrphus; species Dasysyrphus albostriatus. Next base: position 64,397 of record OX276339.1, read on the forward strand.
TTCCCGATCTTATCTAAATTAAGTATCTGCATAGCACCTTATGTTATGTTTTATTGTTTGCAATTGTGCTGAAAGGGTTAAAGGATGTTTTTCTCAACTTGTTGATAGAAATGCAACAGTAGAAATAGAACGAATTATTAAGGTAATAATATTATTACTATAATAGTATTATTATAGTAATAGTATTATTTTTATTTGAATATTTGATTTGCTCAGGGAATAAAAATTGAAATTATTAAATTTTAATTTCCCTTCATTGATTACTATCATAAGAATTTGGGGTTTAATAATTTGAATTCAAATGTTGCCTATAAAAAATAAAGCATTTGACTAAATATTGCTTGATATTGTGATTTGCGTTCTAATATAACTATTTGGCATCGGCAGATCTTAGCCTTCACTTCGTGGTCTATCTTTTCATCGGCTTAAATGCTTTTTTTACTTAAAGCTTTCCTTCCATACAAAATTTATTAATTACTTGTTTCAACTGAATCTAATAGAACTTTTTGTTTGTCACTGCAAAATAAAAAAAAAAAATTAAAAGGTGCTGAACTTTTCGCAAAACGTCGCAGGAAAGCTGAAAAATGGATAGTTGATGAAAACAATGCTGGAACAGATTCCCCGTCGGGATTGCTGGACCATCAACAACATCACAAGCCAACATCACCAGCTAGTATGGTGCCAGCATACTCTGATGTAGGTATTCATCGGGTTCAATTGAACATGCAGCAGGATAAAATTCAAGACAAGTACAGTCAGCCTAGTTTAAAAATTGTCAAATCTCCCTGGGAAGCTGCCCTGGAAACAGGTTCAGCTAGTAACGCTTTTGAAGAGGTAAATAAACATGTTGGACAACACCTACATTATGGGCAATATGAACATCAAAAAACACCACACGTATCAGCCACACAGATACCACTACAAGTATGAAACATAACACGACAATAACATTGTATTTGCAACACGTTTTATTTTGTTTTAAATTTTGTTTTACTTCAATCAACTAATAGGAACAAGCTTTGCAGTTTAATCAGCCAAAATCATTAGCATCCAACAATCAACGGGATCTGGCGTATAAGCCAAACATACCACAAGGATGGAAAGCACCTGCTGTTGTTTTGCCTAAAGGTAGGATATAAACAGATCATTTTCAATATTATAATGTTGATGAGAAAGCTTTACGCATTTTGTTTGCTTAGAAGTCGTCATAAATATGAATGTGATAGCAAAATTTGAGGTAATCCATTTATTGACAAAAATGTACTTTTTCCATTTTCTTAACGACACAAGTAGTTAAAGAGACGATTCAAAATTTGAAATTATTTTCGGATTGATTTTACACTGAAATTATTTTGGGTATAAACTTTTGTATTGATTACACTAACTTACTTGATTAACATGCCTCAAAGGCAATAAGATTTGAAATGTTTGAGAATCAGACCTATTGTCACTTTCAATTAGCTTCAGATTTAAATGAAGAGCAAAACTTAAACAGAATATAACTGAAAAACAATTTAACTTTTTCGTTAAAAGGGTCCAAACACTTTCTTCCAACTGACTACAATTGCTTTCAAAGTTTTTGGTGTCAAAAAAATTCACAGCACGGGTTCAGCGTATAGTACGCTGCTGATGCAAATGAAATCACATACAAAAATAACGACGATTTCTGGAAAACGCTGTTTGATGAGCGAATTTGATAGTTAAAGTTTATTTTTGGAGAAGTCTCCAGATTCTTGTTTTATTTATGTTTTGTCATTTTTTGCGTTATCTCAATATAACATGGCTATCTGTGATTTGTTGTACTATTGTTGTTGTTGGTTTTTTAGCAACTGGTAAAACTTTCTACTAGGGTGGCTCTTATTTTTGAAAATTTTGAATTTCTTTCGCCCCCTCTCCCAAAAAGTGATCAAGGTAATTACAAAAATTCTATGCAGAGTTTTTTTTTAGGTTGGTTGACACATGCCACCAAGCACTTGAAATTTCCCACACAAAATACATGGATATTTCTCAGTCTTTTAGTTAAAATTATTAAAGTGGACGGAAAATTTTCAAACTTCATACACATAATGAGTACTATAAGAATTTATTTTTATTATCTTGATCAATTTTAAGGGGGTACGAAAGAAATTTAAAAATTAAAAAAATAAGTGCTACCCAACTCTCTACAAATGTTTTACCCATGTATTTCGTTGGTATTATAAACACCTCATTGACATTTCGTTTCACATCAGCATCAGAATGTGCATTTATTTTATACAGAAACGACTGGTACCTCCTATTGAATTTGAATGACAAAAGCCAAAAAATGTGAAAGCTATTGTTGTTTATGTTTATAAAATATTAAAATAACGAATATAAATAATTTCAGTTTTGTTTATTTGGATTCATACTGCTCAAAATTCCTCCCTTTAGTATCTTTCGAAACAAATTTGCTCAATTTTGAAATTGTAAGAGATTTTAGAACAATGGATGCTCGATATAGTGAAGTAATAAAACAACGTGTGTTCACTCTTTCGAGGTTGTTCACTATTTCAAGCGAGAGTTTAAAAGGCCTTCTAAAAACGAGTTTGATCCAAAATGCACATTTTGTTTTTTGATTTGAATGTTTTTGAATTTATTTAGGAATTAAAAAAAGCTTTTAGTGAGGTTAAAAAAATAATAGAAGCAATTCCTCAGTGTCCTTGAGCAATGTTAAATGCTTGCGAGATATTTTAATCAATTTTTATATAAAATTTTGTGGGTTCACTACTGTGGATCAATGTAGGTATGCGCATGTCGTTATTCTATCTCTCTCAATTCTCTTTGCAACTAATTCCGAACTAAATAAAAAGGTTTATGTATGTAAAATTCAGCTTGACGCACCATTTATTTTCAAAATACAGCCTGTGTTCTTAATAACGCTGCACTTGAAAAAAAATTTGAGTTTTGGCTTACCAAGCGCATTTCTTTTAATTTTCAAAATAATTAAACAAATATAAAAGAAATATTCACACTTTACGTCGGGTCTACAAGATTGGATGAACCAAATATTTTGACTTTTTTTTTAAATGTCTTTTTTACTATTCACAAATATCTTCTATTATAATACCACCATAGATTAAGTTGTTTTTATAAAAAACATTTTTGCCTTGAATAAAACGGTCAAGCTTACTTTAAGAAAATTCAAAAGAAAACATTTAATTTTGTCGTTGTTTAGCTAAAGTGTTTTGATCTAAGAAAATTATTTATTTGTATTACACAAAAGGTTGGCGTAGCTATTTAATTTTGAATTTTGTTAATGATTTTTTTTAACTAAATTTGATCATGCAACATCATTTATTTATCACAAAATGCTTTCAAAAATTAGAAAATGTTTCTTATTCACCACCGCCACATGTTTCCAAATTTAATTCTGCAATCACCGTTAAAGAACATGTCGGAACAACAACCGAAATCGAGCAAGTTTCCAGTGCAGCAAAAAAATGTGAAGACCTGACACGAAATGACGAAGACGAGATCATTAACCTAATGACTAAAACCAAATTTGAATTGCCAAAACAGCAACACAAGTGGACAGTCTCATGTGCTGAACAAAATTGCCTCATAAACTATGATAGTGCTCTACAAGAGTTGCAAACTGTTCTGGAGGGTGTTGAAAGGCGCGAAATATTGCAAAAACAGCAATTTTTAAACCAACAAAAAGAGTATGGACAATTTTCCGGATACTTGCTTCAGCAGGAAAAATCTCTTTCTCCAGTTGAAGACATTCAAAATAATCCACACATCGATAACATTGAACCCCAGACACAAACCACCATCAGTATTTACAGTGCGGTTGACACACATAACAAAAGAGAAGATGAAGAAGATTACATTAAGGTCCCTGTGAAGGATCTCATATCAACATTCGAACAACAGGTGGAGGCTGAAAAAATATTTGCCAATAGCAAATTAATAGCAAAACAAATTTCTATAAAACCCAGAGTTATGAGCGTACACGAACTGAATCAACATGGTGAGTACGAAGATTTCCTTAGACAAATGAACTTTGCAGACACCAATGAACAAAAGGACATGAATACGACCGTTCAAGAAAATAGTTATCAATTCAAAGGCTCAACCGGGAATGATGAACAGCAACCAGAAATATCGAAATTGGAGAAAAGCAAAGGCAAGCCATAACCGCAGTTACAGCTCGAAATATAAAACATGACTAGCAGAGAATGTTCATTTTATCCTTAGTAATTGCTTTGCTTCCCATTTATATATCATATAATATTAAAGCTATTTAATATATGTGTTTGCTTTATTTTCCTTGATAAAATGCTAATTTCTTTTGGTTTTTATCCTTTAGGTATAGAAAAACATATCTGTTTTAATCATGAAATATAAAAAAAGAAACTCATACAAAATTTTCTTGCTTTTTTCCTGCTTTTCCACAATAATTATAGAGCTGTATGTTCCCAAGGAGATACCTCTTGAAAGCTATGCACCACCACCTGAAACATCTGATTTTGTACCAACTGGCGCCTTCATCGTGTACCAACCTCCTTCTGGCTTCCCAGCACTAATTGAGAACAAATCAAATTCCGGCTTCCCGTTGACTAAACCTGGAGCATATAATCAGTCGCAATCACCACATCAATTTTCAAAACCTCAAAATCAGCAACCATGGGCTTCATCTATATATCAACAACGACAACCTTCTTCAACTCATCCAACTCCAGTGAACTTCAACCCATCACCCTTATCATTCGAAAAGTTGGCCAAATTCGAACAACCAGATCCATCGCCAATACCATCTTATCAAGCACCACTTCAGCGCTCTTTAGATATCCCATATAATTCAAACAAGCTAGGAAACGTTTCACCTATAAACTTTACAAGCGGTCCAATAAAAACTCCACATAAACCTAATTATCAAACAGGAGGATCATCTGCTGATCAAAGCACGAGGTCGAGCTACATTATACCCACTTCACCGCAACAGCAATTGCCAAGCCAGGACTACAAATATAGCCCGGGAAATGAAAATTTACCTTATTCCACGGTTTCTTCGGTCGACTTATCACATTGTCAAAATTTTAACGTTTCTGCTCGCGGTTGGGGTGGTGCTAGAAAAAACGAACCTTACCGTCCAATTGTAGTAGGACCAAAAGTAGTCGGCAATCTTCGTTATTCAGATTTTTAAATGTCAAAAATTATATTGACAATGAAGCCAGGGTTACACTTTTAGATACACCATATATAAATCTTGTTGTTTATAATAAAAATATTGTAAATCTGTTTATTCATACGTAAATAAATCTTTATATTCAATTCTCAAACTGTTAAGACCCATGCATTGTTAATTCTCTTAAAACTTAGGTTTTGAGTTAGCAGAGTGGTGCCATGAAGTAACGCCAGATTTCAGAATTCGGCTTTATTTTGATGTTGATAAACAGAGCCACAGTAGTTAAACAAATACCTCTAAAGGTAATACATATTATTAGAGTTTTAATTTTTGTTTAGTTCTGCCCAGCAATCAAAATCAGTGTTAGATGTCAATTTTTGTGTTTGTCTGTTTACGTGCTATTTGAGACCACCTTGAAGTTAGCCGGCGTACTTTCAATTTTCGCGAAAAAAAATGTCAGGCACAGATTTCACTTCGTATAGAAATTTTAAATGGTCATATCTTTGTAACCAAGTATTTAATTGCATAAGAGCTTAAAACCTCCGACTTGCCGAATCGCAAGTCATAATAGGTGCCTAACTTGGTCGAAATTTTAATTATAAATTTTTATCCGACGGAATGTGTAAAAAAAAAATTTGTTTGGTCTGCAAATTAAATTTCAAAATGTGCACTTAGACATTTTGAAATCTAATTTGCAGACCAACAAATTTTTTTTTTACACATTCCGTCGGATAAAAATTTATAATTAAAATTTCGACCAAGTTAGGCACCTATTACGACTTGCGATTCGGCAAGTCGGAGGTTCAAATGTGATTATGTGAAAACACCGTTTGCGTTTGCCTGAAATGACTAAAATTTAAAAAACTTGAATATCACTTAATACCTTTAGCAAACATTCGCGTTAATCATCCATGTCGAACTGTTATTCTTAATGACTGAACAAAATCACAGTTTTTATTTTGAAAGTCAAACGGTGGAGTTGAGTCGAACGTGAGACTTGACGAATCGCAAGTCAAAATAGGGGTCTTAATACATAGTTTAAAAGAGGCTGGGTGCAACCTACCACTGGTAACTTCCCATTGGTGCCCTCGGAATCAAGAGGCCCGATTTTATTTTAATTCAAAAATTCGTCTATTAAAGATCTTCGGAAAAGGTCTAAGATATTTAATATACAATCTAGCGAAGATAAGTGGGAAGAATAATGTAATGGTTGTTTACAAGATATTTGAGAAGATAAAATTTTAACAATTTTTGGTAAAGTTTCTTGTTTGTTGAATTATTTTACAAAAACAAAAAAATAACAATTATAAACTAGTGTACAGAATTTAACTAACCCGAAGCCTATATCATTTTGTGAAATCTAACGATTTTAGGGAGACAAAAATTTCAACGACTTTAGTACAGTTTCTTGTTGTTTTTTTTTTTTTTTTGGTTTAAAAAAACTATATGCTGAATTTTTTTTTACAAATTCTATGAATTATTAATTATAAACAAGTCTGTAAGGTTAAGGTTCTTGATTTTTTGTACAAACCCTATCAAATATTAATTGTTGTAATATGTAGGATTCAATTAACTAAGAGCCAATATCGTTTTCTGTTCTCAAGATGTTTGAGGGAAAACAAACTCTCAACAATTTTTAGTTTGTTTTAATAATTTAACCAATTCTTTCTCACGTTATTATGCGACGAATAAAATCAACTCGAAGACGCTAGCATGATTTGTTCTTGGGATATTCGAGACAAAAGAAACATAACTGTTTTTTTTAAATGGCTATAATAAAAAATCGCCCATTGAATTTTTTTAGAGTCCTTTTAGCACGTATTGACACTTTTATCTACAAAAACATTATTTGAAGTCGATATCTTCATTCGTTCTTGAGATATGGTGAACGAAAAAAAGGGAAGGGACGTACGAACATAGGTATGTACATACACAGACATCTCACTAAAAATGATGGATTCTGATTCTAGGGAGCTCGAAACCAGAAGATATGTCAAAATTTTCGATTCGACAGATCGGACAAATTGCTATAACTCTCAATGGGAAGTTAAAAATAGAAGTAAGTCTAATTAGAAACCAACCAACAGGGATTATAGCCATCAATAGCTGGCTGACAAACCAGTAGTGAAGCCTGATTCACAATAAGACGAGGCAACGAGACGAGAGCTTGACGTGAAACGCTGTCATTTTTATCTAGTTATAAAATCGTTCCCCAATTCACAACGACGAGATCTAATTTCCTGTAAAAAAAAATTCAAAAAATTTCAATACAAAATATTCCACACCACAGGCTATTATTATGCTTTATTTATTAATCTCAATTTATCGTATTTTCTCTCGTAAATTTTGTTTCTATTAAGTAAATTACTTGTCAACAAAGAAAATCGTCGTCACGTCGCATCTTTTTTTTTCAATATTTCGATTCCTTGGCGTGACGTGACGACGAGAAACACTGCATTGTGTATATCCAGGGCCGTTCCTAGCTCTAAGATCACCTGGGACAAGCTTAGAGATGCCGCCTTTTTATACAAAACATTTTATACAGAGTTAAAAAAAAAATCAAATCACAAATCGTGTCACTTCCATCGTATTTAGGCGCCAGTTATAGCTATCATTCAAACTCATCATTAAAAAATTTGTTCTTCAATTTAGAAATACTGATTAAGTAATAAACAATTTTTCTTTCTTAATATCTTGAAACATAGGAACAAAATTGTCAATGATGAGTTGCATTGATAGCTATAACTGGCACCTAAATACGGTGGAAGTGACACGATTCAAAATGAGTCGCCTTAGTACACACAAAAAGTCGATATAAATCAATATTTTTACCTGTCGATGTGTTAACAGTTAAACACATTTTCTGTCGTTCATTTTAGGAAACTTAAAATACAATGCTCTGCTTTTAGTTTTTTAATAAAATAAGCACAAGCTCGAATCATAAATTCTTATCTGACATGCTATGGAAAATAAAAGTCAATTGTATTGTTAAATGGCGGCTGTTTTTTGAAGTACATTAAGCTTTCGTCAAGTATGAAATTGCCCTGCTTACAGATAATTGCTTTTGGCAAATTTAGTCAATTAACTTGCAAACGAATTTGACGTTTACAATCACGCCCTTTGACTTTTCAATATTTTGTTCGGCAACACTATTTCTTACTGTTCAGCTGTACCGCAGACGATGCTTTTGAAAATTATGTCGTACCCAATTCATATTGGTTCGGTCAATATAACAGCAATAATAATTGCATAATTTTTCCTATATAAGTTCACCCATATGACGTCAAAGGCGCCACTTTTACGGAACGTTTCATGCCATGTGTGGTACGGCGCCTTGTGGCACGGCGCCTGGGGCAGTTGCTCTACTGTCCCATCCCCTACGCACGGCCCTGTGTATACCTTCTTATGCTATCGTTGTTTGAAAGTCGTCTGACATAAACGACGAGAACTCGTCACGTTCACGTCTCGTTTCCTCGTCGGATTGTGAATCAGGCTTCATGAATCCGACGCTTAAGTCCTGCGCAGGAGCATGTATGTAATATACATATTGGTGGTAGTTAAATTTAATTAAGGTTCAAAAAATTGTCCATTTATGAATTCAAAATACACACCAATGATAATTTGCATTTTAAACACTTTATTTTCACCACCCCCAATTTTTAAAGTAAAGTAAGTATTGAAAATCATAAAACATCTACCAAAAAGACATTTTCGTGTCTGACATAAAATGTCATTACTAGATAGAAAAATATATTTTTGAACTATTAGTAACTTTATCCAATTATCATCGTCAAGGCCGAATTTGCACACCAAAAGTTTAATTTTTTCAACTTTTTTTAAAACTGATAATATATTTAAGTTGAACACGTGAATACCGTAAACTATAAACATAAATAATGATCACTTTTGTTTTCACTCCTTATATTTTTTTTTTAATTGGATCCGTAACTCTTTTTTCATGGCAAAGGACAATCAGCAAAAATGTATGGAAGTGGTCTAGGAACCAATAAGAACGAGACGTATGTCGTTGGAAAGGCATTTGCATGTCCTACAATAGTCACTAGGCAGCATATTCTAAATCACTGTGAGAAAAAATGTATTCGCTTACCAAAGTTTTGTGTTTGTGCATTTCGGTATGGAAAAAAACTATGAAAACATAATATTATTATAACAACTTACTTCAAATTACTTTCTGGAAAAAGTATGTGTCGTTTGTTATTGGTCTTGTAGACCGTTTTGACCTATTCTCCTTTGGCCTTGACGCTTATAGTTGCAAAATGTTACTAAAAGTTCAAAATTATTTTATCTATCGAGAAATAACAGTTTTAGTGAGGCATGAACATTTCATTTTGGTATGTTTTTTTCCATGATTTTTAAAAAAGAAAATTAAATCAATATTAAAGAAAAAATACTTTTTGATAATCTAGAGGAATTTAAAAGGGTGGTCACTTTAGATAATAGAGTTTTTCACAATGGTCATTTTCCAAAATTAAAAAAAATATATATTTTTGGCTTAGTTAGAAGAATTTTAAAGGGTTGTCATATTAAATAATAAAGTTTTCCACAATGGTCATCTTTCAAAATTAAAAAAAAAAATTAGGATGAGTAAGTGAAATATTAAAGAGTTATGGTTTTAGATAATAAAGTTTTTTACTATGGTCATCTTCCAAAATTAAAACAAAGTATTTTTGGATGAGGTAGCGGAATTAAAAAAGGGAGTTCATTTTAGATAATAAAGTTTTTCAGCATGGTCGGTCAAAATTTTTCAAAATTAAAAAAAAAATTGGATGAGTTAGAGAAATTTAAATGGGTAATAATTTTAGATAATAAAGTTTTTCACAATGGATATCTTGCAGGAATTTTAAAAGGTGGTATTTAAAGATAATAGCTAGATTTTTTCTCGATGATCATCTTCCAAAATTAAAAAAAAAAACATTTTTGGCTAAGTAAGAGAAATTTTAAAGTGTGCTCATTTTAGATAATCAAGTTTTCCACGATGGTTATTTTTCAAAATTAAAAAACAGTATTTTTGGATGAGCTAGAGCAATTTAAAAATATGGTCATTGTAGATAATAGAGTTTTCCACGATTGTGGAAAAATAATTTTGGATGACTTTTCCTACATTGGCCATCTTTCAAAATTAAAAAAAATATATTTTTGGCTAAGTTAGAGGAATTTTAAGGACTGGTCATTTTAGATAATAGAGTTTTCCACAATGGTAATATTTCAAAATTAAAAAGAAAGTATTTTTGGATGAGTTAGAGCAATTTTAAAAATTTGTCGTTTTTGATAATAGAATTTTCAGGAGGGTCATCTTCCGAAATCAAAAAAAAAAAAT
>OX276339.1:75086-105232 GCA_946251815.1 Dasysyrphus albostriatus
AAAATATTTTTTTTTGTGAAAATACAAACAAGTAAACAAAACCGGAATTGATACTTACTAGCAACACCGGATGCGTTTGGATCCTTGTGCGCATGTTTCATATGCTCCATTAGTGCTTCGCCTCCCAAAAACAATTTATGGCATATTGGGCATGAGGTCGCATTCGGTCCACCAATGAGTGCCGCATGCTGCTGCAAGACACCAAGATGCAGCTGTAGCTCCTGCATTTGCATATTTGGGGTTGTGCATTTTTATTTGTTTATGATTTATACAAGGAAAATCGTTGATGTTTTTTTGTGACAAGTGAACGATTTTTAGTTTTGTAACCAGGCACCAGGTAGTAGGAATAAAAAATATTTGGGTTGGGAATTTATAATTAAAATAATTTTCTTTCTTCTACATTTACTTTTGAGACTTTCATAAAAATTTAAAAAAAATTATATAAAATATAATAAAATGAAAAACAATAAAGATAGTAACTGCTGTGAGCTATATTTTAACTTGTTGATGTTTCTATATAATATATTTTGCTTTCAATAAATTAATGAAAATATTTTATTTAAATTGAATTAACAATATAAGGATTGAAAGAAGCATCAGTTTCCCCAATAAAATCCTCTTCAGTATTTATTTTACTAGTTGGGCTATTTTATCCATAATTGCATAGAATTACGATTTTGCTGTACGATTTAACTATTTAGAAATTCATACTAAAACATTTCATAATTACTTTCTTAGAATAAATTTATGTACGTCGTATTTCTGCTTGTAGTAGGAACAAAGAACGAATAAAAGATTTCGTTATTTCCCCATATTTAATCGGCAATCATTTTTACACATATTAATTATTTACATTTTTTGAAAAAAAATAAATGAGGCCTTAACTTTTCTTTTCAAATATGCTTTTTTAGAAGAAAGAATTTGCATATTTCTTTACTAATTGAAAATTATAACATATAAAGTGATGTCAATGTATTTATTCTTTGACTTTATTAGCAAATTTCCTTCTTTAATTGATGTGATGGAACAATTTAGAGGCCATATTCAAATAGAACCATAGAAAACCTTCGAAAAAGTATAATCTGATAATTTATGTCATATCTAATGCTGAATTCTGTTTTGAAAACAGCAATTACAACTTTTATATAATAGAACTTTTAAGTGAACGCTGGTAAGGAAATATTTAACAATCTAATCAAGTTTAAAATTATGTGAACACAAATGAAGCATACCTAAGTGGAGTACAAATGAAGAAATAAAATAAACGTCAAAATTGAACAGTATGAAAAACAGAATACAAAAAATAAAACGTATGCATAAATTGAAAAAAAATATATGTAATGTAACGAGCTGACATTTAAAATAAGAGAAAATACTTTTTAGAAAAAAGGCTCACTCTGAAAAGCAATAATCCTTAATAAAAGCAGACGCTTAAATTTTAACCTTTCAATGCTCCAGCTAATCAAATTGAGATATGGGTTTATAAATATGGCTTGAATAGTTTCATACTAAATATTAACATACGAATGGGTAGATTCGTCATAAAGTGATTGGTTTATTGGATTAGGGAATAGTAGGTATGTTTCGCTAGAATTGTCTGGCAAAATAACGTTTTGCGAGATTTTTTTCTTCACAATTTATTATTTAGCATTTCGTTGGAAAAACTACGCTTTGATTTGAAAAATCCTTATATCAAATTTCTCACTTCACAATTTTCATGTGGTTTGTTTCATTGGCCTTTGGTCTAGTGAAGGTTTGCTCTCTTTTTCTTTGGCATTTTGTTGTTTCGCATTTTTTTAATTAGCATTTTACGGTTTCGCTTTTTTTGTTTGGTAATTAAAATGTTTTAATTTATTATAAAGATTTTTTTTTAACTGGCAATTACTTTGTTAATGGAATTCAAAAACTCGCAAAAGCAATAAGCCAAATTTTAAAAAATTAAATCAAGAAAATAATATTTATATCCATCGCAACTCAGTTTATCTGTATTCATATTTGACTTAAATGTGTCATAGGTTTTGTCAAAATGTTCTGTTATCAAAACTAGCAAAACAATTAATGACTCAGAAAGAGAATTAACCAAATAATTCAATCAATATAAGAGCACAATTTATTGGTTCAGAAAAAAGGTAAATCATATCAAGACGATGCTGGTTAAATTATCAAACAATGAAACGGGAAAAGGATCCATCAGCGAAATAAAAAAGGACTGGCCAATATTTCACGAAATGATAAAATAGCGAAATATTTTTTCGCGAAAAAAACTTCCCCAAAATAACAAATCATTTAAAGGAAAAATCTTGATAACTAATTAATATTGCGAAGTGATAACAAAAGAATTTAAAAAAAAGCTAATTTAAATTGCCCACTATACCCATTTTGAATATAAAAAAATTGCGACAATTCTTTGTAAACTGGTACTTTTATGTCACTCGACGATTTTAGGTATTTACTTATCATTTTCTCCACTTTTTACCTGTATTGTATAATATAGTAAAGGTAGTTTGTATATATTATAATAGTGTACACTTCTGATTGTTTTCGGAAGTAAACTGGTCAAGATGTACCAGCAAATACAGTTGTTAAAAAGGTTATTGTAATATAATTGTATTAATTGAGATGAGGTAGTATTGTCAGGCACCATTCGAAAGGAAAATTGTCTTAAACAAATTTTTCGATAAGAGTGATATTATTTGCCATTATAACTTCAATTACTAAAAAAATTCTGATTTTATGTTTAAAAATTTACGATAATTTTATCGGGTGAATTAGACTATCGGTGACTTTAAAACGGCAAAAGGTTATGATCGTTTGTTCGTCAAAAGTTGAAAATAAGTGAGTTACCCAACAAATTTTAATCTTTAACTCAAGAAATCACCTGATAAATTTGCCCAAAAACTTTGCTTGAAAGCTACTAACAATCCCTCATTACGATTAGTAAACGAAAGTTCTGATAAATAAATTTATATAAACTTAAAGCTCTGCCAGATTCCATGAGCTATTAATATATCAGGAGAATCTGTCTTGGAATACCAGCAATTGTTGGTGTTTTCTATTTAAAGTATGATAAACATGTTCATAGATGGTTTATAGTGCTAAGAATGAAAAAATAGTTGGATGTGCGTTGTTTAACGTGGACGCCGTCATTTTACTCATCAAACCTTTATTTTAAATAACAACACAACCTTCTAATTGTGTCACACTGAACTGACCAGTAATATATTTCAGTCAGGGATGATTGCTTAAAAAACGAAGACACGGCGCGGTGGCGCGGCGGTCCGGTGACGATCGCGCGGAGTGTTGCTCGCGGTGCGCGTGGAATGCACCAGGCGCCACACAGTGAGCGCCGCCACCGCCGCCGGACGGCCACACCGCACCGGACGCGTTCTACTCGGCGCTGCCACCGCTGCTGGACCACCACGCGCGCCCCACCAAACCTGCTCAGTATCAGTGAAATTCATTTGTCACATGCAGTTGCTTTGAATTTCATTTTCGTGTATGCCTGGTTTTAGATTTTTCTATTGTTTTTTGTATTTGCTAGCTGCCCATACCATAAAAGTAATAATATAATTTTTTGTTACGTTAAATATAAAAAAAACCAAAATAAATCTTGCAAGTGTTTAACTACTAACTATATAAGCCTAACGTTGACATTAATAATGATTTATTTTTATTAATTTTGCTAACTCACCCTTCAGAACAAAAACAAAATACTTATTTTCTTTCAAAAACATCTCTTCAAACTAAAATGTTTGTTGGATCAGCATAACGAAACCGGAAAATTATGAATACCTATATGCCTTAACTTAAGTTCGATTTGGTGAATTTTTTGTACTAGAACCGCCCAGTGGTCGAAAATTCGATTTGACCTTTGCATAAATAGCTAAATGTATTTATTTATGTAGAATGCATTTATAACTATATACAAAGACCTGACTCTAGGTATAAATGTCAACATTTATTAATATATAAATATAAATATAAATATAAATATAAATATAAATATAAATATAAATATAAATATAAATATAAATATAAATATAAATATAAATATAAATATAAATATAAATATAAATATAAATATAAATATAAATATAAATATAAATATAAATATAAATATAAATATAAATATAAATATAAATATAAATATAAATATAAATATAAATATAAATATAAATATAAATATAAATATAAATATAAATATAAATATAAATATAAATATAAATATAAATATAAATATAAATATAAATATAAATATAAATATAAATATAAATATAAATATAAATATAAATATAAATATAAATATAAATATAAATATAAATATAAATATAAATATAAATATAAATATAAATATAAATATAAATATAAATATAAATATAAATATAAATATAAATATAAATATAAATATAAATATAAATATAAATATAAATATAAATATAAATATAAATATAAATATAAATATAAATATAAATATAAATATAAATATAAATATAAATATAAATATAAATATAAATATAAACATAAATATAATTAAAGTCATAATTATAAATATAAATTTAGATAGATAGGCCTTTAAGTCTAGTCAAATGATGTTCAAAAGGACTGAAAGTGTTAAGTTCTGGTGTTATTATTTTTAGCGGCACTCTTTATATTTTTGGGGTCAATGAACACGAATTGTCCAAAAAATTTTTCGTAGCAAAAAAAACGTCAAAAATGTCGAAATTTTTTATCTTTTTTCCTAATTGCCCAAAAATTATTATTTTTTTTTTGTAAAAAACGCTTAGATTTTTTCTTCACAATATGAAAATTTAGCATTTCATGGTTAATATTATCCTTTAATTTTAAAATTAGATTAGATTAATAACCTGTATTGCAGATGCTATTCATAAAATCTAACAATATGAAAAACAGGATAATTATTATGTACATCAGTATTGTGCAAAACATAAGCAACTTCTTCAACTTAACCGTTCATATTAATTTTGTCCACACTTTTGCTCATAAAAGAAAACAGCTAATTGTATGGAGTTATGCTTTAAGGGTTAAAGTAATACATATATTTCCAAAAATAATCGTTCTTCAATTTTTTTTAAACAAAGTAACTAAAAATTCATTAAATTTGTCTGTGGAAAACTTAAGCAACTTTTTTAATATTCGGTGTTACTATTAATTTTAATTAGTTTGAATCAAAACCAATGTATTTTTCTAGTTAAGCTGGGATAATTTGGGGAGAGATGAACTCAACTCAATTTTATGTTTAGCATTCTACAATTGATCAAGTACACAGAATTGCTGATGTAATCGAGAAAGGTCTTGAAGATAAGAAAATTTTTCGACGGTCTTTTCGGATGTGTCTCAATCGTTCGACAAGGTGTGGCACGATGGCCTCAAATTTAAATTCAGAAACGTTTTGCCTGAAGAACTCTTCCGAAATTCTTAACGAATATTTAGAAAAAGTGTAAGACACGAAAATGAGTATTCAAATATTGCTGATGATACTGCAATACTAGCAGTAGGCAAAAAGGTGAGTGAAGCTCACTTAATAATGTTAATGAGTGAACAAAAACATGGCGAATAGCCCTCAATGAACAAAAGTCAGTCCACTTAGACTTTACGTTTACAAAAATAAATAGACTACACGTCTTTCTTAACACCGCTCGTGTTCCATTTGCCAATGAGCAAAGTATCTGGGAATGACTCTAGACGCGAAACTAAAATAGAAGCCGCACGTAAAAAAGAACTGCGAAGAATTAAAAAATTATGTTAAGAGATATGAACTTTCAACTCGGTAAGTATTCAAAGCTTAGCATTGAAAATAAGTTAATTTAATACAGTTACTTAAAACGGTTTGGACTTATGGTATATAACTCCATATAATATATAACCATATATAACCAACGAGCGATACAAACTTAAATAAATTACAAATCGTTTGAAAATATTTTGCTAAGGTCATTTGTAAATGCTTAATGGTAGTAGGTATATAAGAAACGAAGACCTTCACAGGGATCTCAGGATTCCTGCGGTTCGGTACGAGATAAAAAATTTTGCGCGAAAACATACAAATCGGCTATTAAAATACGCTAATTCAACATTGACATCCTTGACGAGTCGAAATTAGTACGACATCTCAAAGATCAAAACCTTCTGACTTGGTGCGGTGAACAGAAAACCACTTTAAAATCGCGGAATTAGCAGGAACTTTCACCAGAAAGTTACCTGCAACACGTTCCTTAACTTCGTAAAAAATAAACTGCTAGATAAGTTTCAACTTATTACAATCGGGATTTTATTTTTTTATGAAACATAATAAAAACTAAATACTTGAGAAAAATTATTTTTTGAAAAAACTTACCAAAAATAAAACAAACTCTGCGCCATGATTAATGCTTTGCAACATTTTTATGGCTTAAATAAATAAATAACATATTATGGACGACTTAAATTTTTAAGTAAAATGTAATATAACGGATACGTTTTTATCCGTGTAATTTTATGCCCTCTATCCCGATTTGAAAAAAGATTGTATTTAATTTTATTTAAATGCGTGGTAAATGAAGAAAAAGCGATGACTTCGTGTTGTGGCATATCACACGGCCGAAAATCAAAATTTAAGGTATGACTCCCCCTTAAATGATTACATCGTAGTGTGGTTAACTAAAAATACCACATTCTTGAGTGGGACAGAGGACCCGAGGGGAGTGTTAAGATCCAAGGTACCTACTTTAGTCCAAGAAAACTATTGCTATTGGTACCTGCCTACTGATTTTACATAAGTACACTGAGCTGGTAAAAGAGTCGTGTAAAGGGAGAACCCAAGAAGAACTACTCGCGAAGCGGGCCTTCAAAGTACTCTTGTCTAAGAAAACTGTTGACAAATAGCGCCCGTTTTGCGTTTTCTACTTAGATGTCACATCGCATCCTAATCATTTTTGCAAATAACCTTTTTCAGTTCAATACATCTCAATGATTTTTTTTTAATAAGATTCATAATTTGTAAGACAACTTAATCTGTCCCCGTCGACAAGGCCCTCATCACGTAACTTTCTGGATGACCGGTGGTGGCCGGCGCATATCTGATGATAGCTATGAACGATATCACGTAATAGTGCTGCTCTCGTATCTTGCACCTTTCTGCAGATTTTTTGTAGGGTTTTATTTTCAGGAACATAATTTATTGGTTTTGTGCGTTATACATTTACTACCTAATATTTGATGCAAAATCTTATATTTTTTGTGAATAAGTATTCACGGTTAGAAATATTGTTTTTAATTTATTGTTCACAAAAACAAGTTGGGAACCCGTCCTTATTGTAGATTCAATTGTAATTTACTATCGAGAGTTCTAAGTTGTCTTTTTCTTATCATTCGAAACTTTTCTTCGTATCAGTGTTTATGAAAATTTTTAAATAAATAATTTTACATTTATATTGCACTTTGAAATCTCAACGTTAGGCTAGTAAATATTTAGTAAATTAATTGACAAAAAGACAAAACAGAGATAAGAAATAGATGTCACAGACTATATTTATTTTATCAAAGTATTATAATTTGAGCTGATCTTAAATTTGTTTTTTTTTAAACTATCTGTGATAAAAATTGATGCCAAGGGAAAATTATTTTCCACATATTTTGGAATTATTTCATACTGCTTACATGAAAGCAAGAATTTTAGTTGCTCTTTCTATGTTGCCAATTTTCTTTTTTCTTTACAGTAATGCTTTAGCGTACTGCAGGTATCTGTATTGTATTTGTATTTAATGTATTCAAAAAACCTTTCATTGTATTAATAGTCCGCTAATTAACAGAGTGCAGTTCGGTGTAAGTTTTTGTATTTCGACAGGCCCTCCGATAAGTTCTTAGTTTTAAGTTTAGATATTTTTCCTGTTCATTTTTTTCCCGGTTGTTTATGGTTTTATGGGACCATTTTTTAAATTCCTTTGAAATGAATATTTTTTGTGAAATAACATAATTTTGTTGACTTTGTTGAGTGTCGTAAGGACAGTTAGTGTACATTAATTTTTGATATCTTCGACGCCAAAAATATTGGAGCAACCTTTTGTTAAGGTATTAGCATGATACTAGTTAACAATCTTCTAACGGCAGTATTAATAAAAAAAAAATATCCACTAACTAACACACGTGATAACTGGCACACGGATAGACAACGTGTCCGTTTGATAACTTTTCTTATTAAGCAAGTATGATATATTTCCAGAATTTATCACTTCACCAAATTCACCACTTCATCAAATTGTAGGCATATTCTAATACCTGTGTCACATGCATGCACTGCCTTACGTTAACACACGTCACAGACTATTACTTATTTGTTAATAAGAACTACAAGGTAACAAATGTATAAACACTAGCATGTTGTTATCCGCCGTGTATTAGTATAGGGGTAAATATTTAGTCAAATACTAGCTCTTCCAAATGTTAAAATCTTTTTTTTTAATACTAATTCCATTTAAATAAAAACCTTTGTAGGGTTTTAATAACCTTTGTAGGGTTTTAAAAACTTTTGTAGGATTTTGATTTCATGAACAAAATAATTTATGTGCGCAAAAAAAAAGTTGGGTACCTTGGGTACCCCCAGGATTCGAACCCTGAACCCTTCAGTTCGATCCTCACGCATGGATAAGAAAATTCAAATCAACGCAAAATGTTGCTACGAAAATTGTCTTTTTTAGATATTTTACACTAAAACCTATCGATGTCGATATCGAAAATGACATCAGCCTTACATGATGAGGACCCAGGAAAAAATTGTTGGGTGTTCGTAGCGATTAATAATTTAGATTATTTTGTTGTCTAAATGTTATTTTTTCATGATTTTGCTGTAAAAGGAAATTTCATCGAGTTGCTGAACAAAAACCAAATCATTTTCTTTTTCAAGATGGCGGTGTTCCCCTTACCCCATCTACCCCAAAATCTTGGGTTTTATTAAGAGGAGTTGTAGCCAAACTCAAATCGCAGAAAAATTTTAGCCCATCGATTAATGAAATTTTAATAATTTTGTTGACAAAATTTGCTCCACCGTGAAGTTCTTGCATGATTTTCTCAGAATCTATTGCTTCTATGAAAAAAAGTATTTTATTCTTTTTTGTGTAGAATGACATAAGCAACAATTTGTATCTTCATATTTTTTCAAAAGAACTTAGTTTTTAAGAAATAAAGAAAAAAACTAAATTTCACCCCCTTTAACCCCCCCTAAAAAATTAAGCCCCGGTTCAATTTTACGGAAATTTTCAGGAAATGCTTAAGACGTTAAAACAAAGCTCTCTACCGAAATTCAGCTTTGTCGAAATTTTTTTGAAGTGAAAGTCTAATTTTCCTGGGCAATGTAGTAATAAGGGCGTAATCTCTCTAGTAAGAGAATAAACTAGTTTTGTTTGCTTTTTGTTTGAAAATGTTATTTTTAAGATATTTTAAATATTAATATAAATTTATTATTTTATATATATGTAAGACACATTTGGCTTTTTAACATTCAAACTATCTATGTTGAGTTATGTTTAAAAATCTATATAAAATCATGTAATTCACGTAGAAATATAATTGATATACAAAACGAACCGGTAATTATTGTAAGATCGGCCGTTCTAAAAAAATTGAAACCAAGCAACTTAATTTTAAATTATGGAAACAAATATATTTGGTAAACCAACATTGAGAATATATTAAAGTTATCAAAAAAACTATAGTACAAAATTCAAACACATCGTTATCTTCCACAAATGTACATGTTTCGGTATTTTTGGTACTATCAGTTCTCTATAAATTTTGATGCACTTCGCGATGTGTAGTGAAATTTTTAAAAGTATTTTCAATACACTATACTTAATTTTGGGACAGTTTTCTTGATAGGTGTCCTGTAGAAAAAAATAAACACGTCGAAATGACTGAACATTTTATGTCCTCTCCGTTACCGAAAAATGACAAAAGTTGGTTAAATGGTGAACTATATAAGTATCTGTTATATTTTTCCGCATACAAATCATGACTTGAGAAAGAGTGGATTGCGGAATTTGTCATCATGGTAACGGTAACGGAGAAGACAAAATTGCATTTTCTCTCCCAGATTTCAACGACTAATATGCACTTTTTTAAAAAGGTTTGAATTCCTTTGATCCCCACCCCTAAAGTTATCAAGGTAATTAAAAAAATTATGTGTAAAATTTCATTGAAATCGGTTAACGTTAAAAGGTGCTAACGAGCACTTCAAATTTTCCATACAAAATACAAGGGCGCAAAATTTTAAACAGCCTTTTGTTAAGGGCTTGGCATGATACTAGTTAACAATCTTCTTAATATTTAGTCAATAACTAGCTCTTTCAAATGTTTAAACTTTTTTTTTTTGTTTTACTAACTATCATCATACTAATTTCATTTTAATAAAAACCATTGTAGGGATTTAATACCCTTTGTATGGATTTAAAAACCTTTATAGGGTTTTAATTTCACGAACATTGGTTCTGTGTGCAGAAAAATTAAAAAGAAAAAGATAGGTACCCCTAGGATTCGAACCCCGAACCCTTCGGTTTGATCCTTTCCAATCCACACAAAATGTTGCTTTGGAAACTTTTCTTTTCTAGATAGTACAAAAACCTTTCGATGTCGATACCGAAAACAATATCAGCCTTACATGATGAGGACCCAGGAAAAATTGTCGGGTGTTCGTAGCGATAAATAATTTTGTTATCTTCGTGTACTATCTATTAGAATTCCTCCATTTAATTTATACAATATAACTCAATTTAAATCTGAAATAAAATTACCAAGATTGTTTAATACTAAAAAATTAAAATTGGCATTTGGTGATTTCAACTTAAGTTAAATGTTAAGAGATAGTACGATGCTAAGATTAAAATCAGCAAAATATTCTTTTTAACTTAGTATCATGTTAAAATTGCTCTAGCATCCTAGTACGATGCTATCGATCGTTTAAAATTTTGCGCCAAGATATTTTCACATTCTTTTATTCAAAGTGTCGATTAGAGTATAAACGTTGATGAAATAAGTTCTGTAAATAAGGCTAGAGAGGGTTTATCTTTTCATGGCGTTTTTTCCATTCAAAGTTCTTGGCTCTTTTTTCATTGTGCGTTTTTGGCGAGTTTTCCTTTTTAGTTCTGGGCTTTTTTCCAAAATTTCTATACCAAAATTTTTTGGACATTTTGTTCCAAAACAAATTGAAAATTGGATCAAATCAATTTAATTAAAATCCATTTTAATAGAAAAAAAAAATGCTTTAAAAAACGTTTAGCACCTCTGTTGTAGGATTGATGATAAAATAAGGTATGGTATAATTTTAGAAGAGGGATGAAAAATAAATGTGCACTTTTAGTTGTTAAGTTATAAAATTTTTCATCAACTTTTGAATTTAGAATGAAATAAGTCGAATATAGGGGCGCTTTTTTTACCCTTTTAGTATGAGATTTGTTGCCCCTCTTCAATGGTTTTTTTAAACAAAATTTAGCCTGTTATGTCAGCTTTTTTTAAAGACCTTAACGTTGAAGATCCATTTGTGGAACAGGAGCTATGATTTTTTTAAAGCTATTTGTATCATCAAATTCTAATAAAAATATTCCATATAGAAAACGAGATCTTTCACGCTGGTTGATAGTCGTGGATAATGGTGCAAGCAGGTAATTTCAATGCAACTTTCTCAATATTGTGGTGCTTATACATGACGTAGGATAATAAATGAGGTATCAAAATAAATCTAATTTTATTTCTAGCCGAAATTAAAAAAACATAGGTAGTATCCATTCATGCACTCAAGAGATGAGTTCATAAGTGAAAGCACTCAAATATTGCCGTTATCTCCGTTCAACGGTGTTCTTCGATTCTAATTGTTTTAATTTATATTCAAAGCAATAATTTCTATCATCAATTTTGGATTTAAAGAGATAAAAATAAACTACTACACAAATTCAAATAACCATTGCATGATTTTTAAATCTGAACGATTCTTTCGTTTGGCCGGAAGAATTGTGTAACAAGGAAGTTGGTTATCTTTTATTTGCCCATGAAGCACGTAAATAGACGTTACACATCAAAAATGTTAGATTTTTCCAAATGTTTAGATGCCCTAATGATTATTATTCTATTAATGCTGAAAGTATTCGTACTAAAAGTGTACATTTTTCTTACACCATGTTCCCATAAAATGTAAAATGATGAAATGCCAGTGACACATTTTTGCTTGCCACGGTAGTGACTTTTTCATACTCGTATCCAATTTACAAAAAAACTTTATAGTCAGAACATTTTCCGAACAAAATTAAGAAATGTTTAGAAAACTTTTCAAAAATGGTTTGATCCATTACTAAAAATACCTGTATGCTTTTCAAATGACGCCTAGCACGGTAGTTACCATTTTGTCGTGCCAAACCGTCAAATTTTTGCTGCTTGAAATCATTCTGAGCCGTTTATTTATCATACTATTTACGTATTACATATACTGATCTGATTGATGTATGTATATTACAATTACAGTACACCTTTAAACACAGCTGTACGAAAAGGAAAATAAAAGGCAATTATTTGTGTTTATTCTCTTCAAAACTATGAGACAGACTTTGAACACAAACTGCAAATTCTGTAAATGAGTAACTTAATAACTTATTATTAAGCTGCAGTTATGTATTTAATGTAAATTATTTGTTTTTTTTTTTCATCATTCATCGAACACATGATCTTCTAGCTTAATACAGTTGAAAAAAGTGGAAAAAAATAGTAAATATATACCTACCTAAAATCACCGAGGGACATAAAAGTATCAGTTTGCTGAGAATCACCCATAGCAAAATTTTTTTTTTTTCAAAATTATTCGCACCAATTTTAGTCGAGATATCTTGTAAGTATATGTATGTATTTTTATTTTAATAATAATTCTAAAATAAATATTTAACGAAATTTTAAACTAGCCTGGTTTCATTATATAAATCAAAAAATACAACGATGAACAGTTTTTTCTACATGAGTTAGATTTTGTGAATCATACTAAACGTAATAATAAGCTTAGGTATAGGTATTAAAACGAGCATCTTTGTTTTGGGTTTCATTAAATTTGCTTGTTTTCATGAGCATTTGATGTCTGTATTTGTCAAATTTTGGCTTGTTCGACCCTTTTACTTCTTTACGATACTAATGTGAAGTGAAGTGTTATTTAAAGTATTTTAAATTGCTATAAAGTCACTCGCAACTAAACGATTGGATAAACTTGAGTCAGTTTCATTCCTTAAACGAGCTATGTATGTTTTAAATATTGCGTCATTGTATAGTTTTAATTTTTGAAATACCGTGTCTTTTTATTTTCACTTATTTATATGCAAATACATTGTGTACCAATACAATATTTTACTCCTTCCAAATCCGTTTAGTATTGTTTCAGAATATTAAGTATTTTTTTCCGCATTCGATAAAGCAACAAGTTTTGGTATTAAAACAAAATTTTCAAAATAATCACTGTGCTATTATTTAGTAAAAAGGTGCAAATGGCAGAACAATGCTTCTAAAAAGATTTTCAAGGGGTTTTACTTTCGTGCATTGTTTAAAAAAAATTAGAAATATTGGCTCAGTGAGTGATATCAATGCTGTAATGTTTCGTTCTCGTACTCGACATCTTCATCCCCTCTTGTCCCTTTTGTCTGTTGTTCATTTAATATCCGTTTTAATAACCTTTTAAGGAAGATGAACAGAAGGGTACAATTTCCATTTATCAGTGAAAGAGGTTTTTTTTCATTTATTTTTGTTTTGGTGAAATGACCTGTTATCATGAGAGATCTAGGACAAAAGAATTTTTGCATCGCATGGGTCAATAGAAAACAAAACAATACATAAGTGGACAATCATCACCCTTCATTCTTAAAAAAGTATATCACTTGGCATTTCAAGATAAAAATGCAAAATTCTGTCCAGACAGAAAAATCTTTCTTTCTTTCACAAAATACGTCAAAGATGATGTAATGGAAAATGAAAAATTAAAAAAAAGGATAATCGTCATCGACTCATCATCTTTTGTGTGTCCTCCTATTACGATTATCATTTTTCATCGTTGCTTTTCCCTTCTCTTTAATTACTTTTATTTTTAAGTAGATGGTGGCGAAAAAGGTTTTACGATGCCTTCGAAATGTTTGAGTGGGGGAAGTTGATTGACCAAATGATGATAGCTGGGAAGTTGATCTATTTATAGGAACATAAACTTTGTAAACGTTTTATAATCGTAAAAGTTTTAAAACTGCTTTTTTAACGATAACTTGAAGGAAATAAAATTTTGGCTTTGAATTAATATTTGGCTGATTACAAAAAAAAAAAATATATTTTATATTAAGATGTTTTAATACATGCTGATTTGTATAGGCAAACATTTTAATGCAATACAATTTTAGGTTTTCTAAATAACTAACTTATGGGGTTTTCTTTTGGTAACAAAAATCGATTTGTTTTCCCCCTTCAGATCTCTCAAAACACAGATTTTGACAATTAAAGCCTTCGAATACGCGAAATCAGTTTATTTTTTATCGAAAATCAATTTTGCAGATCCGGATCTTGTGTCAGATTTACCCCTCTTTTATCAACACCATTACACGTCAGAACTATTGAAAGTCATCAGTTTGACAAAGGTAGATTGCTACAGTTTCACAGTCACAAATTGTTCATTAATATAAAAAAAAAGAAAAACCAATCTGGAATCGTATACCATTCGTTATGAAAAACAAATCAATTTTCAGATCAAAATCTGAATTAACCAAAAGAAAACCCCATTCACTTGAAGAGTTTATCCAACTCTACAGATCAAATCTTCCCGAAACAAAGAAAACACTTTGCAACTACACAAGTTGTAGATATGATGCTGCTTTGAGATCTTCAAACACTTAAAAGGGTATTTAAGCAGAGTAATGGATCATACTTTAAGTGTGGGCTTAAATGCCAAATTCAAAAATCTATAGCACCCGCGGTTCTTATTTCTTTTTATTCGTGGGTCTTATTGCCATTTCAAAATAGAAAATAAACGCCTGGTTTTTTTCCTTTTATTTTGGGAAATAAGGACCACGGGCGTTATTGACGCGGTCTTCTTGCACTACACCGCGAACTTAACGTGAAGTAAGCAGAAATTATTTTCAAAAATGAAGATAAACAATATGAAAAAAGTTGTTTGTTGACAACTAAGTAATTGTAAATTATTCACGCAAGGAACTTTTTTTTTTAAAGCAAATAATTTTTGATACATTTTTTTAATTTATTATTAAAATTTGTGTTTTAATATTTTTTTTGCGTAGCTAATTCGCAATTAATTAGTTCTTAACAGACAATTTTGTTGGGATCGTTTATCAGCATTTTTGAGAAAGTTATCCTTTCAAGTTCATATGAAGTTAATTTCTCAAACCAAAAACGCAAATTATTTGTTTTTTTTTTTGCGTAAGTAATTCACAATTAATTAGTTCTCAACAACCAATTAAATTGGATCGTTTTTCTTCATTTTTGAGAAAGTTGTCCTGCTAAATCAGGCACCAATTTTTCGCAAGCTAAAAACTTAATTAATTTTTTCTTTGCATAACTAATCCGCAATTAATTAGCAACTAATGATAGGATACTTTTGAATCTAATTACCAAAATTCCTGCTATCTTCATATACCTACATGTAGATATGCGTGTTACACGTGAACAATTAAACAAAGGTATAGATGACCGTGTTTTGTTATATAAAACAAGATTAGTTTTTTTTGCGAAGCAAGGAGGTGTCAGCATCGGACTGCAGTGGGAGCCAGGACGTATAGCAAATATAAAATGGCTAAATTTCAACAATGTGTTAACGATACATTATTATTGAAAGCAACTTAATTCATATTGTAATCATCGACCTCCAAATCTACTCAATTATTATGTTACAACTAAGAACTAAAAATAAAATAAAATTGCAGAACACATAACCTCAAACAAAATTAAAAAAAACCCTACAGAAAAGATAAAACTGACCTTGGAAGTATGTGTTCGTAAACTTGATTCCGTCGCGAAGCCTTTACCACAAATATTGCAATGAAAAGGACGATTTTTTGCACGCTCCACTTGAGCGTCGTGGTTTCGTAAATGTTGCTGGAGGTTTGATAGCTGGATGAATGCCCGCCCGCAATCAGGTAAATGGCACTTGTATGGTCGTTCACCTGTAAAATTTTAAATTAATTTAATAGATAAATCTAAAGTTTATTTTGGGATTTACAAGAATGATAAATTGTCATAATTTCGTTAGTAGATATCATTGTAGTTTCTGAGAATTTCTATAAGTGCGTCTCCGTCGCGTCGATGTCAATGAGTGCTCACCGGCTTCTTGCTCGTCAAATAGACTTTGTTTATTAGCCTTTGCTACACCACATAAAAAACGATATGCGATAGGATTATTTTGTTTCCATGCCAAAGCGGACCAAAACTGGCACAGCTCATTAAATTTCATTTTTAATCAGAGAAGAAAACTTAAACAAAATTAATTTATATTTATCTGTTAAAATATCAAGGAGCGCGGATGGTATCATAGCTTTAAATATTAAACTAAGGCCTTGTCTTTCTGCAGCACATATATTTTTTTCCACGGGTACCTATGGTTTGATTAGTCTTTTTCATCTCATTTTTTTGTTATTTGCAGGTCTACGCATATTGTTGTTTCGCATGTCATTGTCGAACTTTATTTCGTCTTTGATTGTTTCTATTTTTATTTTTTCGATTATTTCATTTCTGAGTTATTTCACTTTTAGAGTTTATTTCATTTTTATTTTTTTCGTTTTCGGTTATTTTGATTTCCTTTTGAAAGTTCGACTTTCAATTATTTCACCATCGTTTGTTAAGTTTTTTTAATTCCCCCGTATTTCAACGCCTTAAGGTTCTTTACATGCAGAAAAGACAAAAACCAAACAAACGATTGCGAAATAATTGAAAGCCGAATTAAAAAAATTAATGAAGGAAATTAATACAAACTAAATAACTTTAAACCATCATACCTATAGTAATAAAAAAAAACTCTGAACTACCTGCAGGCAGGTTCTATGTATTTTGAAGCTTTTTTACTTACAAACTTTAAATAAAATACGTAAATGTTTTAAAATAATAATATAGGTATTAAATTCAAACTACTCCTCGTAATTCGAATTAAACATATGTTATATTTTGCACATAAATTTATATAATTTTATTTTTTGCTTTTTTAACCCTCTGTCAGAATATACGTCATTGAGAAAAATACAGATTCTAGATTCTTTGTCAACATAGATTTTCTTTTCTTTATAGAAATTGGTACCCTTCTAAATATCTTTACAATTGCACACTCAACGTTTTTTTTTTCCTACTACTTAAATTTATTCTGTAATTGCCAACCAAAAAAGGCGAGTCAGAATGAATTATAAACAAAGTAACTGCTGCCTTTAAATTTCCTTAATAAGTACCACAGATGAAGTATTCAGTTTGCTAGTAGGAGAATAATTTGTTAGTACAAACACTAATAATTTAATTTTGTGTGCTTTTCTTTTGAAAATGTTATTTCAAAGATATCTTCATCATATAATTAAAATCGTTACTATCTACGCTTGTCCTTGTTAAAAAAGTAAAAGGTGATAAGTTTTTTATAAATCTAACGGTTGTTTTAATGGCAATATTTTAAGACCTTATTCTCAAAGATTCATGGGGTATTTCTTAAATAATTGATTGATTTCTAATGAAGACATGTCGATCAATTTTTTTAATTTACTTACATCCATTTTACTAGCAAAAAATCAATTAAAAAACTTACAGCACCTCTCTTATGAGATTGATGTTAAAACACGGTATGGCATAATTTTAAAAGAGGGATGAGGCAATAAATATTCTTTTTTAGTTTTTTTTAAATTATAAAATTTTTCATTAAGTTTTGAATGAACAAATAGTACCTCGTGGCATAATGGTCAGTTGATAGGACGATCATGCTAAAGGTCTGGGTTCGATTCCCAGCCGCTGCCACATAAAAAAAATAATTTTTTTCCGCAATATTGCCTTTTGTAAGGAGCTGACAAAGCTTCCAATATACTTGTCATGAATTAAAGCTTCTCATCTAGCCGTTCGGACAAAAAATGTTAGGTCCCCTCCATTCCTGCCACAAACACGCACACAGGAATGATGGAGAGTTGTAAGTCACTAGGCCCTGATTCTTCACGAGCCGTTGTACCACCAATTTTTTTTATCAAATTGAGGGACGCTTTTTCCACCCCTTTCCTATTAAAATGTTTGCCCTTATATGATTTTTGTACATAATATAGCCTTTAGCCGGTTACGTCAGCTTTCTTTCCTACGACACAAACACATAGGTAGGTACTTTAACACTCAGAGCCTCAATCGATGAACTATATGAAAAACAATAATAAACATTAGAAATTAGATTAATAAAACGAAAATCCAAGGGTATCCTTGAAATTTAAAATAACTATCCATATTTCAGGCTGTGAATGTAACGCACCTTCTGTTTTGAGCAAATTTTTTTGAATCAATCTTAAATATTATTTTGTCTGAGACTAGCTGGCCCGCTCGGCTCCGCCCAGGTAGGCAAAAGTATACAATCTTTAATCTCTTGAAATTCTATCAACACGAATAAAATTAACTGTTCTATACAATATCCAAACTTGAACTTAATTTTCATCAAATAAATTTGTAAGCATTTTATAGCACATCACTTATGCCTTTTAAAGTGCATTATTGTGATCTAAGGTCCGTTATTACGCTGCCAGGTTGACAATTGTAATTGAAGTAGGTATGAAACACTTTTTTGTTGCATCTTCAAAAAACATTGATTGTCAAAAGGCTATGGTATTGCTACCTTGTTGATGACTTGTTTTGCACAGATTAAACAGTACGTCAACAAAATTATGAGTGGTAAAAAAAATCTTTTACCACCTCTCCGATCATATAATTAATGTTTTAATTCAATTCTCGGAAAGTTTTTAAATTTAATACTTCTACTTGATTATAGTAATTTCCTGCCTTTTATCAATTTTTTCTACATAATTTTCCCTAAATTTAATTGTTTTTATAATATTTCAAAGATACCGTTAGCATTTTTACAATTAAATGTGACCAAGATTATTTTCTGGGTTGTCCACTACAGGCGCGGATAGAGGGGAAGGGCAATGGGTGCAATTGCCTCCCCCCCTGAGCAGGTTCGAACCAAGCATAAAATATTAATTCATCAAAATGTCATCAAAACATGCTTTTTCGTTCTACTTTTATAAAATTTTTTCTTGACAGTGAAAAAAAGACGACGTTTTTATTTTCCTGATTTTTCATTTCACGAAATTATTTAAAGATACTAAAACAAACGATTTATCTCGCCTCTCCCAGATGTGAAGTGGAGAAAAATTCCGATATGCAAAAACAGCCATCAAATCAAGCGATTGTAAGCCCTATAACGTCGGTTTTATAACGTCCAATATTCAAATTTAAGGACTTTAATCAATAAAATATATGTCGGGCTACATTTCTATGTAATATTTTTTTGAGAATAGTCAAATTATTTCATTTTAGAGAGTAGATTGAGTCCCACATCGATCTAATCTCACTTTTCAAAATGCAAATGTGAATGAAAAATGACACAGTTTCGACAATGTTCCAAAAAGTTAATGCCCCAACCCTCCTCTACAAATATGTAAGTGTTTTGTTTATATTTAGTTAAATTTAACGTGGGAGGCAACAGAGGCTCTTATCTATATTTTCAAAAAAAAAGATTAGTTTAATTAGTTTTTAAAATTCTAACTTTGCTTCAAATGCCCAGATGAACGATATTGAGGTATTTAAATAAAGAGTAACTTTCGGATCTCTTCATCTCATGATGTGACCAAAAATACACCAAAATTGCCCCCCCCCCCTCCTCCTGAGCGAAATCCTGGATCCGCGCCTGGTCCACTACATGTACGTAAGCTCCTGTAATAAACTTTAAAGCTGTTTTGTAGATTATACCGCGTTCAAACAGACAGACAGACAATATTTTTTTCTAATTATGCAATTATGTTTCTTATAAAAAGATTTTTTATAATACAAATTCTATATACTACTGAAATAAATCAGCCAAGTAGAAGACTTAGCATTAAGTTAAGTTAATGCTAAGACTTCTACATGGCTGATTTAATTCAGTAGTATATAGATTTTGTATTATAAAAAACCTTCTTATAGAAACTATGCCTGGCCCCGGTCAAACAAATTTCAAGCGTATGACAAGGCCCTCGCTACGTTACTGATGAGTCCAAGTGAGTAAGCCGGACGAAACGCCAATTTGTAGGACTAAAGGCCGTAAGAAGCTATTTTTTAATCAGTTATGTTTCTTTGTTAGTAAACCACCACCTGAGCTCAAAAAAATTGCAATCATTTCAATATCTCTTAATTCAACGACAGACACTCCAATTTTATTTATATGTAAAGATTAAGATTACTCTTGGAGGAGTTTGACAGTACCTTGGAAAAAACATTCTTTGTTTAAATTTTTTATTTGAGATTTAAAAGATTTATGAAACATATTTGAAAGCTTATATAATTAAGATTTCAGAGGGTTGGCTTGATGAAAATTGATTTCTGCTACCTATAGGAATCTAAATAATATAACTACGATGTTGATTTACTTTTGTTGACTATTATCCTACAAAAAAGTTAAATTTGTGAGTTATAAACTCAACACCTTTTCTCAAATTCAAATAATATCTTAATAAAGGTGCCTATATTTAGTTTGTATAGATGTAGAGGTTGTCACAAAAATATTCATACATCCGGTTTTGTGAATATATGAATTTTAGACATAATGATATTTCTCTTTCACAAAAACCAGTTTTACTTCCTCACAAAATTAAATAAAATACATGTAACGCCCAAAGCAATCATTCGAAGTCGTACAAAACATTCAATCAGGTGTGAATGCCAACTGTGAACGATTATTTTTTTTATGAAATTCTAATAGAATGAGGCTAATGAGCTTGAAAAAATATATTTAAAAATAAAGAAATTAATGACAGACACATAATCAAAACCGTCCACATCGCAAGCAGTTTGAAATGGTACCTATTTTTTCAGTTGAGAAAACATTTGATTTTACATAAAAAGTACAAGCACATGCACAATCTTTGTCATCTAATTATTACGAGCGAAATGGCTTTTTTTTAATATTTCAACCCCTTGCCTTTTTCGAAAGTCTAATCAAAAAATGTAATGTTAGATAATTCAAAAGTTTGTCACTGCATCCATGATTATTCCATTAGCCGTTACTGTCTGCTGCTAATATTATACCAAAAAGGAAAGGATAAAGTGCAAAAAATATTCATTAAATTACCTTCTGTCTTTCCTGAAGATAAAAAACATTTAAAAATTGCTACACTTACACTCTTACTCTATACACCCTGAGAGCCAGCGACAAGATGGATTATATAAATTTTCATATAATCATATTTGGCTTGGTGACGCGACGATTCATTCTGCTTTTTCTTTTGCTGTTGTCTTTTGAGCCATCCTTCGAGCACTTATGATTTATTAATATCCAAGTTTCTCAAGAGAAAATCATCAAACGTACAAAAAACATTTTGGAATTGTAATAGATTGTTATAATGAGAAGAATTCTTAATGTTTCTTAATTGCCGTAAAAACAAAGCACATCGATTCCCCTTTAAAGTTCCAAAATAAATTTTTGAGACAAAATATTATTTATGTATACAAAGACGCAGCGCGGCGGCAACCATGAGTCATTGATTTTTGTCTTGAAGACAAAAATATAGGTCATGGCGAGGATAATACCCCCGAAAATGACACCCTTTCTGCATTCGTAAATAGGTCAGAAAATATGTTTTGTCAGTTAACATACACTTATGTCGTTCACCTAAAAACGAATACCTTGAAGTACCTATATCGTCACATATATTTGTGTGAAGTGGAAAAGGGTTAATTTTTTTTTCAAAATGAACACCTGGTTAAACAGTTATTCTCATACAGCATATGCATTACAACGCGGAAGTTTGATACATTTATTTATTTTGCAAGGACCGCGGAAAAAAATACAGCACAAAATCCCCTTCTCACTTTGTAAAACATCCCTTTTAAAACAGTGCCTTCTTTGTCGATTAAGATCTCGTTCGAACCCTTGTTTCTGATTGCGGACAGCTATAGGCGAATGCAATATAGGTACTGACCAATTTTCCTTGTGGTGAAGAACATTTCCTCTCAAAAGGACGATCGTGTGCCGTAAGATGAACGATAAGTTAATGCAAATTGTTAATACATATATGTACGTGCATATAAAGCAAGAATATTTAGGAATTCAAAGTGGAGCTAATGCGAAAAAAATATCATTTCTTTAGCACCTGTCATAATCAATCCAAAACAAAAATAAGTACTTCGCTATAGAAATCACTTCTTCTTGTACTGCGCTGTGCTACCTGCCTAATTGGCAGTCTTATTACATTCGAACTTAACTGTCAACCCTTTTTCTTTCCAAACATCCCCCGCTCCAAGAAGTAAAAAATTTCTCAATTAATTTCATGATGCGTGATAAAACGATAAAAAAGGATCATGTCACATCATACTGACGAGTGTAACTGACCGTGTAAATGGTTGTAACGTGTAATTAATCGTTATTTTTTGTACTTTCCCTGTTTATTGTCCCTTCGGCTTCAAATATGAAACAAAGGGTTGAAGTATGTTTGTGTACGATATAATGCCGCTGGTGATAATAATGGGGACACCAATAAGATAATAAAAAATGTTTTCTGGATACATACATACATTGTGCATATGCATAAACAATTCATATAGGTATCTTAGAATATTGTAACAAAATTTGTTTTTTTTTTAATAAATACAGGTTTTATTAATATTTTTTGTAATAGTTTTAAGAAAATTGAAACATTGGCCATATATCTCGTGAACCCCAAGGTTAAGAGCTTAATAGCCATAAATGAAATGACGTACTCACAATAACCAACGATGTTTGACACATTTGTGTTGAGAAATGGACCAGCTCCCATTAATTTTTGCCTATTCTCCTTTACATTGTATTTACACATATCATAAATGAAAGGCTTACATCGAGGATTTCTCAGAGAAGAAAAGTGAGAGATGTAAACAGATCTTGAAAATTTTGTTGAAACAATTTACCTACCTCACAACTTTTCAAAGAGCAAAAAAAATAGTTTATTTTTTGATATTATAACAGTATTATCTCAAAAATGTGGCCCGATAGAATCTTTCGAGATCAGCACACCAAAAACCTACGAAAAAGTATATTTTTTGTCTGTAATAAAAAAAAAAAAAAATTGTTGGCCAGTGTAATTTAAAGATAGCTTAAATGTATGGAAAAGGGTAGGTATGGTAGGTAGGCCTATTAATTTTAAAATACAATTGAATATCTAATAACATTTATATTTGACTATAGAAAGAGTATTATTCTCTTGTATTTTGAATCTTCAAGCACATTTTTCATTTTTAATTATTCTTTAACTTTTTTGTTCAGGGTGACACATTTTTGCATTTCTCTGGTAAATCTTTTGATGGAAAAAGTGAATTAATGATTTGTGCCAACATTTGCGAATATTTGTGTATATTGAAGAGGCACTCGAGATTAAAAAAAATCATGGCAAATCAGAGAACTTGAGACATTTCCATGTCCAATGAGGGTAGCTACCATAAGTAAACAAACAGGCAACTTAATTCAATGTCTAGACGCATTTTTAGGGGTAAAGGCTTTTTAACTCCAGATTTGGTTAAATTTGTGAAATAAGAATTTAAAGGAGGGGCAAAATAAAACATAAGTGGTGGTATTTATAAACCCATTTCAGGTCATGTCTAACTTTAGACACTTGTCCAACTCCAGAATGTTATTTATAAACATTTTACATCACGTGGCCAAAAGCCAATGAAATTTGAAATCTTTTTTTAAGTAGACAAGTTCAACAAACGAGAAAGACAAATATTTCGTTACCTAATTTTCTAGTTTTTGCATTGACTAGCTGGACTAAAAAAATCTCATAAATAGGACTGTAGTTGTTCTAACTTTTAAATGTAAAAACGAAAAAAGAATAAAGAGGATATTTTTAAAGAAATATGGTTTCTTCATTAAATTTGTCTATTGTTATGAAGTGTAACTTCGGGCATTATTGCTCAGGAGTCAAGGTCATACCTACGCAGGATTTCTATAAAAGGGGACAAACTTATTAAAAAAATGCAATTGGTTCACAAATCTTGCTTTCAAACACTTTCAATAAATGAAAAATTCTTGAATGTATGAAACATATTCTAATTAGCTGGGCAAACGCCCCTACCTGACCCCTTGTATACGCAGAGTCACTATGGGGAACCTGGTAAATACCATTTTCAGATTTCATTTTTTTATTAAACATAAGTTTTTAAAAGAACTGAATAGAATATTTATACTTCTATTTTTGTTCAGCGTTCGAAACTTACTCCAATTAGTTAGATCTGCTCCTCAAGAACTTATCTTGCTTTTTCACAGACACTATATTGATCGTGATATCTTATCAAATCAAAATTACTAAAAATATAACATATTCTATTCTGAAACTAGTTGAAGTTTTTATTATTAAGGTCAATCTTTGTAAATTGAGCGATAGCCTTTACAATTAATTTAAGGAAATAAGAGCATAATTTCTAGGATTTGGTACCATATCTCGACGATTTTTATAATCAGGACAAAAAAATCTTCATTTTTATAGAAGACCGAGTAATCAGAAACTAGAAAAAAATGTTATCAATTTCTAAAATTTTCGACTTTTTAAGATATCGTTGCAAAATGTCGACATTTTATCAATTGACATTTTAAAAGTCGATTTTTGATCAGATCCTAGTTTAGGGAATAATGTTTACAAGAGCGCGGATCCTTTACAAGGATCTGATCATTATCGGCTGATTTTGCATCGTCATCAACCACCATTTAAGTACTTGTTAAGCGATTATTTAAAATTGGACAAAAATTTGTTTGATATTGCATTTTGCTTTGCCTGGAGTAGATGCATAGTTCAATAAACACACATTTTTTTGCCTATATATTTCGAGTTCTTAATCGACTTTTCTTCAGCTTAACGTTTTTTTTCAATATCATATAACCAAACGACAAACCCGAATTTCGTGGTACAATTTAAGCCGGAGACATATAAATTATATATCGTTGGAAACGATTTTTTGTACAGAAGTGCAAAAAGAAACAATTTATTAAATAATAGCACCACAAAAACTAAAAAACAATCAAAGAAAATTGCATAATAAGTGCGAGCGAGAGCCAGAGTGAGACCGAGTTTTTTTCACGACACTTTTATAATTTGCGACACTTCTTATTATTTATGTACATACATTGAAACTATCTTCGATCTATTTTGCTTTTGTTTTATTCCTTTGTTTCAACCTTTATTGGCTCTTATTCATTTTATAATAAATGTTTTAATCATTTCTGTTTGCATTTAACAGCACTGACTGGATAGATTATTAAAATGTCCCATGGCAGTGTTCAGTGCTGAAGAGCATAATAATAAGTAGTTAATATAATGCCTCCCCTGGCAATATTTGCCCTTGGGGGTTTGTTGTTTTCCCCTAGAGGGCGCGTTCTCAGGTGGCGGATAGAGGAACGCTCGGCAGTGATGCAGGGCAAGTGGCAAATAAAATACCACTCGCGGACCAACAAAACAACTATGGGAAGGAACACAGAACATAAACCAAATATGGATAGATCAGAGATATGGAGTAACTTTACGGTGCAGGGATACGGATCCCCAGTACCGGCGTCTGTCAGGGGTGAGCACGCGGGCCCCGGGACGTGGTCATCCAGCGACCGCAAAATAAATACACCAACGATCGGAACACCGGAAGGCGCACACTTGGCTTCTGTGGAACGTAAAACTACAAGTGAAACCAGGAGAGATCCTTTTAGAAGAGGAGCAAAAATACATCGGACTCCACCACCCACTGTTTTGCTAGCAGAAAGACCGGCAGCAGCCCGGGACATCTTTCAGGATGCAAATTCAGGTACTGTCCCAAGTCAACAGGGAAGTGGCAAACCGACCGAAGCAGCTCTTCAGGATCTAATAGTTCTAGATATGACAGCAGATCAGAACCAACCAGCTGTTAACGACCAAGGGAAAGAGGACACCCTTCCCCTCAGCTTCAGCAATGCTATGACATCCTTAAAACGATGAAGAATGCCTGCTCAAAGCAAAAAAAACATCAGCATGGACATCAAAAATGGCATTGCAGCTCTGGAGGAAGATCTTGACAAAATGAAGTGGGAAGGAAAAACCCGGATTGTGCAAAGCTTTTCCTCACGTCCACATGCCCTGATGGCACCACAGATATATGCAAACAGCAAGCCAGAAAAAAAGAAAGCTACACCAACGCACTTGATTTCGGTTCCAAATAAGAGACCTCGGGTAAGAAGAAAACCAAGAAGTGCCCAAAACCAGTAGAGCAGCTGATGGAGCCGAACCAAGTAGAAGAGCAGGTCACGGACACTCAGGACGCGGGAAACGAGCCTACAGAAGCCATCATTAACGAGAGTTTTACCGAAGTCCTAAAGAAGAAGAAAGGCAAAGCCCACAAATTGAAACCCCCGAATAAGGAACCGTGTCGAGACATCCCTAAAGATAGAGATAAATAGCAAAATAGTAGACATCGGAGGCTCAAACCTGAAGCAATCCTGATCAAGCCGAAGGGAAACGAAAAGTTCAGCGATATTCTGCGGGAAATTTGGAGAAACGCCAATCCAGATGACACTGAAACCGTCATTAAATCAGTGTGTAAAACCAAATCAGGAGAAGTTCTCCTCGAACTAGGATCAGAGACGAAAGGCAAAGAGGCATTTGGAAAATCTCTTAGAGAGATCTTAGGAGAAAGGGCAATAGTCCGTAGCCTTGAACCAAAAGTAGCTCTCGAGATAAGGGACCTGGATGAGCTGACTACAGCGGAAGAAGTCCAGAAAGCCATCAATAAGGTTATACCCTACCTCAATATGGATCTTCAAGTGATAGGCACAGGAACGAACAGAAGCTCGCTGAAAATGGCCATAGTCCACATGAACGCTAGAGCTGCCCGAGAAATGCTGAAGATACCTCGAATCAAAATAGGATGGGTCCAATGCAGAATCCGACGCAGAGTAGAGGTCCATAGATGTTATAAGTGCTTCAGCTATGGACATCAATAGGCAACCTGCAAGGGCATAGACAGACAGGGACAAGGTATTTGTTTCAACTGCGGGCAAAAGGACCATAAGAAAAAAGAGTGTAAAAATCTGCCAAAGTGCTGTCTCTGTGAGGATCTTAGAACACTACCCACCACACTGGATCATGTTCCAGGGTCAGGAAAGTGCCAAGTCTTCCGACAAGCCCTTGAAAAGGTGAAGAAAAAGGCTTTACCATGACCAGAATTCTTCAAGCCAATATCCACAGGAGCATAACCACCAACAACTTGCTGGTAAAACTTAAAAATGAGCTGCAAGCAGATATCGTCATCATCAGTGGGCAATATATCAACAGAGAAACACCAAACTGGATTTCGGACTCGTTGGGAACTGCGGCTATATGGATCCCCGATTCAAGGAAATTCCCCGTCGAAAGCCAAGGCACAGAAAGAGGCTTCGTGTGGGTAAAATGCGAGGAAACCACAATAATAAGCATCTATCTTACCCCAAACGAAAGGATTGACGAGTTCCGGCAAAAATTGGATGATCTAGAAGACTTCATGAGTAATGTCGAAGGTGAGATATTGGTTGCTGGAGATTTTAATGCCAGATCCCAGGAGTGGGGAATGAGAACCACAGACTCAAGAGGAAGACAAATACTCGAGATGGCTGCACTACGCGGGTTAAATGTAGTCAACGTAGGTAACACCCCCACCTTCAGAAGACCTGGTTGTGAAGGCACCATTCCGGACGTAACTTTGCAACGGAATCTACATCCGCAAAGATTAAAAACTGGAGAGTCAGCGAGGATTATACGGGCAGTGACCATCAGTACATCCTATTTGATCTGGTAGGAAATCAACGTGCTGCAAATCGGAATCAAGCTCCAACTCTGAGATGGAATGTAAGCCGACTTAACGAAGAGATCTTCTCGTCAGTGATCGAAGATGGAAAAGCCGCTATTCTTGAAGTAGTGGGATCCGCGGAAACAAAAGCTGGAGCCACGATGCAACTCATATGGCTCGCTTGCGACGCTTCCATGCCCCGGAAAAGTGGTCTCAATTGGAACAAGGATCCTGTGTATCGGTGGACAGAAGATATAGCTGAGCTCCGTAGAAGATGCCTGCAACTTAAACGCAAAGTCACCAGGGGAAGAAGGAGACACGCCGAGACAGCAGAGGCTGATCTTACGGATTTCAGACCCAAAAGATCCGAGCTCAAGAAAGCCATCAATTTGAGCAAACAGCAGAAGTGGGAGGAACTTCACCGGGACGTAAACAGTGACCCCTAGGGACTTGGCTACAAAATTGTCATGCGGAAACTTTGAGCCCAAACAGTCAACCCTATCCTAAACGAAGAAAGAATGGAGCACATAGTGGACACACTCTTCCCAACCCACCCAGACAGGCCACCCGACACCACATTGGCCCAACGCCACGAAATACCATCGTTTAGCGAAGAAGAGTTGAGTTTAGCTGTTAGAACTATGCACAACAAAAGAGCTCCCGGACTCGATGGAATACCGGTGGAAGCGCTGAAAGTGGTTGTCCAAACATGCCCACAGCTCCTGCTGAACATGTACAACAGCTGCCTCGAGGAAGGCGTCTTTCTTAGGAGTTGGAAGAAGCAACGCTTAGTACTCATAAGCAAATGAAAATGAGACCCACTTTCCCCATCTGCGAACAGACCTCTGTGTATGCTAGACACCGCAGGAAAGCTCCTGGAGAAAATGCTGAGATCGAGACTCACCGCCGCAGTACAGGCAGCAGGAGACCTCTCGGAAAGACAGTACGGCTTCAGAAAAGGCTGCTCTACGATCGGAGCGATTGAGGAAATAGTGAAGGCCTCCCAAATCGCTCAACAGGGAAACCACTACTCAAGGCAAATCGTATTGCTGGCTACTCTGGACGTCAGGAATACTTTTAACTCAGTCAGATGGAGTGACATGCTGTATTCGCTTGAGCACACTTCTTACATTCCAGCCTATCTTCTACTTATGATGAAAGATTATCTCAAGGACCGAGAGCTGGTCTACGAAACAACAGAAGGCCAACGACGTAAACCAATCACGTCTGGAGCAGCGCAGGGATCAGTTCTGGGACCCGACCTTTGGAACATCTCCTATGATGGTATTCTCTGCATGGATATGCCGGAAGATACGTTCCTGTTAGGTAACACAGATGACATTGCCGCGGTGATTACGGCAAAAGACACCGAAAGTGCGCAAATGAAGCTTAGCCAGGTCATGCGGCGGGTGAACTTTTGGATGTATGAGCATGGCCTCTGCCTGGCTGCAGAGAAAACAGAGATAGTGCTTCTAACAAAAAAAGGATCCCTACCCTAACAGATTTCCACGTGGGCCCTGAATTCATAAGAAGCAAGGACGCTGTGAAGTATCTGGGAGTGACCATTAACACGAAACTCACTTTCTGGCACCAGATAAAGAATGCGACGGAAGGAACGGTGAAAGTGACGACGTCACTAAGTACACTGATGGCGAACATAGGCGGCCCAATATCCAGCAAACGAAGACTTCTGATGTCGACCACGCATGCCATTCTCCTCTACGGATGCGAGATCTGGGCAGACGCACTTCGACAGAAGAAGTATCGAAAACAGATGGCAGCAGTGCAGCGACGTGGAGCCCTACGCGTTGCAAGCTCCTATAGAACGGTATCGGAACCAGCCGTCCTTGTTGTCGCAGGAGTGACTCCCATTGATCTCCTAGCGGCACAAAGGAAGTAGGTCCACGACAAAAAGACGGAAATCAGAGTGGAAGCGGCAATCGAAGAAGCAAAGGAGTTAACGAAATAGAAGTGGCAAGAGCGTTGGAGCACGGAAACTAGGGGACGCTGGACGGCGAGACTGATCAGGAACGTAGCAGACTGGAACGAACGGAAACACGGTGAGGTAAACTATTACGTCACCCAGTTCCTCACTGGACACGGATACTTTAATGCTTTCCTCCATAAGATCG
>OX276339.1:5562932-5834375 GCA_946251815.1 Dasysyrphus albostriatus
CTCTCACGGGAGCGTCAACTTTGAGCTCACTACAGTACGTGTTAACGTGGTTTAAAAAAATATAGGGTGCTGTTTTAAGATGTCAATGAACAGAAACGAAGGGTGCTCAAAACTTTTTGAAAAAAGAACCACTCTAATGTTGATACCTACTTTGTATTTATGATTTTTCTCTTAAGTTATGCAAAATATCTTGTCTTAAATGAAAATGCCATTATTTTCAGCGTTTAAACATAAACGCAATTATACGTGCGATCCATAGTCGTGCATTTTATCTCAAACTATTATTCCAAACAAAACATCAGATTTTGAGTCGGTGCAGGATTAAAATAATTATTTTAGCAGCGGAAGTTGCATTATTAAATTCTTAATGTCTTTTTTTCCAAATCAAATTCAAGGCTCGTCTCAAGAAAAGACAATAGTGATTGTTTGTATGGAATCTTCATAGGGATTATCGCGTGATTTTTTTTTTAAATAAAAGACCGATTGTACTCTCTTATTTGTTCGTTTGCTTTGTTGTCATCGTATTGTTTTAAAACCAAATGTTTTTTTTTTTTTGGTCTTGAGTGATTTTTTGTTTTATATTTTTCATATCTCATCGACGATTTAGGACGACATGGGGGTTTGTCTATTCAATGTCTTCGCTGTTTTTTTTTTTTAAATTTATTTCAAAGACATCTCTCTCTTATTATTATGTCCATGATGAAACAACAAACGACGATGATCGTAAAACAAGCGAGTATGTGTGCAATGTACATGTGTAAATGCAAATTCTTGTTATTGTCGGCTCTTTCTGCCACTAAAAACAAAAACAAAAAAAAATTTAAAGAATCCTCGTATGTAACTTAGACAAGAACAAAAGAACAATTCTTCTAACATTTTTGTTGTATTTTTTTTATTTATTTTTGCTGAATATCAGTTTGCGTGTACTTACAATCGTTTTAATGTACGTTTGCTTGTGCATCACATACGTTTCAATGTCAGTTAGCTTACAGGGTATTTCAAAATCACCAATCCAATTAAAAATGGTGAATCCTTTGTGAAACTGAGAAAACATTCTAGGTTTCCACTCATCATTTACGAACTGACGAAATACTGTTGAATCACTTGTCACGTGTTTTGATCTTTGTCAATTGAAGGCACTAATTTGCTATTAAAATTGAAAACAAAAACAAAATTGACTGTGAAATTATGAATACTCCATCCATTTCAGATGATGATAAAGTCAACTCTGAAGTGGACAGTGGAAATGAACCAAAATCACTGATACAAAAAGATATTAAGGCTGCAAACCACAAAATTCAACAACAATTCTAATAATAATTAACATATTGCAATGAAGGTAGCTGACAGCAGTGAAAATTTGCTCGTTGAAAAAAATGTCAGTTCATAAAAGACGAAGCAAATGGAAATGGCTGTCAATGAATTGAGAAAGAGGTTTGTTAGAATTGCTTTGTTTTTCAAAAAACCAATGATATTGATGTTTTAAAGACACAAGTGGAAATGAACTGGCAGCTAGTCGTTCAAAAACCATAATTACAATCTGTCAAACTATTTTAATTCAAAAACAAGTGGAAACCCATCACAAGCTTAGTACGCTCCTAATTCGCAAAATCGTACAAAATTCACTTAAGGCCATCCTGTTGTAATCCAAAATGCAAAAAAAAATGTCATTTTTGAAAATTAAATAAATTTTGTGGAGAACCATTGCCTAGTGACTTACAACTCTCAACTATTCCTGTGTGCGTGTTGTTGAAAGGAATGAAGGTAACCTACAATTTCTTGCCGGGTCCAAACGGCTAGATGAGGAGCACTTATTTATGACAAGTATACTCTTGAAGAATTTGTCAGTTCCTTGCAAGTGTTAGTACCGCGAGAAAAACATTTTTGTTTTTAGGTGGCAGTGGCTCTTACCATCATGCCCCTGCTATGTCATTTTTACGTCCGTGACAAAAATTCTTTGCGAAAAAGAATGGAGACTTTTCTGGACAATCTGCTAGAATTTTCAATTTCGCTCATCCAAAAGTGTACCTAATTTAGATTGAAAATTTTAGTTCATGATTTCGTTGTGACATTTTTGTATTGAATTTACTATTTCACAAGAGCACTAAGACTAAGAATTAGAAAGCAAGAACTTCTTTTACTCAGCAAACAAAGACAACAATTTTGAAAGATAAGTGCTCTGCCGTGCTAAGAAGAAAAAGCGAATCTGTATTTTTGGCATTTCGAGATAAACGTGTTTTTTTGTTATAAAGTCTATCTTTTTGTTTAAGCATTCCAAAAGCGAGTTAGGACTTTTATTTTTAATGAATAAAACAGAAAGTATACAAATCAAAGATGTCAAAGCTATGGCCGCAACTTAAAACAGTCAAAAAGTCAGATATACGTCTTCTTTTGTTTTTAACCCGGCAATGCTGTAATGTTCAGTAAGAATTGAAAATTCTAATCTAGTTGGAGCTGCGTATACCTCTCCTCTAAAATTTGTCGATACATTTTGAAAAGAATTTAGTATGAGAGTTTAATTTGAGCGTGATCTTCGAATAAGGCTTTAAGCTTGAGGAATCGTAGGCTTACAAATTGATTTTTAAGTTACCTTAATATATTTTTTGTCAAAATCTTGAAACCCCTTCCGGGTATTCAATTTAAAACAAAACAGCAAATTCATTGACATGACCTTCGGAAGAGTTTTTAAATTGAAATTATTCATCAAATTCAGAATATAAAATTTTAAAAATCGTTTTTTTTTGTTTTGTACAATACCCCAGTCCTCATCATTTATTTTAATTTTTATAACAATAACCTTAAAAGCATAAGCTTGAAAAAGATTTTGAAGATTTTTCATTCTTTAAAATAAATGTGCCACACGCTAGATGCCGAACCCAATCGAAGATCATCCGAGTGGCAATAACCAACAAACTTTCGTTACATCGCATCAGTTTAAATCTGCCAGTTTTAAAGTGCTTCAGGGATCTACACGTACTTATACGCGCGGCTGTAGACGTTTCGCTTAAAAGAAGAAAAACAAAATTTAAATTAAATTCACTCTATAGTACCTGCAACTTGCGCACTAACTAATAATAATTCCACCAAAATCAAGCATTATCTTTAACTGGATGAAAACCTGTCATTCTTCTCTTTATTCGATGTAATCACTTGTAGACTTGCTATGCAACTTTACAAGTGTCTTTCCTTTCTTTCTGATCTGAGTACGTAAACGCCAAAGAGCGGCTTAAGACTCAAACCGCATACTGCAATACCTATAGCTAACAAAACTTCAAAATCTGCAATAGACGTATGCGAGTATTCCGTTTCGTGCGTCCGCGTCCGTCGCGCATCGACACGGCGACGGATAAACGACAAAGTATTCAACCCGACCAACTGAGTTGTAGCCGATCGACTCCATTCGACTTGAATCGGCTTGGCTATACTATGAACTAAGTAGAAGAAGTACACACACAATGCTGCAGTGGGCAAAAATGCCATATTAATGCGAATAGGAAAAGTAGGTGCATAACTGATGGATGCAGCAGCAGCAGCAGAAGAAGAAGAAAAAGAAGAATCGATGCAGAGCAGGAAATCCCTGGTTGTGATTTAAGTCAATTGTTGGGTTCATCTAGCAACTAACAACTATAGCAAGGTGCAATTCTTATGGGAAAAATCCTCATAGCACAACCAAACCAGAGCAATAGACAAACAAAACAAAAAGTGTTTTATGCACATATACTCGTTTTTGGCTTTGTGATTTCTGTTTTTTTTTTGCGCGTTACGATGCGAGTCCATGTCCAACGATTCGAATGTGACGCGGATCTATGGTGTGTAATCAGAATATCTCTCTCGGGAGACGTCGTCGTCGGTCGCGGTAAGGGATTCAGGCAGAAAATCATGCCGCTCCGTATAGAAACTGCATCAGCGATATAGAACTGGAACATTGAGAATTTCTGTCTTAATGTGTGTTGCCCTGCTTGATTTCTTTGGATCTATTTTTTTTTTGCTGTTAAGACGAAGAATTCTGACAAGACTTAGAAGGAACATCTTCACTTCCGTTTGAAGATTAGATTTTTTTAATCTTTTTTTTAGTTTTGAAGTTGAAGCTTTGAAACAAATATAATAAGGATTGCGATTTTAAGGCAAATCAAGACATCTTCGCCGCCAAGCCTTTGTTTATAGCTTAGTTTTTGGTGGTG
The DNA here is from genome assembly GCA_946251815.1 of Dasysyrphus albostriatus. Taxonomy (NCBI): domain Eukaryota; kingdom Metazoa; phylum Arthropoda; class Insecta; order Diptera; family Syrphidae; genus Dasysyrphus; species Dasysyrphus albostriatus. The sequence goes on from OX276339.1 coordinate 5,567,114, forward strand.
AGCATAAATGCGTAAAAATAACTTTGTTTTTTATTGGACTTCTGTGCTAGATTTGATATGTAATTGGGTCGAATCACTATGAAATAAACTTTCTATGCAAATATTCAAACAACCAAACCTGTCAAAAGCTTTTTAGACCTTCCTTTTGAATTTCTCAAAGATTATTGACAAACAAAATTGTTTCTTGTCTTGAAATGGTCTCTCAATACTGTATTTTTCACAAAAACCGCAAACAGTTACATAATTGAAACATTTCGTATCCATTTTCTGTTGTTGTTAGTTTCAAAAATTGGAATTGAACAATTTGATGAGATAAGATGATGAGACTTTATGAGATTTATTTAAAAACTTTCGTTTTTTTTTATTAAGAAATAATACAATTTCAATTTTGGCAATATGAAAACAGTCATATTTTCCGCTGTTCTTTAAAAAAATGAATATTTGAGCTTTCGGTGAGTTTTTAATGAACTCTGTACTTTGACCTACAAACCTAAGCCATCACCAAAGGGATTCTCCTCAAATTTTGAAATACAAATTTTATTGTATTTTCCTAAATGGGAATTTGAAATTGTTTTTTAAGCTCCAAAAATAACGGTACTATTATACGCGGTTAAGGAAAAGCTTATCAATCTCAAAAATGGGTGAAACGATTTTGCTAAAAAAAATCTATGAATTATTTTTAGCAAACATTTTTGGTAGAAAAAATACCAAAAGCTATTATTAACGGTAACCTAGCGCTTTTTATTTATTTAGCATATTAATATTTTGAAAAAATCGGAATTTCCTCAGAACACCACATGCCACATGTTGAGCTCACTGATAGCTTAGCTTTGTAATTTTGCTCGTCATTGTTTTCCTTGTCTCTTTGCCTTGTGTATACTTCTTTTATTTACCTCTGTATCTATTTATTGATAGATTGATTGATGATTATGATTCAGGAATTTTTCGGAAGAACCCCATTTGGGTTGATTTTGCAAATTGTGTTATAGAATAAAAAATAACACACGAAAAATAGGTCTTTTATTACCCTTAGCTCAGTCAGAATGTACCTACAACAAAATTCAGAAATGAAACAAAACAGATAGCGTAATTTTTGATTTTATTCAGAGGGGGGGTTCATAAGGAGTGTACAAAAGCTTTCGATCTCCTATCAGGGTTGTCAGATTTAAAAAAAGCGGAATGGCCAATCATAAAAATTCAAAAAATCATAAGAATGTCGCAAAATTATTTTGTGAATTATTAAAATTATTTTTGATGTCGTAATTTTAGCAAAAAAAAAAAAAAAACAATCTCGTCGGGTCAGAGGTTTTGTAATTTTTTAAATTTGAATTTTAACTGACTGTTCATAAATTATTTATTTTAAATTGTTTTTTTATGTAAAAGTTTGTGTCAGTACCGTCTAGGGAAGGATGCAATATACACTCCTCGTCAACTGAATACGCACAAACATTTTTGAATATATTTTATCCATTTTTTCCAAACAGTGATGGTTATTATGCCATCTGTTGATGGTAAAAATGTTCGTAACATATAAATAACAGAATTTCAAAGTTTTATCCAAAAACAACCGTGAGTTTTTCCTTCAACCACTTCCAAAGTGTAACTTATACAAAGTAGAAGTTTTTTTTTGAGTCAACTGAATAGGTACAAAAATTAAAATTGGTATTGGAATGGAATGAAACAAGTTTTTGTTTAAGTTTAGTAGTGGGTACTTCCACCTTTACTTTTAATTACTTCGTAAATTCGATCCGGCATGGAATCGTATAGCTTTTTAATGTAATTTAACGAAATTTCGCTCCACGCTAATTTGATTGCAGAAATTAAGGTTTCTTTGTCTTCGAACTGACGACCACCCTCATAAACTTTGCGTACTTACCATCCCCAGACATTTTCTATGATGTTTAGATCAGGTGAGTACGGCGGCCATTGAAGCAACTGCACTTGTTGCTCCTCTATCCATGTTTTTATTATGCGCGCTGAGTGAATAGGCGCATTATCATGTTGGTAGGTCCAGTTTATGGGTCCAAAGATGTTAGAAAATGTAGGAAAATTTCTTTCCAAAATTACTTTATACCCAGCTGCTGTCATTCTTGATGTTACAACCTCGAGCTCAACTGTTCCATAATAACTGACTGCTCCCCATATCATGACACCTCCTTCACGACTATGATGGCGCTTTAAAAATCTTTTTTCTTTTCTTAAGTCGTGAAAATAGAAGTTGAACCCATCAGGGCCATCGAAATTAAACTTTTTTTCATCTGAAAAAACCACGTGATACCATTCTTTTTTCCAACTCATGTGAAGTCTTGAAAAATCTAATCGCAACATTTTCCGTCTCTCGTCAAGTGGTGGTTTTTTCTTAAGTTTCATTCGTTTAAGATGGCTTGAGTTGTTGATTACTCTTAATACTGTTGAGCAACTTGCGTTTACGCCGACTTTTTGTTTTATTTTTGCCACAGAATCAGAAGAATTTGATGCATATCTTAAAACTCTTCGTCTCTCAGCTGCAGTTGTTGCTGTTTTCTTACCTCCCTTCATGTTTTTGCCGTATGCATCTTTATTTTTCAAGTAAGAATAAACTACATTAAAACTTCGGCCAACTTTATCAGCTATTGCACGTCCAGTTAGGCCTTGATCTCTAAGTAAATCGATTTAAGCTTTTTCAACACTGTTAAGACACGTAGATCTACCCATTTTTCTTAAAATTTGAAATCAAGAATTAAATTTTACTGAAAACACTAAAATCGTTAATTTAAACTGTCAAGCACTCCAAAAAACTTATAAACAACGAAGAAAATGGCGTTGTACCTATTCAGTTGACTAGAAAAAAAACTCCTACTTTGCATATAAAACACTTTGCAAGTGGTTGAAGAAAAACTCACGGTTGTTTTTGGATAATTCTTTCGGAATTATCTGCTTAACATCTTAAGGGAATAGTTAGCATCAACAGATGGCATAATAACCATCACTGTTTGGAAAAAATGGATAAAGTATATTAAAAAATGTTTGTGCGTATTCAGTTGACGAGGAGTGTATAAGTCGCCTTTTACACGAATAAACTGGTTTAAGGGGATTTTTGACGTTTACTTTTAATTTTCTTAAAAATCTCTTGTACCTTTCATACAAGAAAACAAAATCTAGGCAATTTCGAGATTGGTTGAATGCACTTTAACCTTAAATTTGAAAGGAAGTGTGAAAAAATGTCTTCAAGTTCTCGACTGGAGAGATTTTGTTTACCGCTCTTTCCTCCTGCCCTTCCCACTAAGGGACTGAGAGTTGCTTTCAACTCAGCTTCCTCGTGTGAAAGGGGTCTTAGTCATCTCATAAGAAGCAAACATGCAATTTTTTGAGCAATAAATTGAAATAAATATATAACCCCTGAAGTAGTAAGTTCTTACGAAACGTTTGGAGAATAATGCAATAAAAAGTTGTTTTTATTCAAATTTTTATAAATGGACCAAAAGAGCCTAAATAAAACATTGGAAAAGATAAACGATAAAATGGTCAAATAAAGGGTGATTTTTTAAGAGCTTGAGAACTTTTTAAAAAAAAAAAACGCATAAAATTTGCAAAATCTCATCGATTCTTTATTTGAAACGTTAGATTGGTCCATGACATTTACTTTTTGAAGATAATTTCATTTAAATGTTGACCGCGGCTGCGTCTTAGGTGGTCCATTCGGAAAGTCCAATTTTGGGTAACTTTTTCGAGCATTTCGGCCGGAATAGCCCGAATTTCTTCGGAAATGTTGTCTTCCAAAGCTGGAATAGTTGCTGGCTTATTTGTGTAGACTTTAGACTTGACGTAGCCCCACAAAAAATAGTCTAAAGGCGTCAAATCGCATGATCTTGGTGGCCAACTTACCGGTCCATTCCTTGAGATGAATTGTTCTCCGAAGTTTTCCCTCAAAATGGCCATAGAATCGCGAGCTGTGTGGCATGTAGCGCCATCTTGTTGAAACCACATGTCAACCAAGTTCAGTTCTTCCATTTTTGGCAACAAAAAGTTTGTTAGCATTGAACGATAGCGATCGCCATTCACCGTAACGTTGCGTCCAACAGCATCTTTGAAAAAATACGGTCCAATGATTCCACCAGCGTACAAACCACACCAAACAGTGCATTTTTCGGGATGCATGGGCAGTTCTTGAACGGCTTCTGGTTGCTCTTCACTCCAAATGCGGCAATTTTGCTTATTTACGTAGCCATTCAACCAGAAATGAGCCTCATCGCTGAACAAAATTTGTCGATAAAATAGCGGATTTTCTGCCAACTTTTCTAGGGCCCATTCACTGAAAATTCGACGTTGTGGCAGATCGTTCGGCTTCAGTTCTTGCACGAGCTGTATTTTATACGGTTTTACACCAAGATCTTTGCGTAAAATCTTCCATGTGGTCGAATAACACAAACCCAATTGCTGCAAACGGCGACGAATCGACATTTCACGGTCTTCAGCAACACTCTCAGAAACAGACGCAATATTCTCTTCTGTACGCACTGTACGCATTCGTGTGATTGGTTTAATGTCCAATAAAGTAAACTGAGTGCGAAACTTGGTCACAATCGCATTAATTGTTTGCTCACTTGGTCGATTATGTAGACCATAAATCGGACGTAAAGCGCGAAACACATTTCGAACCGAACACTGATTTTGGTAATAAAATTCAATGATTTGCAAGCGTTGCTCGTTAGTAAGTCTATTCATGATGAAATGTCAAAGCATACTGAGCATCTTTCTCTTTGACACCATGTCTGAAATCCCGCGTGATCTGTCAAATACTAATGCATGAAAATCCTAACCTCAAAAAAATCACCCTTTATATCAAAATAGGATTGGCTACGATACTAGAAAAGTCTCGGTATCGTTTGGTATCGGTATCGGAATCCAAAACGATACCGAGACTATATCAGCTTCAAAGCACAGAGATGATACCGAGACCATACCGACACGAGACTTTGTTATACGAAACCAAACGAGACTGAGTTATACAATACCGATATTGATTTTTTTTTTTATTTTGACGATAAGGAGACGAATTCATATGCTGAATTTAAAAAAAAAACCCAGAGAAATTGCCCCTGTGTTAGTAAAACCTAAAGAGAGTCAACAATTTGACGTCACTAAAGCTGAAATTAAAAAAAAAATGACCCCTCGGCCCTTTCCATTAAAGTAAATAATATTTATGTTTGAGAGGAAAAATGGTTCCATTGCTATATGTTGTGGTAGTGAAGAAGCTATACAAAAAATTGGCAATGAAATTAAGAGTAAAATGAGCGATAAATATGAAGTGCATATCCCAATTATGAAAAATCCAAAAATTTTAGTGAGTGGTATGTGTGAAAATTTTAGCAGCGATGCTATAGAGGATGCTGTTAGAAATCAAAATAATATTGTTTTTGATACCCTTAAGTCTTTTAAAAATAATATTTATTATAATGCACTTTTAGAAGTTGATTCAAAAGCTTTGCATGAAATTATGGAGTTAAAAAAATTGTATCAAATATGACAGATGTGTTGTTTATGAAAAAGTTGATATTCGTCGTTGTTTTAAATGCCTAGGGTATAACCATAAGCATAGAGACTGTACGAGTGATAAAATTTGTCTAAAATGTGGTGAAAAAGATCATGAAATTAAAGATTAAAGAAAAATTAAAGAAATTCAATGCGTAAATTGTTTGAAACTTAAGAATAAAGCTAACCTTCCCGATATGGACATAAAACATGATGTCCGAAGCTTGGAGTGCCCAATCTATAGAAGGCAACTTCTAAATGAACGCAGTAAAATAAATTTATTAGAATTATTGGAATGAAAGTGCTTAAGTATTAATATTGAAGGTCTCATTAATAAAGGATTTTTCAAAAGGGACGCTACAAAAGTAGAGCGGCAGGGACAGCAGACGCCATATTTCTTGCCGCTCTTTTTTTTCTCTTCAGAAAGGTTTGCCATCTCATGATGGAAAGATATACGAGCCAACAACGAGTCGAAATTATTAAAATTTAATACCGAAATTAGGAGTCAGTGGCCTCAACGTTAAGAGCGCTACGTCCAATTTATGGTCGTCATAATCGTCCTAGCATATAAAAAATTGAGCGTCTAGTGGAAAAATTTGAGTCCACAGGCACAGTACAAAATGTTCCCGTGCCAGTGAGACAAAGAAGTGCCCGTAGTGTCGAGAATATTGCTGCCGCTGAGGCTTCAGTTGCATAAAGCCCAAATGTGTCTCTCACACGTCGTTCTCAAGCGTTGGGCATCTCTGTGACGTTGTTGTGGGGAATTTTGCGAAAAGATCTTGGCCTACATCCCTACAAGATTAAATTGACGCAAGAACTGATGCCGTTTGACCACCAGAAGCGTCGTATGTTCGTGAATTGGGTTGAGCAACAGCTTGAAAATGATTCGGATTTTCATCGAAAAATCATCTTCAGCGATGAGGCTCATTTCTGGCTGAATGGCTTCGTTAATAAACAAAATGTGCGGTATTGGCCAAGCATCAATCCACACGTACTCCATGAGTCATCATTGCATCCCGAAAAAATTACGGTTTGGTGTGGCTTCTAGGCCGGCGGCGTCATTGAGCCGTACTTCTTCCGTGATGATCAAGACCGGCACGTTACTGTGAATGGGGAACGCTACCGTTCAATGATAACCGAATATTTTTGGCCCCAATTGGATGATATGGACTTGGAGGACATGTGGTTCCAACAGGACGGCGCCACAAGGCACACAGCGAATGTCACAATCAATTTATTCGAAACCAAGTTTGGAGAACGTGTTATCTCACGAAATGGTCCAGTCGCTTGGCCGCCTCGGTCGTACGATTTGACGCCGTTAGACTATTTCCTGTGGGGCTACGTCAAGTCTATGGTCTATGCCAACAAGCCAGCGACGATTGATGAACTTCGTACGAATATGGAACGTGAAATTGCAGCAGTATTGGCCGATTTCTGCTTGAAAACCGTCGAAAATTGGGTTCAGCGTCTGGACTTCTGCAAGCGTGCCCGTGGTGGCCATGCAAAAGAATCGAGTTCCATACATAATGGCATCAAACGTACTTTCACAGGAATAAAGAATTTCATTGATATCCGAAACCGTTTTTGTTTTATTAAAAAAAACTTTTGTAGCGCTCTTATTGAAAAACCCGATACCATGAAAAAGCCACACTTTGAATATTGGTCAAGTATTTTGTTTGTGTTAAATAATCTCATGATGAATAGATTGCAAAAACTTCAAAATAGGGTTATGAGAATTGTTGTGTTATGTAATGGATTTACTCCAATAAGAGAAATATTGTTAAAATTGTCTTGGATGAGTGTGAATCAAAGAATTATGTATAATGCAATTGTATTTGTGTTTAATTAAATTCAATATACTTCCGAATTACTTAAATGAATATATAACGTATGTAAGTGATGCACAACCTTTTGCTTTACGAAATTCTGGAGATTTAAGGTTACCTTTGTGTAGAAATGCAAAAACAACAAATATGGTTCTTCACAGAGGTTTAGATATTTATAATAACTTAACGATTGAACTTAAAATGAAAAATAACTTATTAAGATTCAAAAAACTTTTAATTGAGTATGTTAAAAATAGATTTATTTAGTTTATAAAAATAATATACTTTGTAATGAATTTTTAAATGGCAAATTTTGCCAAATAAATATACAAAAAAAAAAAACACAAACCGGACCAATTACAATAACTTCCAATGGGAAGGTTAAATATGATTGTGCCATTGTGCATCAGTTAACCCTAATAAGCGGGTTTTTAATTAAACAAACTAAAAAATTGTATTTTCTCTTATTTCGTTGAAAGAAGAAATTATTAGGAAGGAGTCTCAAAAATTTTTGTTTGACCATCCCAGCTGTTTACCTTTAGCCACCATCTTGAATTTAAGAAAAATGATTTTTGTAAAATATATAAGGTTTCTCTGCATAAGCATATGTAAATTGGCTTGATACAATAAAAATCCTACTGGGGGTTGAGCAACTCATTTTTCTAAAATCCAAGATGGCGGCCAACGCAATAGTGATTGGAAGTGGAATAAAATAAAAAAAATTCTAATTTTTTGAACTTGAAATGTACATTTTGACTAGGCTATTAAGCCTCAATGTGTACTCTTGAAGTACTATTCTTTAATTTGAAAGTAGCAGGTCACATCCTCTGTACGCTAGGAACTTGCAGTAAGGCTCCAAATAACTTTTTTCGCATTTCAACAGTAAATTTGATAAAATCTTTTATTTAAAAAAATACGAAATTACTTTGTCATGATTATTAAGCTTTTTCGAATTCTTCGTCTACAATTCTAACCAGTTATAGAATCTTGAGAAAATTTCTCTTCGAAGTTTTGTTCTAGAAAGTTAAGTAAAAATAAAGTCGCAAATTTTAAAAAATTGCGACGCATAAGTCACAATCAACACAATTTGCACGAACCTCAAATTTGAAGCTCAAGTTTTTGCTCAAAAAATGTCTTGAAATGGCGGCAAATTTCAAATAATAATTTTTAACTGTCATCTAAGTTTGTTACTAGTTAAATGCTTATTTTTTGTTTTGTTGTTCCAACGCTAATACTAAATACTAAAATCTAATTCTGGTAAAAAAACACTTGATTTTATAGTTATTTAAGATTTTAAAGCATTAATTTTGAGCTAATTCAACTTCAGTATTAGAAAAAACATTTGGATTACAAATTTTTTGGCTTGTGCAACAAATCAGCATTTAAAAAAAAGGTTTATTTAAAAAAAAACTGTTTTGGATTTTGTTCCCCAACTTCCGTTGATTATTTACTGTTTGGTCAATTTTATATTTATTTCATATTTTGAAAATTACTTCCCCATAGTTGAGTTCCGCCCAAGCCCTTTGCTCCCTTTGCCAACCCCACGCTGCGCCACTGCTGGTATGAATTTTGTTTTCAAATCAAGGGCTTCAAAAATTGACCTATCCTATTTTTGAAATGCAAAAGAAATTCAAAATAAGGGCCATAATAAAAGTTCTAACATGCTTTGTTCCTGAGATATTTGACGTTTTATAAAAAGAAAAAAAAACAAAACATCTTAATTACCATGCTATACTCGTATACCTAATTCAAAATCATAAAATTTCATATACGGAAAAAAAACCTGAAGTGTGTAGGTACGCTGGTTTTTTAACCAATTTGTAAGAAATCATAGGTGCATAGTTTCAGTAAAAAATTTAAAGCCGTTTTTAAGAAAATTCGATTCAACCATAATTGTTCTCGAATCAAAATGATTCGATTTAAATTTATACTACGTTTTCATTAGAGCCGAAATGAGGTAGTTTCGCAAATCACAGAAAAAGTGTTTTCATTTGTAATTTCGTTTGACAGCTCATTTCATATTTGAATTTCAACTGGCAGTCAACTGCTTTTTGTTGTTGTTTTTTTTGACATTTTCATAAGAAACGTTTTCAGAGCTCTTCAAACTGTGGCTAATTGGGTGTGTTCAATATGTTTTAACTTAACTTCCAACCTAATTTCGTGCAAATTTGATTGAAATTAACCCTGTTCCGTAAATTTTTTCAAACAGTTTCAAACAGTTTCAGACCGCCAGATTTAGAACGTGCCAATGCAAAATTTCACTTGTGGAACGGGTTTGCACTAAATCTGGCGGTTTCAAAATCACTCTGGAACGCACCTATTATCTCATTTTGAAATGTGAATTTGTATGAGAAATGAGATGATTTCGTATCAAATTTGCAAATTTTCAACGAAATTACCTCATAAGGCGTAATGAAAACGTAGTTTTATTTGTGATTCGACACATTTTTAGTACAGGTTAAGGCATCATGGCATTTTCGTTTGTGCACCTTCGTTTAAACAAAATAGTGGATTCAAAATATCATGAACTGCCGTAGAATCAAAGCGGTATTAAAGAAAAATGTTGGTTTTCAATTAGCGATACAGATAGGGAAATTTTCCAAGAGGAGACTGCGTGAGGCTTAACGGATAAACCTCCCCTGAAATTGACATTTTATGTTTGGTGGTATTTGATATTTACCCTTTTAATGGTGAAGGAAGTAATTTAAAATGTTCAATTCATTAAAGCTCCTTTGAGTTATCGAATATTGCCGTGTTTTAGATCAGTCTTCCTACAGATTAGAAAAAGTGCGTTCAATGAAATTTCGCAATCTTACTAAAAGCTTGATGTTGCACTGGTGGTAGTTGGTGCATTTTAATTGAAATACTTTAGCAAACAAAACCCCACCTAGACGACGAAACACAAAATAAAAACATATCTCAGCTATAAAAATATGATTTTATTCACCAAGCCAAATAAGAAGAATTAAGACTTAATTTAATTTAGTTTTTTTTTTTTATTTGTCTCTCTATAAATATTCTCATCAATTAACTTCAACATCAAATGCATTATGTGCCCAGTAATATCTTTAACATAAAAACCAGATAGACAACCTGTTTTTCAAGCCACCTTACCCCATACTAACGCTTATGCTTATATACCGCATGTAAAAAAAATTAAATATAAAAGAAGTCAGCATCACAGCATCGAACAAAACCAAAAAAAAAAACAGATCTTAAAAGTCAGGATATTCTACTTATAACAACGATTGCGTAAAAAAACTCTTAAAAAACTATAATTTGCGTTTTCATTTCGCAATAGTACAAACAAAAAAAAAACAGAGAGACAAATAAAAACAAAACACACACCATCGACGCACATTGGATTAATTGCCGCAAAAAATTGACCAATTTTACAAATTTCTATAATTAGCTCTAAAATGAAAAATCTACAACTTTTGAGTCATATTTTGACATAACCCCAAAATATCCGAGATAATGACAAAAACCCTTCTTTTTTTGCTTTTGTTTTTCATTTTTCATTTCCTCAAAAATAGTTCAATCATTTCGGTTTTACTTAATTAATTTACTTAATTTTCACAATTTTTGACTAATTCATAATTAATATGAATAAGTTAAAAATTCTGAAAATTAATTAAGAAAATCTACATCTTTGCGTGATTTCAAACTGCTGTCCCTAACTCTCTAGATCTAAAATTAGGTTAGGTTTTCAAAATAAAATTTTGTTTTCAACAAATTTCCAAATAATGTGGTTGCTTTTTATTTTTAAAGAATGTATAGGTGCTATTGATCCAAAATAATGCAGATGCAAAGTTGTGAATATTAATAGTCCACGATTCTTAGCACCTACAAATTTGTACCAAATTTTTTTAAATCAATAAAAATAGTATCATATCAATGTGAAATTTTGTTGTGATATTAAGGTCACAGGTTTGATTTAATTTGCTGTAATTTATAATTCTCACATTTTTCAAATAAATATATGATGTTTCAAAATTTTGATAGTCGAAAAATTGTGAATCTTTATACAAAAATTTTGTATGATGCTCCAATAATTGACAAAATTTTCAAAATAAATTGACTAATTTGAAACTAAAAAAAATGTTTCAAAATTCAATTATGTAGATAATCCAAAAATTGCGAACTTTTATTACAAAATTTTGCAGAACACAACAATCGGAAGATTTTCCCAATTTTGTTGATCCAAATTTCATGTCGATAATCCAAACATTCGAAAATTTTGTACAATTCACCAATTTAGAATTTTCACATTTTGGAAAATTTAAATTTTCATACAAATGTATGTTCTAAAATTCAGTAGATTCAAATTTATGAGGCTAATCCAAAAATTCTGAGTTTAAGTTCTAATTTTATATTAAGCTTTCCAACTGCTAATTTCCATAGTAGGTACCAATATAAATATCTAAATAAGCAATATTATTTTTTTTAATATGTTGGTTGCTACATCTACATTATGTTCCAAAATGTTGTTGATCCAACTTCATGAAAAATTGTGAAATTTTATCCCAAAGATTGTATAATTCACCAATTGATAGGACTTTCAAGAAATTTAAAATGAAAATATCATGGTCCAAATTTCAATTGATCCAAATTTTTGCATGCAGATAATCTAGAAACTCTGAGCTTTCACTTCAAAATTTTTTATAACTCTTCAATTGTAAAAAAGTTTTTTTTCTTGCGCATAAAATACCCCAATGTGGCTGCGCAGCTTGTCGGTTGGTCGTCCACCGTCCGTCGCGTTTGTTCGTTCTTCCGCACCATGCCGCGCTCCATCAATCTCGTCCACCGATTAAACAACCTGCGACAAGGAAGCAAAGAAAAACACTAGCCCCATTCGCCGTAACATAGAGGTAGGTACATATATCGTAATCCATTCGTTTGTTAGTCCCGTGTCCTGGCGTTGTCCGTCCGTCGCTGTTCGTCGCCGCCGTGCGTCGGTCGGTCGTCTGTCCGATGGTGGTTTTATCGCTTTGCAAGGTGTTTTCTTTTGCTTTGTGTTTTTGCGTTTGTTTTTTTTTTAGTTATTGTTGTTTTCTTGCGAGTTTCTAGTATCATTTCGTTTGTTTTTGCTCATTTTCTTATTTGATATCCCTCCCTCTTGAATTTGCGAAGCACGCAGCTTACACAAACTTCCTATACAGAGTGACACGCATCGACCTGCTGCTTGACTAAAACCCGGACTCCAGACGAACTGAATGACGATGATGACGGTGCATATATGCGTAGCGTAGTTGCCTAATGGCAGAAACTGGAAACCACTGGAAAATCCAAATACAAGGCAAACTCTCTACAGTTTGCACCTCATGCACCATCAGCTTCTACACCAGCACAGCACTGCACAGCCCAACCAGCTCCACCATGCAACAAGAAAAACAACTAAATCCACCATCAGACAGTTAGAGAATAAACATGGGATCTGATTTCGGACTTTTGGGCGGATGGCGGGGGCGGATGGTGGTTTTTGGTCCTCTTCCGCCTGCTTTTAAGCTTGCAGGTGAATAACAAATGTAAAATCTACCAACTATGTGGTGAGAGAAGAGAGCAAACGAAACGAGCAAGAGAGGAATTTTTCAAATTGAGATTAAATAATACTTATCCTTAATTTTATGCATATGCGTAAATTGCGTTAAGCGCGTGATTTTCCTGTTTCCTCTTGCGGTTTTATATTTTTCAAAATGGATGAACATTTTTATGCTGGCAAAAAAGGGTGAAAGTGGTCTTTTTTCCCTAACTTTCTTTATCAAAAACATTTATTTCGACTCAAAAAAACAATGATATTCTTCCTGAATGCAGTAGTGTATGCAGTGAAACATGCATTTTAACCTTGTCATGATTTTATTAGTGAAATGCCTATTTCTAAAATATTCTGCTGCGTGCAGTGATGCATGCATCTTACCTATGTGGGAACTCTATAACATATTTAGTAAGGTATGAATAATATTCTCAAGATGCAGTGCTGCATGCTTTTATTAATAAAGTTAATAAGTAAAGATTAAAAACACTCGTGAAGTAAGCTACTTCAGCTGGAGTTTTATTTATTTGGAGAGAGCATATTTGAAAAAGAAGACTTAACACTCAAATACTACCAAGATGCCCTGCTGCGTGCAATAACGCATGCATTTAACTATGTTAATCGTGTTTTCATAAAGCATGTTTTGAAGATGCAGTGATGTATGCATTTTCTTACATGTGAGGGTTTAAAACAATCATATTCAGTACATTTAATATTGGGTCTCGTATAAAGGTGTTTCTGCTCTATTGAAACATGGTTTGAGCTAGCTCGGCCCAAGCTTAGCTGGACAGTGACAACAATCTTGAGGAAGAAAGGGATGCTCTTATTTGAACTGTTAAGCGGCCGACCCTATTTAATTACTTATTAATGAACAACCTATTTGTTGCTTTGCACCACAAGAACACATATCTGCGACCCAGTCGTGGATATTATTTTAGTGCAACTTTGAGCTACCACAAGCAACACACATCATACAACGAGTCTCACTCAGCTCGCACTTTTCCCACAGGTTTTATACACAACCTGTAGAAAGAATTTTCACCATCACCATCACCACCACCATTTCTTTGCAACTCTCTGCCGTAGCTAGCTGGTTTTCCTCTGTGATATCGAAGACTCCTCATTTCCATTCCCAGACACATATCAATGTTTTAAACTCTTTAACGCAAAAAAAAACTACAAAAACGCAACAAATGATTTGAATGTATAGTAAAGATAGAAAATGGATTGCACTACTTGGATCTAAGGTGTATCTGTATCTGTATCTGTATCTCTCCCTCTCTCTCTCTCTGTCATTGTTGTTGAGTTAAAATGGATATTTGCAGATGCAGCAAAAGTTTAAATGATTGTTATTTGTCCAAGAGAAGAAATTGAGAGAGAAAAATGGGATTTCTGTTTTCTCTGGTTTAAAGAAAATTTGTCTTTGATTTAAAGAAAATGATAAAATATTTGTGTTTTTGCAGGTAAACTTTTTTGACTAAATGAGTCCGATGCATGGCTTGGTTGTGTCGAAATATTATCGTCGAACAAATTATTTTCAAGGGTTTCAATTTAAAATCTGGGTAGGTTTCGAAAATGTCAAATCAACGCCAAATTGATCGCCATTTTTGTAACGTGAATATTGCTATCGTCAAAAATATGCAATCGTCAAGCTTCATCAACGCCAATTATGCACGCATTTTACGTTTTTGAACACGCTCCCTTGGTTTTCCATGTTTTTGTCTTCAAAAGAGTTTTGAACGGTTGCATTTTTAACTCTTGTAAGACCAAAATCAAGTTCGTGCGACTCAGTTGTACATTTTATTTTAAATATGTTACATAAAATTAGATACTCACTAAAGGTGGCGCTACAGTTCGGGTTGGATGAGGGCCTCAAGTAACAAGCTTTTTCCAGCCAGCTGATTCCAGTTTTACTAGCCAAATTTTTTGAAGTCCTCTTTCTCATATGCATATGTCACCGATTGCGCTGCCCTCTTCTGTGCTCGGTGATCTAGCCACCTAAATCACTGGCTTTTTACTTTTTTGGGTTTGTCATTGTATCATCTCCTCCACTGTTCCCCCCTCTATGCAGACAGGACCAAAGATCTTCCAGATAATTTTTCTCTCGAACACAGCCTCAAGTGTTCTCATAATCTCATTCCCCAATTAAAGTGTCCCCATGCCTCTTATCAGGATCGGGGTAGAAATTGTCTTGTTAAGGAACACTTTCTGGTGGAGAGATGGCTTTTCTTTTTACCTGGTACTCAGTTGCCCTCTAAAGCAGTGGTCGTTAAGAGTGATTCTTCGTTTGTCTTAGTACTGGTAAGTTGATAGCGGAACCTAGCTGGACAAAGTCACTAATCAACCCTAAATTATAGCTGCCTGTCTGTACGTGTGGCGGCGTGTCCTAAAGTCCCACCTATATTGACCCAAAATGTTGTTGACGTATGATTTTTTGAAACTTTTTAACAGTTTCTTTTAATATCTTCTAAGATCTCTTGAACCTTTCACACAAGGTCGTAAATGGACCTAAAAGGTTGTTGAAAAAAATTGCTTTGGGCGTTCACATAATACATTAGAAAGAATCTTGATCCCCTTTCAAAAGTTAAATCTGAGTTTCTAGAAACTTTTCGACATTTTCTTTTAAAACCTTCTAAAATTTCTCGTACCTTTCATACGAGGAAACAAAGTTTCTAGGTACTTGGTGAAGTTTAGGAAGAAATGTCAAAAAATCTCTTTGAGTTTCAGACCGAGGAGATTTTTTTCAGTTATCTTTTCTCTTGGTGCCCTTTTTGACTAAAAATTGAAAGCTTTTAAAAACTCAATGAGGGCTATCGTGGATAAAATTTCCCACGGAATTTCTCCAATTTTCTAAAATTTGAAATGCCAATAACTTTTCACTGTTCCTTGCAGGTTCAAATTTGTTCGATCAGAATGGTAGCCCAGTTTCAATCAAAGAGGTTGATTTCTGTGTAGTTGATGCAGTTCAGATGGGTCTCATTTTATGTAGATCGGACAAAATCTGCTGAGGTACCATAGATCGGGCAAATTTTCTGTTGATCATATTTTGTAGATGAACTGGTGCAAACTCCTAATTAGCTCATTGAACAACTTGTTATCAAGACAATCAGCTCTAGTAGCTTCACTTGGTTCGTCAAAATCAGTAGGATGGAATTGTGGCCCTGCGTTGCATCGTTTAAGTTAAAGGTTACAAATCTCTCTTAAGGAACTGTGTCAAAAATGCCTGTTTCTTCTCTTAAATCTTACCACCTTCACCTATATTTTATTCTTGTAGAACTCAAGCCATACGTTATGCAACCTTTCGAAAGATAATTGATTTTCATATTAATCAATTTCAATGCAACCCGTGAGTAAAGAAGTTTGACGTTTGGTTTTTATGAAATCTAACTTCCATAAACAACAAACAAAATATAAGCATGAAATGCATGCGTGTAAACAACGTTGTTCACACGTTTCTTATGCATGCATTTAAAGCCATCGATTAATTGTAATAATAAATTATTATTTGTTGATCTACTCATAACGATTTAATTTTACTATAGGCAGTGAATAATAATATTCTGATTGGCCAATTGTCAATTTCAAACACACAAAAGTACAAACCTAAATATTTTTTTTAAATCTAGCCAATCGGAAAGACCAAGTAGCAGCAGCAGCAGCAGCAGCAGTTACCTATGTTTATGAATTTTATATTATTTTTTGAATACAATATTTCAATCAGCAAACGTCAGGATGTCTGTGTGTACTTATTTCTATTTAATATAAATCTAATAAGCTGGATGTTGCTATATGTAGTAACATAACAAACTACCTGTTTCGATAGTGTCAGTTGGTTGGGTTACCTGTTTCTGTCTATTTGTTGACGTGTTTTTCGTTCGTTGTACTTTAAGTTATAGTTGTTGTTTGTATATTTATATTTTTATTTTTATCTGTGTTGGAACTAGTTTTAAAAACTTAAACAAGTCACAGTTGGGCGTTAGTTAAGCTTAACAAACACACAGCCATTGAGCTATCCACGATTCTGTACTAATGCTAAATGCATCACCATCATTCAGTGGGTTTTTTGTGATGCGTGTTTTGTTTTTCTGTCACTTTTTAACTTATATCCTGGGAAATGAAAACTATGAACAGTAGACGCTATATATAGACACACAATTTAATAGTTCTATTTAAAGCCACATGAGAACCAGCGCTCAGGAAGCAGAACTCACATTCCTACCGTGCGCCACGCATATTTTCCAGCACAGACCACATTGAAACACAATTTACTACCACGAGAGGGAGGATTAGGTACATCAGTTTCAGTGTTTAATGAAAATCATTTCTTTATGATCCCAATGATCTCCGTTTTGTTTCGTCTGCTTCCCCGCAACACCATCTAAAACGGATGGCGTAATGGTCGCAGATAATGTGATGGAAAAGGATAATCAAGTCATTGTGTGTAAGAACAATCACAGTTATGAAATGTGACTCTTGTCCTTTTAATGATTTTCGTTTTTTTTGTTATTGGCGAAAGACAAACAATACAATCGATTGTTTTAGTAATCTTAAACATAACAGGAAAAAAATCTGGTGTTATTTCATTGCGCATTGCTCGTTTATTTCCATTGCCTTACAGGGGCGCTATACTTGCTCATCTTATTTCGAGGCCAAATAACTTTATGATGTTAGAACCTCGTGTCATAATGGTTATTGCATTGGAATGTCATGCCGAAGGTATGGGTTTGATTCCCAGCCACTGCCCCCTAAGGCAGAAATGTTTTTTCCGAGGTCCAGCCCCTTGTGAAGAGCCGACATATCCTCCAAGAGTAAACTCATCTAGCCGTTCTGACTCGGCAAAAAATTATAGGTCCCCTCTATTTCTGCCAACAACACGCACACAGGAATGTTGAGAGTTGTAAGCCACTAGGCTTTGGTTCTCCACGAGCAGCAGTGCCACCAAATTTACCATAACTTCATGATAATCGAGTTGAGATGAATTTGGATGGAAATACATACCCTAAGCAAATTTGGGACAAAAAAATTCGAAAATGTAAAATACGTTATAAGTTCTAAAAAACGGAACTCTTCATTAAAGCACTTCAGTAGAAAACTGTTTCTCTGCTTGCTTTGCTATAACTTTCATATTCATATACAAACGTTAGGCTTCTACCAAAAGTAATGAAACCATTATCAGTTTTCAAGATTCCCAGAAATAAGTTGACTTTTTATAAAAAGACCGGTGATCTATAAATTGTGAAATTCCTCCAATCTGTATCTACAAACGCAAGCCAATATTCCTGTTCCTTTTGAGTTAATGTATAGCCTCTTGCAATTTTTTGTATACAATAAGGCACTTCGATGAGCTTTCTGTTGTAAATGCTTTCCATTTTCGCTCTCTGAAACCTTTTTTTTTTGTTTTAATTTCAGCAACACAGGTTTTTCCATGTAAATGTCCTTGTTGATCTCAATCTGATATTTATCTTCATTTGACTCTTTTAAGTTAGACTCGTAGAGCGTTCACAGGATCACAAACAAATTGGAATGAAACCATTTAAGTCACTTGCTAGAAGTCCAGCAATTTCCGTCAATCAACTTACTATTTCAAAGATATTAATTTCCTTCTTTCCTAACAAATAACAGTTAGGTACAAGATACGATTCGATTTGTTTTCGAAAAAAATATATTAATCCAAAATTGTTGTAGCTACAAGTTTTACGAGTCCTAGGTGAGTAAAACACACATTTGAATTTGTCCTCGAATGAATCACCAACAAATGCTCTGTTAATGAGAAAAAAGTCTTATCTGGCGCCCGGGAGATCCTTACACTGTGTATGTGCCATTCGAAACGCTCTTGTCGTTCTCTTCTTTACAATATTGATGAGATGAAACAACAAAAACAATTATTAAAACAAACAAAACAATAATTCTCTTTTCTTTCAGTATTGAACTCCATTGAGTCAAAAGGAAATGGAAACAAACAAAAAACCAAAAAAAAAAAAGTTAAGAACAAAACAACAACATCGCTCCATCACTCTGTTTGACTTTGAAGCAATAGCATCAGCCAAAAGTAGAGGAGAGTATTTTATCTTAGAAGTCGTTCATTGTAGTATCTCTCGCGCCATGGCTTCCTCTGTTTGTTTTTGTTTTTTTTTTTTTAATTTCTTATGAATTTGAACGTTTGATGATTAAATGGGTGAAAATATTACCACCAAAGTATCTCGAATAAGCTCCCTGCAGTGTTTTCCATCTTCCAGATGCGCGTCCGTCGTGAGAGTATATCTGAATCTTTTACGAAATGAGCGCTCGATCGGTCGAGATCTGGTTGTGTCTTTCAACGGAAAAACAATAGAATAACTGCATTTTTTTGGCGGGATAAAACTACAAACTTATTTAAACCACACACCAAATCAAACAAACGCACTTTTCTGATGGTAAATTATTGTTTTTTGTCTGTTTTTTTTTTGTTTTTGTTTTTGTTTTCTTTGTTTGGGAGGGGAGCTGGGTAATATATGTATAATTTTGAAAAATGGAAAAGGGCCTTTGTGTGCTACTTAATTGTGTTAGATCACCATATTAAGCTAAGCAGCATGGCGATATGGTTGGTGATTGGTGTTGTGTGAGGTGTATTTTTTTTTGTTTATGCGTGTAACTTTGGTAATTAATTGTTGCAGCATCAGTCAGTCAATTCAGAAGATATATTATTTGTTTTGTTTTTGGGAGTTCATTTTGAAAGAATGTGTTTGTTTTTCTTTTATTTTAGCTTTTGTGAGCCAGATTAGTTACTTCTATTAGACGCGACGCAATTAAAATATGCAAAAGAATCGTTTGGATCTTCATGGAATTACGCTTTTTTTTCTAAATTGAAGTGATATCGTCTCCCTTATTGATGACATAAAGGTGACAGATGAAAATTATAGATGATTTCGGATAAACACAGAGGGAAAGTGAGAGATTTGAGCCAGAGGAGAGAGTTAGACCCACTTCTTTCATATTTCCTGTCAAGAATTTTGTGAACCGATGAACTATCCATGTACATAAATACAATATTGTTTCCTTATAACTGCGCTAAATGTAAAAATTCATAAGTTTGGTACTCATATCCAATATGGAATTTGCAGCATTTTACTCCCGTGTAGTCGGTGACTTTTAATATTTATTTAGAGACAATAGCGTGTCAAACTAATGTAAGCATCCGATCCGATTTCGATCCACAACAATTTTGGTGCTGATGTTTAAATTAAATCACGGGTTATGGAAATTGCAATGCTGGGCTTGTTGCGTATCGCAGAGTATTGTTCTATTTCATTTTCACTACAAATAAGCTTAGAGAAAAAAGATTTGCAATATTGTAAATCGCCATGAATATATCTCTAATGTCCGTGGATTGGTTGGATCTGTAATCCTGAATGTGTTTAATTCCACCAGATTTGGTAAACATTGTTATTGTACATAAATCAAAACCTCATATTACACCGGGAGTAAAATACTGAAAAATTTCATAATTCAGCATGATTGGCCTTGCACTCTTTTTGTTCGTAGATTAAAGGTTACTTACATATTACATAGGTGTCATTTTTGTTCAAACAAACTTTGTAAAAACAAAGTCAAATTTTGTTCATTTCTAAGAAAATGGCAGCAAATTCACATTGTGACATTCCTTTTGCCCCACTAGTTTCTGAGAGAATGAATAGTGAATAGTACAACACTCTAGCTTCCCCCTACCTTATTGGCAATCACAGTTAAATATGCAATTAAGGCTCATTAATAGAAAACGGAGATCCATTAGAATTTTGATTTGAAATGATTTTGTCTCCCCCAAAAAAAAGTGACTAAATCATATTGGTGGTTTCATATCTTTTCAAGAAACCTGATCGCTTCTTGACTTATGATACATAATTTAGGAAGGGTATATAATCCCAGAATGCCAAAATTCCAAAGTGCCAAAATTGCCGAAATTGCCAAAATCCAAAATGCTCAAAGTACCGAAGGCAAAAATCCCGAAAAGTGAATCCTGGACGTTCGGAATTTTACCATTCGGGATTTTGGATATGTTGGGATTTGGGATTTTGGCCACGGGATTTTGGGATTCGGGATTTTGGCCACTACACAATTCAAGCTAATGTAGGTATATGGCAAAAACTAAAGTTTTCCTTTTTAAATACCCCTTAAATCTTTACTTCCAATTTACAAAGTATAAAATACCTAAACATACAAGTTAAGGTCATTTTCAAATTTTTCAAAAACTACAAATATTTAAGCAAACGATTGTAAGTATTGTACTATTGATTTATTAGATCATTGGAGATCCAAAAAAAAAAAATTCTTATTAATGTGGAATACAAAATAAGTTGCTAAAAATTGTCTTAAGAATGTAAAACAAAGATACAAAATGTTATAATTTTGTCCAACTTTTAAGGCTGAAATCAAAATAGATTTAATAAAGTTAGAAAAATTGCTGATCACAATATCACCTGTTAATTTTCTATTTAATTCCTATCAAGTAACATATGGGTCATTCCATGCCAAATCACCGAGTTTTTAACCCCTGCGTCTTCGATTTCGCTCATTTTTACTTGCGATATAGGTACTTTAGGACATGGGCGTGATTAAAAGGAAAATAGAGCTAATAACGAAAGAGCAAATCAATAACTCTTGGATTACCAGGAACGATGGGACTATCTCAAGAAGGTCACGGCCTGGAATTTATGAAAAGAAAACTCAGTACATTCTATCGGGAGGTAGAAAGAATATTCGAATCTTGATGGGTGTACTAACGGGTCAGTGCGCCATTATAACAACGGCGACCAGACTGGGTGTATTCGCATTCTATTTCTATGGGAGCTGTCAAAATGTCGAAGACTTAGAAACCATTAAACGAACCAGTGTACCCCTTCTAACCTAACCTAGGGCAAGTTTTGGATTCATGCAAACAAAAATTTCGAGATAGTAATTTGCATCTGGCTACACCAATGATGCGATCTTCTTCGACTTTTGGACTAAGGCTTTTTTGCATATATTCATATTTTTAAAGTAATCAAGTGGCATACTTGTTTTTGAGCTCTAAGTATTTTACGAGGTGCTTACATCATTAAGAGGACGATTTTTTTTCTGTGATAACTTGCATATTTAAAAAATTCCATTATAGTTTTTAGTAAAATACCAAAAACCAAATGTAAAAATCTGCCTTATTTTTTGAGAAATAAAAAAAGTATTTAAAGTCAAAATCGACGATGACGTATTTTCATAATAAATATTTAAAGATTGTTGATTGTTGTTTGGATAATGATAATACAAAAATAAATTAAAGATGTTATTTTTAGAAACTTAAACAAATTATTTATATATTTATTTGCTTAAATGTACATTTCGGAAGCTATGCTTAAGCAAATGAATATGTAAAGAATTTGTGTTTTAAGTTACTAAAAATAACATCTTTTATTTATTAAAATAAAGAAGACGTTGAAAATCTCCACTATCAAGTAAATGTACAAAAAATCTAAACGCTAAACAGTGAGCTTAAGTTATTATTTTTTAAAGTCAAAATTTTTTTAAAACTCATTCAAAACCAAAATTTTCTTAAAATTCATTAGAATTAAAGAAAATATTACTTGCTATTATTTGTAAAATGAAGTCCTGAAAAAAATGTGAGGGTTATATTGATGTATTGAACTAAAAATATACTTAACTGCTGGTGGTCAAAATTTCACCGACCGTTTTGACAAAGAATGTCCCATATGGATACAAAAATAATTGGTATCCTACAACCGAAGTTTGTTTTCCAATAAATAATTTGTTATGTATGCAAAAAAAAACGGAACATTTGCTCAAAACTGCACTTCCAGATATAGGTACTCTTTTAGTATAAGTAAAGAAATTGCTTAACTCAGTGATGCCAGACTTTTAAACTGCTGTGCCCACAACTTCGATCAAAAATGCCTTTTCGCCCTCTTATTTTCAGTCGAAAAAAAAAATGCCCACACTGTTGCCACATAGAGAATGTTAGCAAAAAATACAAAATTTAACAAAAATTATTTCATTTATTTATTTTTAAGTGCTTGCTCACAAGTGACAAACTAAAGTGTTCAGATGTGATGCAAATTATTTTGCAAATTCTGTTTTCCTCTTTGTGTTTTTGTCATTTCAAAATTGTGAAAAATAAAATTTTTAGTTCGTATACAATCCACATTCCAGTAAGCACCAGTGCTTACAAGGGAACGATTTGTCATAGATTTTGCATCCCCCTCATTCGCAAATCATCATAAATCGCAAAAATGCTTAGATGTCTTCACCTGGTAACAGGGACTTTATTGGTTCACATTATTTGCTTTTATTCGCTATTATTCGAAAAAAAATTCTTAATGTTTTGTATATCAGGATTGTTAATTTTTTTTATTTTCTTAAAGCCAGCCAAAATTTCATAAAAACTAACCAACTCGTCAATATCTTATATATTGTATTGATCAGTATTTTATGTTAATACTCTACAAGTGGGTAGGAAGGAACTATGTAGCAATATTTTAAGGCCTGTGTAGTAAAAATGGATACAAATTTTGAAAAGATAAAATGCCCTTTTTTTCAGCTAAAAGACATGAAAATACCTTTCGACCTCTTAGCTTATTTTTAGTTTGCAAATGCCCATGAAAAGGGTTTTGCCCATGATGTAGCATCACATGCCCAACTTCTGCTAGCAGCTTGACACCAAATGAATGGATGAACTT
This sequence comes from Dasysyrphus albostriatus, assembly GCA_946251815.1. NCBI lineage: Eukaryota > Metazoa > Arthropoda > Insecta > Diptera > Syrphidae > Dasysyrphus > Dasysyrphus albostriatus. Next base: position 5,590,684 of record OX276339.1, read on the forward strand.
GCCTCAAATGTGAGCCCAGAGAAGACTATTTTCTAAATTTTTCCCTTGGGTGGGTGCAAAACTTTCAAAAGGGTCTATGAGGACCGAAGAACGCGTGCTCATAGGTGTGTGAGACTTTTATTGCACTAAAATCACCTACACTTTCCGATTGCAAGTAATTTAAAACTTATCTAGCAATTTAAAGAGAAGAAAGTTTTAGCTCATTAAGCAAAGGAAGAGCTCAACGGTTTTTTTTTGTTTCTAATTTTCTCGAAAATGATTTCAACTACTTTCGTATACTGGAAAATTACTAGGAAATAAGTTGTTGATGTTTCTTATTAAATATTTGATTCATTAAATTTGGGGTACAAATTCTGAAGGGTCATAATTCAGCTTTCAAAATTCTGCATGTTCAATTCTCTTTTTCGAAATTCCGGTTGTACAAAATTCTACATGACCAAAATTCTATTTTTCAAAATTCTTTATTTCAAAATTGTGTTTGTTCAAAATTCTGTTTTACAAAATTCTGTTTTTCAAAACTCTGTATTTAAAAATTCTGTAAATATGTTGTAAGAGAGAAATCGTTTTGATATTCATACAGCAGCTTAAAGCCATAGTGAACGTAGTAAAACTTTAAAATGGAGAATAGGTAGGCGTCGGAAGTTTCACTCAATGACATTCCCAAAATCAAAGTCTTGCAGTCCATAACTGGCATTGGACTCCAAGACACTGATTTTTGGAATAGCTTTTACTCATCTTCTGACTTCCTACTTCTTCTGACGCCTATTCTTCTTTTGTTTTGCTATCACTCACATCCAAAATTTGCTGTGGGCTCTGGGTCTATAAAATTTTGCACATACAGAATTTTGGTATGCAGAACTTTGCATTTACAGAATTTTCAAATACAGAATTTTGGCCAAAATCAATTTTGACCAGACAGAATTTACGAAAAAAAAAACAGAATTTTGAAAACCAGAATTCCAACTCGCTGCCGCTTTATTATTCCTGGATTTATTGTCAGAAGGTTAAATTTTCTAACTGTTTCGTTCAAAATCCAAAAAATCTATTTTTTGAGTTGGAAATTTCAACACATTGCTTTTGTCATTAATATCACTTAAAAGCACCTAAAATGATTTTTATAAGAAGTTTTATATCTGTAAACATTACAGTCTCTTCAGTTTTCTTACATTTTCTCCTTTTGGAACCGTTGCTTTTTGAACAAATAAACCTTTCAACCTTTAATGCTTTTAGCCACTTCAAAGCCTTCGTTCATACGAGCAAAATCATGCGATTGTATTAAAACTTTTTTTTTAGTCATATTAGTTATCTTTTTCGATATTATTATCAAAGGTGACACACTTTAACTAAAGTGTCAGATGCCCGCCAGATGCATTAAAAAAAATTTACAAAATAATTTTTAATTTTTTATTTTTCGATATGTTGAAATCTCTCCAAAAACAATATTCAGTTGTTCTTATTTCTAATTTGAATTTCGACTCTCAAAAAAAAAAAAAACAAAATAATAATCATACATCTCAAGTCCCGTATAAATGATTGCTTTATTGACTCTTCCTAAATTATTATAAGAGAATCGGATCAAAGCAGCAAATAATTTCGAATAAACAACAAAATTTCATCCGACGTGTACGCAAATTAATTGTAAATATCATTTCATTTTTCTCCAGAGATGAGATCTTTAATTCACAACATGTGTGAACGAATATGAGTTTATTTTTATTTTGTTTTGTGATTTTATTGTTTTTTTGTTCTTTTTTTTATTTTCCTTTTTTTCACCATCTCAGGCCCCCGGAAAATCATTTCCATCTGTTTTTCATCATTCCAATGTTAGAAAATATATAATCTTCCGTGAAGTTTGATTGTGTGCTGGGGCTATGTGCGTGCCGCCACCGCCGGCTGCACCAGCCATTCCCTTAGGAACTATAAAGTTCTTTAACAATTTTACAAAAGAACAACACAAAAGTGAACCCATATCAAATCACACATTGTTGGCGTTTCTTTAAATATAAGGCAATATTTTATAGCACGCACTCCTTTTTCTGACACCTTCCGCTCTGTAGATATGGATATGCCGGTATGGGGAAATGGATTGCCCCCCTTCTTCAAGGACAAACAAGTTGCATTAATTCCCCCACTCAATTATATCTACTTAATAAAGTATATACAGATTTCTTTTTTGATTTTTTTCTTAAATCAAAGCAAATCGTTGAGAAAACAAATACGCATTCGATGCAGGAAAATTTGTTGCGATCATTTTGGTTTTGTGAGATCTTAACACCACCCCTCCCCTTGCATACCCGAGAAATTGAAAGAAAACTCTAAGCGATGCTTGCCACTTCTGCTGCCACACAAAGTGCCGCCTTTGTGACTGATGTAGTTTGTTCTATATTTTTTTTGTGTGTGATCAATGAAAAATAGGGCTATATTTGATTTTTGATCGCATTCTTTGGTTGAGGTTGAAAGTCTGCCGTTGCGTTGTCTTGTTTTTTTTTTGTTATTTAGATTTTTCTTCGATATTTTTGATTAAGGAGCTTATGAAAATTAACAAAATGTCTTTGAAAGGAAGTTATAGGAGCACAGTACTACAACTTTTAGTAGCTACTACAAAATTTTTGGTAAGAACTTACCAAATCTTTTGAATTTTGAAAATCTTTGAGGTCTCTACGGTGAGGATGCGTTGCTGTTCTCCTTCAACAAGTCCTCACATATGCCGATCGCTAGTCAATGTCATTCACATTTAGTAGTTGTACTACACAAAAAGGGGGCCTAAGTGTTCTTTTTTCCAACGCATTACAAAGGCGCCTCAGACCTCAGACGAGCTAGGTGACTAACTAACCACAGCCTACAGGCCTTAATTTTTGTCACTCCATATGTGTAATATCAATACCATTTCGAATCGAAAAACCTTTAATTCAGTCGTTTATTTGTTTATATAAAGGAATCAAAAGATTTGCAATGGAATTTTTGGCGCAAAATTCTTTAAAAAATCTGTTAATTGCTACAAATTACACAAATAAATAACTGAATAAGAGTTTTTTTTTTTAAATTTAAAGTTAAAATTTTTCAAAATGACTTGCTCTCTTTTGTGTTTTCTGGCGGGCTGAATCCGAATCTGAGGTTTGCGACTTAAATTTCGTGACGCAACACACACAAATTTGCAAAAAGTGCTACAAAAATGCAAATTGACTTGATTTTTCTAATTACGTAGTTTAAGACGAAGGCTAACGATTTCTTAAGATGAATGGTGGTTTTTGTGAAAAATTGAAAAAGAAGTTTGAAGTTGCTAAGTAAGCTTTAAAATAACCATTAACACTTTTTCGAAAGAAATTACCTCGAGAAAAAAATGTTACCCCAAATTTGCATAAAAAACGCATTTTTGTTATATCTTTAGATTCGAATATCTCAAAAACGTGACGTGCTACAGCCAATTCCAATGCCATATTCAAACCTAGCGCATCAAAGACCGCATCAGAAAAGTATATTTTGGTTCATTTCACAGACAAAAATTTGAAATTTTCACATAAATTTATTGAGTGCTTTCAAGTGAATTTTCGAAAATAGTAAAAATACGTCAAATTTCAACTAGCAAAATTTTATAACAAATTTTATTGAAAATTCTATATACTTTCAGTGGTACTTTGATGTTATTTTCTAATAAGTCATAGTTTTCGAGCCATTAGTGAAAAACTCAAAACAAAAAAATGCATTTTTGCATCATTTTTAGCATTTTTTCCATGTTGCGTGACAAAATTTTAGACGCAAATCTTAGATTCGGAGTCAGACCCCCAAAAACATAAATGGGGCGAAATCAAGACTACCCCACAACTCGCATGGTAAAAATACAAAACAAAAGACTGGACTAGAAGGTATTGATATGCTTTCGAGTTAGATCGCCTACGATTATAGTTATTGTAGCTTCTCGGGAATTTCCTTCGGGAACTTGCGGATTAGTCTTTAGTAGTACGGACCCAAGTCACAAACCAAAGCTTGTTTTCTTTAGCCTCAATAAGTAGTATGTTTCTTCATTGAACTTGATTTTTAGCCCACTGCGCCACACGTTCTCCACACAAAGCCGAAAAAAGATTTCTTTCCACTTGAGTTTTACTTTGGTTTCTCAAATCTTCTGGTACGACGTCAAACACCTTACGTGCTAGAGCGTTGACGTTCAATTGCTCTTCATGACCGAACCAACAGGTGTACTCAAACAATGGACTATAAATCTTACGGAGGACTTTTCTGTTGGAAGCATCGAGGGATTTTCCGTTTGACGCAACGAAGTTCGACTCGTCTGGAAGATAGAGCAGAACTGGGATGTTGAGTGCTTTGAACACGTCTGTGAAGTTAGCAGGGCAACTTTCACCCACGCAAATGGGACCTTGACAGGAATTTGCAGTTTTTTTAAACATTTTATTTTTGCGTTTCTACTCCCGTTCACCAAATAAGGGTGTAATCGAGTGACCTGCACAATGAAGTTAGCAGGTCACATGGTGCATCTGAAGAAACAAGCATGCTAGGAACTCAGTATAAATTTATTTTTCAAAAAAAGGACTCCAAAATTTTGAAGTAGCCTATTCTTTAAATGCAAACAAAACTGCAAATTAGAAAAAAAAATTTGCCTTACTGTAAGTTAATAGCATGCTTGGTTCCTGAGATACGCTATGTGACCTGCTAAATTAACTGTGAAGTTTTATTTGGTGAACTGCAAAATCGGGAATAGAAATGCAAAAAAAAAACTGCAAATTTTTTTCAAGGTCCCATTTGCATAAGTGAAAGTTGCCCTGCTAACTGCACAGACGAACTTTGAACAGTGTCTCCTTAGTTTTTGTTTATAGAGCCTAGCAACCAAATTGCACCCAAGCCCAAGGAAATAGCCTTCTTGTTTGGCAATCTTACAACAGTGCCGAGATAGACAGATTCGTTGACCACATTTCCATTCTGATTGATTTTAGTGATTGAATTTTTTAATAAAAAATCGAATGAAACATTTTTATCTCACACCAGAGTAGGTGTTATATTTTTGTGTCCCCGTTCTTAAATATTTGTCCTCCCTCTAAAAAACACTTTTCTGGTAACCCTAGCCACAACACTATCGGCGTTGCTTTTCAATTGTCTTGTTGGTACCACTTTCACGGCCATTTGTCTTTCGGGGCAATGTCCAGACTTGTCATATTGGGCTATTTATCGGAAATTGTGTTATCATTTTCCGAATTTGAAAAATTTCAGCATGACAGCCCAAACATAATTGGGCTTCCAATAGCCGAAATCTAATCTTGGGCGATATTTTGTTTCGTAGAAATAAATCATAAATAAAACACTTTTTCCCGCTGAACATACTCTTAAAGCTTTAATCAATTTGACACCACTTTTTATTTACTAAGTAGTCCCCTATTACACAATGATTTCTTGCGTCTAACTCTTTTCAATGTGTGCGAAGGTTAAAATTCGAGAAGAATCAGACGCAAGGAATCGTCGTGTAATAGGGGACACTCTCATTGGGTGCGTTTGGCTGCATATCTTTAGCGACCCGGATTTGTTTGTGTTGTTGTAATCCCTTGTTAGAAAATGGCTGATGCAAAAACTCAACTCAACGTATCTGAAAACTTTTGGATTATCGGTTTACCAACCGAACGCGACCATTGTTTTTGACATTTCAAATCAACCGCAACTAACTTCACTTTAAAATCATTCAGTTTTTCTGTTGTTCGCAGAATTTCCCTTTTAATTCTTCTTTCATGTTTGAGGAAAATATGTATTTTATTTTTCGTTGTTTTTTTCAAATTAAAAGAAATTGTGATTGAAGTTATGAGAACATTCGTTTTGTTGTCATTGTGGTACTATTTAGGCCATTTTTTGGGCTACAAAAACTTCTAAATTGGGCTATCGAACTTGTTCAAGATATGTCAACATTCGTAAAATTTCTCACCAGTTCAAAGGGGAATCTAATTGGCATATGTTGTAGTGATCACTCTTAAGTTATAGTTCTGCATTTTAAGAAATTTTGGCAGACAACAGAAGGTAGGCGCCCCTTTCATTTCTTCTTGTTATATCGGAAGATGGCATTATTTTCAATAGTTTGACCAACTCTTTTTCCCTGCTAGTGACGTCATCTCGTGATGGACTTTATCAACATTTGAAACTGGACTTTTTGACAGTGATTCCCATTGGTGACGTGCTAGAGTCAAGGATATTATCCTCCAAAGAGCTTTGTTGGAGTTGATCAAATTTTCCTCGAGTTTTGAAACTGTTGTTTCTTTTATAGTTTCCGTCAGCTAAATCCTTTGGTAGCTCTTCTAATGAGTCATTCATTGACCAAATTTAATAACTATTTTGACAGCTTGACATATTTCTATAATAAACAACTGTTTTTTATCATAATTTGTATTGTTTGTAAAAAAAATAATTTAAATTGACGAACAAAACTTATATATTCTAGCCAAATTGTCTCACACATTGGAACTTTATCACAGCTACCGATCTGCATAAATTAAATCACTTTTTGACATAAGAGCGAAATGCAGAGTGAGAATATCTTTTCTCGTTGGTAATGACTTTAACCTAGATTTAAGTTATTTGAATTTTAGTTTTAAATATAAATTTTTTTCAAAATGTTGGTATGTGGTGTTGAATGACCATCAGAGGAGAGAGACCATCACAGACGAATAACCTTAAGCTTACATCAGATCCCTAATCATACAGCAACAACACTATGGAGTAAAATAAATTAAGATAAGATATAAGAAAATGAAACAGACGGAGAAAATTTTCTGGGCTCCTGCTTTGGTCTCAAAATTCCATGCTTGGGTGATTGATTGCATTAGATTCAGCTTATGCTCGTTCTCTTTTGATTGGTAGCAAAATTATCACTCAATTTTTTAACTGGTTTTCTTATAAAATATTTTTATAAGCGTTAACAAAATTTGGTTAACAAAGTTCTTCATTTTCAAGATGTGCCTCTGAAATATAAAATCATTAAAAGCTGAGCAAAACTCCAAAATGAGTTCAATGAGAGAAATTGGGCATTTTTTTCAAGTTGTAAATTTCGATGAAATAGTTTCAGGAATTAACTTTTAACTTTTTTAAACATTAATTTTTTTTAAAATAGAAATTGAATCTTATTTTTTTTTTGACGAAATAATAATTGCCAAAAGGCAACTAATGTTGAATACATTACAACCATTTCAAATCGATTTTTTGTTGGTTGTAAGGAATACACAAACAAAATCAATTTTTTCCTGTGGGATTGCGTGTGTGCCATTTGGCAGCACCTTTAAGCAAAAAGTAAACAAACTAATGCGCATACAAATCAATTACAAATATTCAAAAGTTTCAAAAATAGACAAAAATTGTTGTGGCCATTCTAGTTAAAAAAACAACCCAAATTCTTTCAAGAATCACATCGCACGCTTCATATCATTAAATCGACTTTGAATCGTAGTTTCAAAGAGTTTCAGACAGCCAGATTTAGTGCAATTCTGTTCCTCAAGTAAAATATTATACTGGCCCCACGAAAATTTCGCGGTCTGAAACTGTTTGAAAAAAAAAACTAAATATTTTTCTGGATTTTTCTGTCTCCATTGGTTTTTTTTCTCGATATGTTCATAGTCCGAGCATGGCTCATGTCAAATGGAGCCGGCATGTAGTGCAAAATTTGTTTTGTCAGAATAAAATCGAGAAAAAAAAAAATCGATTTTGCTTAGAAAAAAATGCATTAAAAAACTTAAGGCCTCGGAAAAACCGAAGCAACTTGGGTTAGCGAGTCCGTTTTTTGATCGCTATCACTGCTTGCACTTTTTCAACTAACTACTTAAAAGCAACTTTTGAGAATTCCAATTTTTTTTATTATGTTTCCTGCAAATGAAAACTTAGTTATTTTTTTTATTTAATTTGTATGCAATTATTTCTAATACATATTGATGAATTCACATTAAAGAGGATGTGTTGTTTTTTCTGTGGCAGAAAACTGTGTAAATTTGCTGCGACCAGGATTTTTTTATCACAACGAAAAAAATCGCTAGTGCGGTCCTCGGCCATCAAGGAGACCTCATCCCTGACTTGTTTCATCATTTGGAAGAAGAAGCTCATGAGCTGTATGCTATTTTCAACCCAAATCGTTTTGAGATAATATTTCTTAGTACCTTCCGCATAAAAGCATCTATAAAGATCAATCCTTTCTTGTCGCAAATCGGAATACTTCAATCTTTAGGATTTTCAAGTTTCGAAACCAAAATCAAGCAGGTAATGATGATAGAAATATTCAGAATCTTGTGAACATAGTCTTGACTTAAAATAAAAAAGAAAAGCCAAATTAAATATTTCTCTCAGTGTAAAAAAAATGATAATTTTTGCGAAACCAAAAACAGAGGAGTAGGTAATAAAACAATTTTTTGGAAGTCATCATAGAAATTTATTGTGATGGCTTCGTTGTATATTTTTTTTATGGCAAAGTAGTCTATCAAATAAAAAGATACAACTTAAAAGAACAACAAAATGAACGAAAAAAAAACTATAAAAATAGTGTGCTGATTTATACTTTTTTATTTCTTTAATCTGATTAAGTGTCAATCTTGTTGGATGAAATTTTGTTAATTAGTTTACATTAAGAGCACAACATTGCAAACAATAACAAATTTGATGGTAGAAATGATTTAGTTTGATTTTTTTTTATGTTTGATTGAATAAAATCGATTTGAGTTCGGTTTTAAAATACATTTCAGGCATAATAGATTGTTAAATTGACTTTTTTCAAGCTTTTCTGAGTTGAAAAACCCATTAATTTAAATATTTTGATATAAAAAGATTATTTGCATGCTTTTATCGGAGCTCTCTGAAAAGTAAAATTGTCTGCGTAACATAACAAGAAACATATTGTACACATAGGTGGGGTGAAATGTATGTCAAAATAGATTTGTTTCAGAGATATGGTAAAAATTGGCTATCTAAGTGAAGTGCGAAATGCGAAACAGAACAATTTTTAGCAACAATTCTCAAACACATTAGTAAATTAAGTATTTGTTTTTATCTGAGATCTTAGTTAAGTCAACATAACATTTAATAGACCAAATAATTTCTGCCAAAGGCATTTCTTGGGCAGAATTTGTCAGGAAGCGTGAGTGCTCTCAAAATTGGTGACAATTGCCTTTTTTGGTCAAATTTAATTTAAATTGGTTGTCATTTTGTTCTGATTTCATTTTCAATTAGTTCTGTTCCTTAAATTTGTCACACTAATTCAGAATAAATGTTAAATTGTGAAGAGTTTAAATAAAATGCTCTCAGAGAGAAGGTAAGTTTTCAAAATATCGGGAATTAATGGGGTACTTGTTTGCACTAACTCAGAGCACGTCCAAATGCATATAAACAAACAAAGCTTCCGTAGGGCAAGCATATTTTTTTGGAAAATTTTCAGAAAAATGAAACCTACACAGGTATCACAATTATTAAACTATAAGTCAGACATATTTTTTCACTTTATATTAAATTATGAAAAATTAATTTATTCTTAAAAAAAACTACAATAGGTAGGTATATATGAAGTTCACAATAATTTTCAGTTCTACATTGAAGTCGCTAAATATTAAATATTTATAATTTATATTTATAATGTCTACATTTCTTCTTTATTAATAGTTTGCTAAGTCAAGAACTTTAATTTTTTATTAAACCAACTTAAATAAATTTAATTTAATGTTCTCGAAAAATAATGTTGGTTTTATAAGAAAAAGACTTAAATTCTTGTACAAGCCGGAAATTTCTTAGACTGATATCAAACATTTTTTCTGCAATGGTGGACTAGCTTTATGAAATTTTTAAAAAAAACTTTGGGGGATGAAAATAAAAAATTAAGGAATTTAGTTCTGCATTTGGAACGGATCTAAGCTCATCCAAATATAAAAACTAAAAAAAAAATATATATACATATATAACGACCACGCTTGTATACATACATATCGTGGTCATTTTTTACAAACAAATTTTTTAAACAAAGTGTTCGCATTCTTTGAATAAAACCAAAATCCATTTAATATTTTTCAACACTCGTTATTGCCAAATTCAGTGAATGGTCTTAAATGGTAAAAAAAATGAAGAGTTAGCCGCTTTACACTCTAAGCCGACGATATATCATATCAGGCTCTATGAGGACCGAAAAACGCGTGCTCAGAAGTGTGAGATTCTTACTACACTAAAACCACCTCCACTTCCCGATTGCAACTAAGTTGAAACTTATCTAGCAATTTATTTTTAACGAAGTTAAGTAACGTGTTGCAGGTTCGCGATTTTAAGGCGGTTTTCAGTTCACCACACCAAGTCGGAAGGTTTTGTTCTTCGCAGACGGCGTACTAAATTCGACTATTCAAGAATGTCAATAATCGTTGAATTAGCGTGTTCTAAATTTCGATTTCTATGTTTTCGCGCGAAACTTTTTATTTCGTCCCGGACCGTAGGAATCCCAAGATCCCTGTGAAGATCTTCGTTTCATATATACCACGGCATTTACAAATGACCTAAGCAATTTATTTTCAAAAGTTTGTAAGTTATATAAATTTGTATCGCAGGTACAACCCCAAAGTTGTATACCATAAGTCCAAACAGGTTTAAGAACCTGTCGATATAAAATCTATTTATTTTCAATACTAAGCTTTGAATATTTGCCGAGTAACCAGTTCATATCTCTTAATTTACTTTTTAGTTCTTCGCATTTCTTTTTCACGTGCGGCTTCCATTTTAATTTCGCGTCTAAAGTCATTCCCAGATACTTTGCCTCATTTGCAAATGGAACACGAGGGGTATTAAGAAAGACGGGTAATCTATTTATTTTTGTATACGTAAAGTCCACGTGGACTGACTTTTGTTCATTGAATGCTATTCGCCATGTTTTCGTCCACTCATTAACATTATTAAGAGCATTTTGTAATTTAATTGTAGCTTCGCTAATCGTTTTGCCTACTGCTAGTATTGCAGTATCATCAGCAAACGTGGCTACAATAGTGTCATCTGTTTGACGTATATCGCGTGTAAATAAAAGGTACAGAACTGGACCTAATACAGAAAAAAACACATCCTGCTCAGAAAGATTTCAGATCTAACCGGCCACGCCCTAATAATGAACAAAAAAAAACAGAATCTCTGAATTCAAAAATGGTTCACTCATATGATTCCGGGAAAGTTTGATGATGGAAACTTTTAGCAAATACTCCTTGTAGAGAGTAACCAAATGCCTATATAAAGACTGTCCCGCCAGTAAAATCTTAAAAAGATTGGAAGCCAAAAATAAAAGGCTGACCTTTTCCTGTAACATTTTAGGCTTTTTTCCAAACTCTGACCTTTCCATCAAAAACAAAACAACCATGTTATTCGGTGATTAATAAGTTCCAAGCCTCATGAACTTAGACTAGGAACGCACTTGCGATTTTCGGTCACGCGATTATTCAGTCGCAAAAAATTGAACACATGAGATTAAATGAGCATGATCGCACATGATACCAAGAAATCATACTGGGATGCGATCATTTTTTTTAGTCGCAACAACAGAACATCACAAGTGTGGCCCTAGCTTAATGTTTTAAAAGCTATGGGGAAAGTATTAAAAACATAAATTTTTCAGAACGTGATTTTAAATTAAGAAAAAAATGCATTATTTGTCGATCTTTCACATGATGTCTCAATAGTTTTCATTGGGTTAGGTACCGAATATTGCCAAGTATCTTCTGACAATTTCCCCTTAAAGAATTCCTTTGTTTTTGTATGTTTATTATTGACTAGATCACATGAACTTCTCCTATTGCTTTAATAAACCAATACCTTAGACAGCTTTGATGTTTAACAAAGTAAAGGCTTTGTGGTTAACATAAGAACAAGTTCATACAATCTAGACGTGCATTTTATTTTTGTTTTGCTTTCATTGATTTCAATTGAGTAGTAGTAGTAGCAAAATTATATGTCAATTCCTTTTTTTCTTTTGTACTCGTAATTTGTTTTAATCTCAAATATACAAGAAATCACACGACGTAAATTGTCTTTAGTCGGTGGTGTTGAGAAACAAAACAAAAAAAAATCTATCTTAAAACGACACAAAAAGATCGCACATCTGGTTAGCATGTGTCTCTTTAAAAATCTCTTTTACAAAAATGATGAAACCACAACATGGCAACGAAGATCGACAACGACGATGAGGACGATGACAACAACTATATCAAATGACGTTACGACCCACGGACAGACGCAAACAATGAAATTTAGAGAAGAGGAAACGCAAACAAATCAAACATTTTAAAAGACAATAAAAACGGAGTAATAGGTTTTTTTTTGCTAAGCAGCATGTTTTCGAATTTACAAAAAAAAGTAATGACTGCAACAAACTGTATTGTTCTCAATTTTTGAGTTATTTTTGTTTTTATTTTGTTTAAGGCACTCTACTGGATTTGTAAAAATATTGCGCAAAATATTAAACATTTCAAACCAACTCTAAGCTACCAACTCTTAATTACTCTCAAAATGGTACTGGTACCCTTAGTACAGTTTTAAGAGCGAGAGTCTGCTCTTTTGCAATTTTAAACGACATAAAGTTTAATTTAATGCTAAAGCACTCGTCAAATTTCAAAAGCAACTAAACCATTCTTTATCTCAGTAAAAGTATGCTTTAACTAGAACCAACCGGTTCTATTCCTTAAACGAGTATTGTTTTGAAATTTTTCTCCATTTTGTTTTAAGTTTGTTTTTAAGTGAGAATTATTCAAAATATCAAGGACTTAAAATCTGGAAAAAAACAACACTTATTATTCACATAAATTTAAATCACCTTAAATCATATCCTTTTATTTTTGTTTTGTTTTATTCCTTTGTTTCAAGTGTTTTAATTGTTTTCATTTGTTTGTATTCATTTTTTACCATTTTATACAACTTTTTATTTATTTTTATTTTGATGTCATTGTTTTTATTTGTAAATGTGACGTTTCGACTTTTTCCACCCACTGACCAAGCAACTTTCCAACAATGACTGGAAAGATTATTGGGATGTCCGATGGCAGCGTTCAGTTCTTTTTAACAAAATAATAAGTAGTTCATATAATAATAAGTCGCTCAGTTTTTTTCCACACTCAAGACAGCTTTTAAACGGTGGAATTAGTCTTGCTATTTTTTACTTAATGTTGGAGTAGATCCATAAATTGTATGAAAGTATCTTGTCTCATTTTGCTTTCAAACAATTTTATGCAAACGTCAATTTTCGCTTTAAAATGACACGTGTAGGTGGAACCGGGATAAAACATAATCAAAATAATTAAATTTTCATTTTTTTGCATACTAGTTGATTCGCGTAAAATCAAGACAAGAAAAAATCCCATAGGTATGCGAGTAGCTTTCCAAAAATATGAAAACAGTACTGTAAGTGTTGCCGTGTTTTTTTTCAAAATAATTTTTTTTCTATTTAATGTATTTTTTTTTGTGAAATTGCATTTAATGTCACATGAGATTTTTTTCCTTGTTTAGTTCCAACCTACTTGTTCTGAATTTTTTGTAGATTTTACTCAAATCAACTAGTATGCAAAAAAAGGGGAAATTTAACTAACCCCCACGCGACTAAAGGGTATGAAAATAAAAATTTGAGAAATTAGGGATTTTTTTCACTTAGAGCTGATTAAGACTCATTGAAGGCGACCTTTTTTTAATGACCACCCTTATGTATACATGTTTGTACATTGTTGAAAGCTATCTACATAATTTCTGGCTTAATTTTTTTTAGCCAAATGTCAAAGAGTAGGTATTCAATATGATTTCTTATCCTTTTCGAAAACAACTTAAAAAATTTGTAAACATTAAATTTGTTTACTCACCGTGAAACATTTTATTGAAATATTATAATGCTATTAAAAAAATTCAAAAATACACCAGAAATTCCCATTGTAACTGGAAAATACTTATATGGCAGTCGTTCTATTTATTGTGTGTGGTGTCGAAACCATAGATCTCAAAACTTTTAAAAAAGATCCCAACCCAGTTAAAATGAAATTGAGACTATTCTCAGAATCATCATCATACCTACTTACAATTTTATTTATACAAAGACCATAAACTTTAACCCTATTCAGGATATAAGGAACATTATCGACATCCGAGGGGGATTCATGGTATCCTCGTATTTTATTCTCTATAGTCCTGTAAATTTATTTGAAGCAATGGAACAAAAAAAATATAACAAAAAGGCAAACAATCAAACCCATTTGTCAACAACTACATCCTACCCCATCCCCACATACACTCAAGTCGCCCTTGCCATCACAAAAAAATAAGAAAAAGAAACCATTTCTAGGTCCTTATCTTTTTCGATTGTCCGTTATTTCTTCCAAATGATTTGAAAACCATATGCGTGCTGCTCAGTAGAGTGTAAGTGCTGTCCACTTTGTCGGTGTCGTGTCGCATACAGTAGCGTATGCAGGAATCCTTATTTTTTTGTGAGGGGGTTTAGTCTTGATTTTCATGAATTAATTGATTTAAAAGTTATTGGTTCGTTATAAGATTTTTGATTTTTCCAATAAACAAAATTTTAACGACGTAATGGTCAGTGCGATGGATTTTCTCGGTGATAGTCTGGCGATCAATTCCGACCTAAAACCAAATATGTTTTTTTCACGAATTTCTATTGCCTCTTGCAAGGAAGTGACGAATTCTCGAAGGGTATCTTAAAGGATTCAGACCCGGTAGAAAATTGTAGGACCTCTTCATTCCTCTCGACAACACGGGACACGCCAACAGGAAAGGCTGATGAGAGTCATAAGGACCCCTTCGGTACGCCACTGGTTGTATGAGCGGGTTGAAGGATTTCTCTTCATATTCGGGTGTTCGTTGGGGAGAGGGTGAGATGGTCTATAGAGAAACCGATAATCCTTGTTTTTTTTTTTATTTGTGTTGTTGCCTACATTGCGACACATGTTTCTTTTATAGTATGGCCATAAAGTTAACTCCATGTGGAAATATAAGAAGTCAGAAATAAAGTGATGTTTAAATTATTAATCTCGATGAAGGTACATTATATGGTCAACCTCAAGCCTCAATGAAGAAAGAGCTTATCTGAGGCAAATCAAATTATAATAAAAAAAAGGACAAAGAAGTGTACTATCAATTTCCAAGCCATTCAATGACAATATTGTTCGTTATTCAGTCTTTGATTTTTTTTTAACTTAGTTTGTTCTTTTCTTATATAAAAAGAGAGCAAAAAAACACAAGGACTTTTCTCTTTTATCACATTATCATGGTGAACAAATTATGTTCAATTTTATTCATTACATATTTTATTCATATATTTGGAACAGTAAGTACTCTAGTGGATATTTTTTTTATGGATGACACAAGTAGACAAAAAAAATAAAATAAAATTCGCAGCAAACAGGAAAAAAAAACTCACCTTAAAAAAGCACAATGAGGGTTAATCAAGGTAGGTATATATAAAAACCAACATAAAGTTAGATGCGACGTTTTGTTGTGTTGTGTTGTCCTTTTGACTGAGCTCGACTCGATTCAAGTAGAAGTGGTCGTCTCGTCTGAAAAGGACATAACTTTTTAATTTCTTTTTTTTTCATTGAAACGAGCACTCCCATTCACCCACACACCAATGCTGTCGTTCAGTATTATAAATTCACGTATACCTACTTTTATCACAGATATACCGTCAATTTGATTCGAATTCAGTAGGGAATATTTTTGTGCAATTCCCTAGAGAGGTAGCAAGATGGTCAATTTTAGTTTAAGGTCATCTAGCTCTTAAGAACTAATCAAATGATTTTTATCAAACTTCATACTGGAAATATTTAAGGCGATTGCGATGCAATGGTTATATGCCGAAGAGAGAAACAAAAAACCTCCATACGCAAAAATTTTGTTTTTAAAAAATCAAAATCACCACACTCGGATCTCAATGGATACATTGTGCTCCCCAGGGTGTGACAAATATAGGATTGAGAAGTTTTGGAAGAAGGATTTAGATTAAGTTTTAAGTTTGAGGTGTCTCTCTGAACCATCCTGATTTCTGAAGGAAGTTGAAGATGTGTTTTTAGTGGCCAAGATGAGACATCACCCAGTCCGTCGAAGAAGTACTCTCCGAAGACATTTTTTCTTGTTCTAGCTAGGCTGGGGCATATTCACAAAAAAAGTGAGATGAGCACTCCTCCACATCCTCGTTCCATTATGTTTATGAGGGCTCCCAATGAGTTTTGACCCGCAAGGAGTCCAACCAATAAAGATAGTTGAGCTCTTCTAAACTTCAGTAAATACTCAGTTTTTTTTCTTTGAAGTATCTGGCCAAAGACTTCTTGAAACCCGATTGGTATCAATAGTTGACGATCTGTCTTAAGTGGCTTTGAGAAAACTTTGGTGAATTTTGAACTTTTCCTGCTCCAGTGGCATAAGTACCCACAGTAAAATTTGGCTTGGTTCAAGTGATGAAACTTTTTTGGCCAGTTCATGAGCCACTTCATTTGCATAAATGTCACGGTGTCCTTGGCTTGGACCCATCGAAGAATTTGTTACGCCGAGCACGCCTACGATCAACTAGTTTTGAGTTCGTGACAATTGACGAAATGGTTCTGATTGGCGCCTGGCTCTCTATGAAGATGTCAATGTTTTTGTTCACATTTGGAAAGGTGTTTTGCGGCTCTAGACCTTTAGCACCTCATTTATGGGAAATTTGCGAAAAATTAATACCACCTGAATGGCCTTAAGATCTATATAAAAGGTCAGCTAGTTTCAGTAATTGGTCAGCCTTATGACCTTGATTTTTGTTTTTAATTCATTAAAAAATATGTATGGTTGACCAATTACTGAATATAGCTGACTTTTTATGACCGTGTAGTGACCTTTCAAATGGCATACTTAATTTTTTGAAATGACCCAAATGCGGTGCCAAGAGTTTTTTTGTGACCTTGAAACGAATTTTGAAAAAAAAACTTGTCGAGATATCTGAGGAATATAGTATGTTTGAATGTCTATGTCGGTGAGGCTCATTATAGTTATGTGACCACAGTGGCCTTTTTTCCAATGTTAACACTTTTTAAGACATATAGAGACATTTCGGCCGCCAACTCCTTCTCGAACGGATCGAGTGGGGCAGCAAGTGAGAGGAAAGTTTCTAGGGCTGCGATTGGAGTGGTTCTCATGACACTAGTTGTACATACTTAAACATAAATCATTAATAACCAAAAAACCATGTTTTTTCATGTTTATTGTGTTTTTTCGCAAAATTAAACTATATTGGATTGGTAATTCTTGAATATTCATTGCGCACACTCCACTCATTGGTACCAACCTGAGGCAGCACCAGTTGAGCACACAAAATTGAAAATGGCGCAAATATGCTAATTTTGTTTATCTCCTTGGCCCATATGCCAGAAATTAGTTTTTAAGAAAAATGTACAACATCTAAAACAAGTTCATAGATTGTTGCAATTATATGTGAATTTTACTGGCTATATCTTTTCGCCCTGTTGCGAGGAATTGACAAATCCTCCAAGAGTATACTTGTAATGAATAAGTGCTTCTCATCTAACGTTCGGACTCGGCAAAAAATTGTAGGTCCCCTCCATTCCTGCCAACAATACGCACACAGGAATGATTCGGAGTTGTAAGTCACTAGGCCCCAGTTCTCCACGACCTGTTACGCCACCAAATTTAGTTTTCAGCGCATGGTCACATAAACTGAGCAAACAAATTCGTAAATTTTCAAATTTGTGAATGTTTTTTTTTTTCTTTTAATATTTACTGCGCAAGTTGAGCACTTGAAACTATTGAGCGCCTGCATCAAATGAACGCAGTTTTGTCCACTGGGCTATATTTTATTTCGTTGAAGTCCATCTCCATTCCTCAAGTCGAATCCCCATGATAATTGGAGTCGGTCCCCACTGACACATCGTGCTTTGGTAGTCAACTTCATCGTCTTATAACAAATATCAAACTATTCAATCTGTATAGCACCAATTATCACAGCCTGATGTAGATACAATTTTTTATAGAATTGACAAGGGTTTAAGAGATGCAACCTTGTTTTTGACATAAGCCCCCTTATTCTTGAAATTGAAGGTATCCTATACTAGCCTTAGTATTTCACTGACATCAACAAAGATATGTGTGCAGTTCAACCTTACGGCCTCCTTTCTAGGGTTATTTGGAGAAAAGCAGATCTGCGCATCTTCCATTAGAAAACTTTTTTATTTTGTTCATAGTTCCTGAGTCTAGTCTATTTCAATTCTTCCAACTTCCTGCATTAGTACATTACCTACAGTTTTACAAGGTAGAAAACAAGAAATCCAACTGGTCCAAAAGTGGTCATGAGAACTCTCAGCAATTCTCTATTAATTGGTGTCGTTAGTTTTTGAAGAATATGTACTTTGTACCTTTCCTAACTGCAGAAAATATCCTAAACAGCCTCTATCAATAGAGCCCACGATTTTCATATCGTACTGACGTTCTTGCTAAAATTATCCAAAATTGTAAGCTTTTGGTCCTTGTTTTCAGCTAGTAAGACAATTCCCTTATTCGACAGCCCTTGTGGAATATTTAAGACTGTTCTGGAATGAATATTTTTTACTTTCTTTATCTGATCGTCTTTATCCACATTAACTTATCATCCAGCGAAGTACATTGCATTTTGGTTTTTGAAATATTGGACAGTACCTACTTGGACAACACGTTGCACCAGGGATGGCAAACATTTGTGGCTTCAAACTTGATATTCCACCTAATTCTGTCGAACTGTTTCACACAATTTGCACTTTTCAATACTCGTAACTCCTCGTTTAGCTTGTAGATATTTGCCTATGGGTCAATATTTTTAGTGAACTTTTTTCTTTAAAGACAGCAACACATACACGCACTCAATAAAAAGGACTTTTTTTGCTCGTTTTTATTTCTCTTTGATTTTTTTTTGTCATTTCCTTTGACCGGCTTTGACTATGTGACTCTTTTTTTTTGGTTATTGCCTGTGGAGCACCAGTTGTTATTTACTATTATTCCACTACATAAACATGATTATTATTATAATAAGAACGCGTAAAAGACATCAATAGGCAATCCACAGTGGTATCGGCTTTGTATCCCTTGAATATTATTATGGCTATAGATAAACGTATTTACAGGGTGATTCGCAGAACATGCAACAAAAAGTAAGGGTGTGTATGTTTTTTTTTCAAGGCTGAGTTAAGACATCAAAAAATGCAGCTAGCATTAATAGAAGAGGTCCTCTCTGCAACTGCCCTGTGAAATTCCCAATTCGGCAGTGAAAAAAAAAATATAGGTCTAAAAATATCCAATTGGCCGGGTCAAGTAAAATTCTAATGTCACAATTCTAACTCAATTGAGAATATGTGCATGCACCCTGGCTTTCATTTTGTTTTCTTATTTCTTGATCCAACCTACATCACGCCCTAGAAAACTTATGTCGCATCTCAAATGTGAATCACCCTGTACCTACATAATTTTGTTTGCTATTATAGATGACCCCTTTGACCGAAACAAGGATTAAAGAGTTGTTGTTGTTGGTGTTGTTGTTTTTTTTCTAGTCTATGAGGCAAGCAAAACATATGTACCTACAATAGAGAGGTCCTTTGAAAAGGCAAGTGAGTTGGGGTTCTTAACTCTTAAATAAATGATTTGGAAAACCGTTAAAAGCCCTTGCATTCTCTTTTGACTATTGAACAAAGCTGCGAGCGTTTCGTCATCCATCGTTCTATAGTCGTGTCCCGTGTGCGGGTGGTGCGGACCAGTATGAAGGATTCATTTCAACTGGACTTGGCTTTTCTTCTTTCTAACTCTCCTACTCCTAGTCTTGTTTCAATTTTTTTTTGCTTTTCTTCTTTCTCTTGCTATAGTATAGTCTGTACGCTCCTGTGTGTATGTGTGTGATTATATGGTGCTTTTGTTCGCTATTCACAAGTCCAACCATCAAAGAGAAATTCTTCAACAGAGAAGAAGTACAAAAAATAAAAAAAAAAAACAGGAAAATATAAAAGGACTCTATTAGCGGGGTCTATTCATCTTCTAAAAACGAATTTGAAAACAATAGCACAAACGACCTTATGTAATTATTTAAGAGTATAATGTTATACTGTTCGGGTTGGTTTTGTGTTGTGCATTCAGGTCGAAATGGTCAAAGGAAGAAGAAGAAAGAACAAGAAACAGGACGACCGAGTATACAAACCATCGCCATAAGCAACCCACAACACTGCATGTCTTCAAAAATATCCATCATCATAAAACTCAGGTCAAGCTTTTGATGAATTTAACAACAACAAAAAAAAAAATGAGAAAATATATATAAATAAAAATATAACAAAAAAAAACACCGAAAAGACCAATGAACGTATCTTGCTAGCGAAAAGGACTACCAGGACGACGCAGGACGTTGTGCTTCTCAAATTCTAAAAAAAAGTATGCAGTATTCAGAAAAGGGATTCTTGTCTGCTTAAATTCAAAGTCATTATTAATAAAAAAAATTAAATAAAAAAAGTTAATAGTCTTGTGAGGTTGATGTTTGCATTTTTTTAAAAATATATTTTTTAACAATTTTTATAGATTGGATTGGATCAGATTGTTTATTGAATAGAAAAATATAATAAAGGTACCTCCATGGCATAACTAGAGACCGCCCTCTGCCAGAGTAATTGGTATAATAATTAAATATACAGTGTACTCTCTAGTTACGGACACCTGTCATAGCAAGACATCCTTTTAGTCTTAAAACCGGACGGATTTCAAAGATGGGATTCATTCATTTTCAATTTTTCTCGTTAAACCGGACAGGGACATCAAGTTTCGTAACCGCAGTTGAATAAAACAGACAAACACATTTTTGTCAATCGTTGTAATACGTATGCTTTGGTTTGGTTTTCCTCTTCTTAAACCTTGCACTGAAGTAAATACATTACGATCTGAATAAAAATAGCTCGTAAAAATCTTACAAAAAAGGGCCAAAAACAAATAAAGAAATTAAAAGCATTCGATATTTTGGCGATGTACCTCGTGGCAAGATGGTTAGAGCGTTGGACTGTCATGCTGGAGGTTTGGGTTCGATTCCCAGCCGCTGCTACCTTAAAACAGAAATGTTTTTTCGGAGGTACTGCCTCTTGCGGGGAACTGACAAATCCTGCTTGTCATAAAAAAGTGCTTCTTATCTAGCCGTTCGGACTCGGTAAAAAATTGTAGATCCTCACCATTGCTGCCAACAACCACACACATGAATGCATCAGAGTTTTAAGTAACTAGACCTGGTTTCCCAAGGGCTGTTGCGCCACAAAAATTTTAAAAACGTCATTTTTTGATATCCGAACACCTCTCATAACCGGACAAATTTCTCGGTACCGTCGATGTCTAGTTATGAGAGAGCTCACTGTACTATTAGTAAATCATAATAAATTTTTCTTTTTTTCACACAAATATATTTGGTTTCGTCTATAGTTAATAAGACTTTTCTTAAATTATAAAAAAACATGTTGCCACAATAGGGTAAAGTCAGTTGATTTGGCAGTCCTTTGTGACTATAAAAGTGAAAAGATTTTTAAAAAGAACGTCTCTTTCTCTTTAAAACAGACAATAATTCATAAAAATTAGACTGTTGACGGATTTAAGTAATAAATTTATAACGCTTGGTGAATAATAACGTTTGGTGGTTGGTGGAAGTATGTTATCTGATGCGAGTAGCTCTGTGGGGCGTCTGCAATACGACAAAACTATTGAAGAAATGAAAAGTTTTTAATTTTTAACTCCGAGCATTGCACTGAACTGTCAAATAAAGATCTGTGTTTCTTTTTTAGCTCAGAGCACTCAGAGCACTCGACTTGTGTTTCTTTTTTGAATCGGAACTAGCTCTGAGAGTGCTCCGTGAACTCAGAAAAAAGAAGACCAAGTGAATGGAGTAGTTAGCTGAGCGTTAGGGTGCGTTCAACACTTCAATTTCAGTTCACATTTATTAATGCTTCGAGTTTTGTTTACTGTACAGCTTCCAGATGAAAATTAAAAGTCAGTACTAATTGCTTATGCGTTGAACGCATCGCAATCGTATGACAGTTCAGTGCTCAGATATGTTTCGAAATTATATCGGAGAGATCTGTTTATACTCTGCTCAGAGCTATAACTCCGAAAGCTCTCGATCTCTACTCCATGCTCTGTTCAGAACTAAAAAAGAAAAACACCTTTTTAGTTCACTTATTGACTCCGGAATCAGAGTAACTCAATATCCTTTTATTTCCTCGTTTTATACAAAATTGTATGCCTTAGTCAACCATACTTCGATTTTCAATAAAATTCTATCGACATTGGCATGACCATGCACTTGAAGAGTGTTTGGCGTGGCTTGCTTTTGATGCATTATTTACTTCCATAATCCATTAGCCATCCTTTTGATATTTTACACTTTTTGTACCGTTACGTACTAAAGGTGTTAAATTTTAGTATTTTTGTATATTTCTTATCATGTCACATAGCTTGTGCACTGAAGGTACCAGTTGTGAAATATGAATGCCTAAAGCAATAGCCTGTACATTGAGTGTTCTACAGTCGACGTAGCAAAATGCTGGATAGGAACACGAATGTAAGATATCGAAGCAGGTTGTCTATATTATAAAGGGTGTTTTTTTAGACGTGTGGTTTTCAAGAAGAAATAAAACGCATATAATTTAATGTTATAGCCAAAAATGTAGTTTTTTTTATAAAGATGAGGGTTTGCCATTATGTTTTAAAAATGATTTCTGCCAAGTAGTTGCCCGTGGCTGGCTCAAATAAATTCCGACCGAGGCCCGATTTTTGACCACTTTTTGCAGCAATTGGAGCCGTATGTCAGCAATAACGTGCCAAATATTCTCTTCTAAGGCGTCAAGCATCTCGGTCGTATCTGCGACAAGCGACTTCACATTACCCTACAAAAAATAGTCCAGCGGTGTTAAATTTTACGATCTTGGAGGCTTCCCCACAGGCCCACGACGAGAGATAATGCGCTCACCAAAAGTTTCCTTCAATAAATTGATTGTTTCGTTCGCTGTCGTTGGCATCACCGTCGCGTGAACTGAACAGTTATTTTGGTGATAAATTTGCACGATTTGTAAACGTTGTTCAGGAGTAAGTCTATTCATTATGAAATGGCAAACCAAACTGAGCATAAATCAAGTGACAGCTGTCAAAAAGACCAACTCCGAAAAAAGTATTGCCAGATTGAAAACCACACGTCTAAAAACATCACCTTTTAAATATGATATTATTATTAATTGTTTTGTGGCAATTGGTTAAGTGATCGCTGGTGAAATCCCATCACAAATTATACCTCAAACTTCTATTTTCCTATTTTCAACTTTCTAAAATTTATCAAGATTGATTTGTAGAGCTACTTTCTACGATTTTTGTATTCAAAAATATTTAAATAATGAAAAGTTAAGTCTCCGCTTCCTTTGATTTAGAAAACAGATTTGCAACCCTCGTGTACTTTATAAGAATTTCCTTTCAAATATTTATCAAGCAAGATTGATTTGCATAGAGCTTTCCAAAGGATCCAATATACTTACCTATGATTTTGTGAATTGGATAACTTTTGAAGTGCAAATTCAACCCTCTGCTTACCTTCATATAGAAAACAGATTTTGAGACTAATAGCACATTTACCCTCTGTGTCCCTACAAATTTGCTATCTTTTTAAAGGTTTCAAATGTGTCTTGATAATAAATTCTATAAAACTTCCAAGTGTCAGATTAGTTGTTTTTCTTAAAAAAGTATTATTTTCAGTGCAAAATAGGCTTAACAAATTTCATTGTTGTAATTAAAAAAAAATTGCGAACCTCTCTTGTCAAATAATTCAAAATGTCCAATAAAAAATAAATATAAAAATAGGTATAGATAAGTTAGCGATCCCCATTCCGATCCTTATGATGCTGTTGTTGTTGGCTTGGCAACTTGGCATCATCAGTACCTACCGCTTTCGCCACCTCTTCTGCTACCATACTGCTTTTCGGGCCATTGCGTCTCCTTTACGTGTGTATAGTGTGGTATAGATACCTATCTATGTGTAGAGGCATATGTGCTATAAATTCCTTTATTGTTATTCCTTTATTGTTATTATCTCTTTTAATTTACGCTTAAATCTCTGGACAGGTTACAGCAAAAAGCGTGCGCGCAAAGTAGTGTAGTGTAATACGACGGGACGGGTTGGGTCGGTACGAGACGGGACTACGCGAAGAGCTCTTAGTTGTGTGCTGGCATGGCGCATCTCCTTCATCAATGAGAGAAGAATGAAGTATCCCAGTGCCAGCGCAGCATCCAGAATCCAGAACTTGCACTGACCAAATCTCTCTCGGACAAATATTATAGTTCATCTTCATGTCCAGTGTGTGCTGTGTAAAAGAGTGCATTCATTGCATGTTGGCATGCTAAGTCAGTTAACACGCGAAAGAAGACAAACCTGCTGCGCCGAAGAGGAAAATGAAAAAAAAAAAAAACAAATGAAAAAAATAAGAGAAAGGCTATGTGATCGTCCAGGATTGTGATGATGGAGTAGTTAAAACACACAGAAACACCGGAACGATGATCACGTTGCGACGTAGACGGAGACGGACGCACGGGATATACAAGAAGGGAATAATATAACTCGGGTTAATAATCTAATTTGAGAATTGCATTGTCTCCCTGCTCGACGCACCAATGACCGACACGACGCCGACGACGATGGACGGATAAACGGACGGACGGACGGAAGGACACGGCACACGAGTGAGCCGGAAGATTTTACTTGTGTTGTCGTCCTTTTGTCTTTTTGTCCCGCGTGAACAACAGGTTATTCCACTTGTTTTGCCTCTTAAAAGATTGTCTTTTATTTTGTTTTGCTTCTCACGCTTAAAGAATTTGTTATCTCGGGAGCCTAATGATTCTTCTTTTTTTAACCGCTGACTATTTGTCGCGAATTCATTTAAATAAAACATTTTGCTTTAAGGGTTTTGGGTTTCTTGTTGCTAAGTTATTATTGTTGAGGCATGTACTGGTATCACCAGAAGCCTATTCTAACTAACTATTGGTTAGCAGCTAAATTTTATCCGAGAATGGAATTTGCTGAGTTTTGGAAGCTGAGTACTGAGTTGACTCAATGATATTCATGATAAATTTTCTAGATGAGCCCTGAAACTTCGAGTATTGAAATTGCTATCCTTAAAGATTTGTGTGGCAATAAAATGCACCAACCAATAGTCTTAATGTTTATTATTATTAGTGGAATGCTGGCCAAATAAACTGAGCACAAATCAGGCCGTGAGCACAATAGTGACATATCTAGATTTTTTTATTTTTTTAGTAAAGCAAAAATAAGAAACAGACTACTTTCAAACACTTGTAGTTAAAAAAAATCAAACGATTTTAAACTAAGGAAAAAAAGTTTTTATTTTTGGCTTTCAATAAAAACTGCCCCTTAGAGCAATATTTCAGTGCGAGATTTCCTCCTGTCTCAGGGTTAAACCTGAGTTAACTCCAGAAACGAATTTGTCAGTCAATAGAAATCCTGAGATGACTCACCTAATTGGGTGAGTTGAGTTGAGTGAGTGAGTCAGCGATTCCATTGTGGTGCCATCTCTAGTTTAATGCGTGAAGGACGTACAGAGGTGATATCCATAATGTCGCACATCGATGACAATAGATTTTTGTCAGTTGAAAGATAAAGTTATTCCTCAACTGAAAAAAAACTGTTCCTGAGTTAATTCGGGGTTAATTTATTTTCAACATTGGCTGTTGGTCTAGGAAAGTGATGTAATCATAGGAAAAATAATATCTTGCATCGAACTACTAATCCATTTTACCTCTGCTCCTTTTAACTACATTTGGCTCCACTGTGATATCTTTTATTATTTTTTGGCTGAAAAAATTTGGCTCTTTTTTGGTCTATTTTAGTGGTTTTTGCTTTATTTCAGCTAAAGTTGGTACAGAAATATTTAAGGTCATAATGTGAATGTGACTTCAAATTCTTGACAGCCGGTTCTGAGGATCTGAAAATAACACTTTTCTAGACTGCTAAACGGCGATGATAGCGAAAATTACAAAAATGCAACCTCGGTATAGTGTGCCTCATCCACAAGAAGGGAGATGCTCTGAATTGTTCCAACTACAGAGGTATATGTCTCCTTATCGTCGCATGGAAAATCCTGTCACCGGTACTGTGTGATCACTTAAAACCATTTGTCAACGATCTGATTGGCCCTTATCAGTGTGGTTTTAGGCCCGGCAAATCAACCGTCGATCAAATGTTTACACTCTGACAGATATTGGAAAAAACCCAGGAGTTTCAAATCGATACACCTATCTATTCATCGATTTCAGAGTAGCGTATGATATACAAAGACGAGCTGCACTGAGCCATGTTGCATCTTGTCATCCCTCCTAAATTCGTGCGCCGGATGACGATGGAGATCAAAGTTGGCAAGAACACCACCGAACCCTTTGATATCGAGAAAGGTTTGAGGCAAAGCGATGAATTATCATGCAACATCTTTAACATCATACTTGAAGAAATTGTACGTTACTCGCAAGTCAACAACAGAGGTACAATTTTTCAAAAGTCCATTCAACTACTTGCTTAGGCAGATGATAAGATGATATTGACGTCATGGGGAGAACGAAGCGAACTGTTACCGGCGCGTTTGTAACAATTTAATCGGAGGCTGCGAAAATGGGCTTGGCTGTTAATGAGGACAAGCCGAAGTATATACTCTCATCGAGAAAGGAGTCTCAACATCGTTGAGTAGGACAAAACGTCTAGATGAATAGGTACAGCTTCGAAGTCTTCAGGGACTTTGTCTACCTGGGCTCCACTATTACATCGCAAAATGACATCAGTGTAAAAATCAAATGAAGAATAATTCTGGGCAACCGTTTCTGCGGTCTAAGAAGGCAATTGAGTAGTAAAACCTTCCCTCAAAGAACCAAGGAGACCGCATATAAGACCTTAATCATCCCGGTCCTGTCGTATGTGGCAGAAGTATAGACTCTGTCAAAAATAGATGAGAATCTGCTAGGGTGCTTTGAAAGGAAAATTCTTCGGTCCAGTCTGTATTAATGGAGTATAAAGAAGAAGACTTAACAACGATCTCAAAGGGCTTTACAGCTACGACCTGGTCAACAAGCTGAAAATACAGCGGCTGAGATGGCTGAAATACTTGGAGCGTATAGACACCTACGCACCAGCCCGACGAGTTTTCGAATCCACCCCTAATGGTCTACGCAGCAGAGAAAGACCCCACCTAAGGTGGCGCACACAAGTGAGTGCCACCTGAAGTAAAGTAAGTATAATGTGAATGTGCCATAGTTTTGACAAATGTCATGGTGCTTTGATATTATTCCTAAGAAAGCTGTAGAGTATAATTTGAAAAAAAAAAAATCACCAGTTTTGAGGCAGACGTGGGGATGAACTCAGGAGATGGTCACTTGACCTTAGGAATATGAGAATTTGTTTGTTTTCTTAGCTAAAGCAATAGATTTAGCTCTTGTTTGTTCAATTTCACATTTGTTTCATAAATTTTGCAACATAATTTGCTCAGTTCAGGGAAATAATTCCACGGGCATCTGCTCCACATTTGAATTTATTCCATCATAAGTGGGAATCTTTTCCACTTTTTAAAGTTCAATTTATTCTCACCTAGAGAGGGAATTTATTGCACTTTTTAGTGAGAAAGATCTCCACTTGGAAAGTGGCGTTTTTGCCCACTTGGTATAAGAATCAATTTCACTTCTTTTTTGTTGACTCGTTCTTAGAAGGTATTTCTTGTATAATATATATTCTTTAATGTTAAAAGAACTGTGAAAGTATGATCCATACCTCTGCTTTTAAATACTCTTCTATATAAAGATATAAAATGATACAGTTGCAATTATTGTTGGATATAAAGGATAAAATCAAAGTTTCTTTAAATCCAGATTCTTTAAATGCAATAAAACTTTGCATACACCCAGCCTCGCATCTACCCCGATTCCTATAATGGGCCCAAGCAGGGAGATTGCAGCACGACCCCCCCCCCCATACATTACGTTTGCCCGAAATTCAGTTTTCCGAACACGTTTGCCCAAATAACGTCCTAGCGACTCATAAATGCAGATTCTTTAAATGCAAAAGAAACTTTACATACCCCAAATCCTATAGTGAGCCTAAGCAGGGGGTTTGCATACATGCCTCTCTGTTTATTCGTATTTCACTCAATTAATACATCGTTATTCGGGAAAACGTTGCCAACCCATCTCACTGTTTATTCGCTGCAATGCTACTCGTAGTATTGTATTTATGTAAATAAACAACAACGGTTTCTATATTTATGAATCATGAAGGTGGGAAAAAATTCCACAAAATTTCGGGTGTAGTAAGTTCCCTCTCGTCGTGAGAATAAATTCCACTTTGAGAAGTGGAGCAGATTGCCACTTAAGATAGAATAGATTCTCATGTAGAGCAGATGCCCGTGAAATTATTTCCCTGCACCAATTTGCTCTATTTGAGCCTATTTTGCTCACTTTTATTCTATTTTACCAGAATAATATATTTTGTTATATTTTCTTTGACCATTTTCTGTTCTTTTGATAAAGATTTTACTCTAAATAGTTTGCTAGATCTTTATTTTTTTTGTTGCTCTTCATTTTGTTGCAATAAAATAAATAAATATATTATGCCCTATATCTCACCCTCTTTTGCTATAATTTTCTACAACTTTAACCCCAGCAAAATATCAACATGCACAACTTATTATTTCTACTCCAAATCCATAGAATCAAGCAAATGTTTTCATTCATCGATTGGAAGTTTTTTTTTTACGAGTAGACTCAACCAGCGATAAAGGTGATACGTCCGTCCGTGCGTCCGTCGGCGTCGCCGCGCCGTCGTAAAGAAGGCATAGTCTCGCGCTTCACAATATGAATTCGATATGGATTTTGGATTTGGTCATGTTCTTCAATCGTATTCGTCTATGAAGGTATTTCTTTAGCTGATTTCGCAATACAGTTTTCTCACCAATCAAGGCCAATCTGAAACAGAATATTATACCTAAGTACACATTATATTGACTGTGGGGACAAGAGGTACATTAGCAATAGCAGGCTCATTAGGCATCAGGGATGATGAAGAAGAAGGAAGATCAATCTAACGTGGTAAATTGTTTCTTGTTGAGTTTTTGTTTTTGTTGTTGTTGTTGATGTTGTTGTGTTGTTGTTATTGTTATACTGTGCATTAAAAATAGACTGTCCGCGCGCGCGATTTGCAATCGCAGACTTGGAGAGATGTTAAATGCGGTGAACAACCTGTCGTTGATTCAAATCTCTCGTATATTCTCGGGACCTCTTATAGTCCCGTCTACACCTACACAGCTCCATCTTCCATATAGCCATCGTCATCAACATCGCCATCCATCGAGTATCTGTAGGGTTCTAAAGTATTATTGCCAACTTTAGTATAATTTTATATAAGCAAACTTCATGGTTGAAACATAGTCAAGGGTCAAAATAAATACATAGATCATTTTTTCGGGGCACACTAATGCTGCAATCCCATTGTTAATGGAATATTTAAAAAAACTAAATTAGATTAATTTTTTTTTAGATTAAGTCTGTCAAAATTTAGCAATGTAATATCAACTAGAAAAAAGTTAATGTGTGCAAAGTTTCAACCAAATACATTGAGCCTCTAGCGAGATATATGAAAAATAGCGGTGCTGCTCGGACTTTGCTCGGGGAGACAAACATTTCTAACCAAAAAATTACAAAAAAAATTATAAATAAATGGAACAGTATGTGTTATGTGCTAGGCGGGCAATAAATGTGTGTTTTTTTGTACGAATTTCTTTGTTTAAAATTATTGTTAACAAAAAAAATCTACCTATAACTTAATATGTCCACTTGATTGAAGGAAAACTTAAAAAATTGATAATTTTGTTTTGTTAAAACTTTCAATTTCTTAATTTTGAAAATAGCCAGGCAGTGGTTCTCTTAGTCTATCCTCTAAATATTTATTTTTAAACACAAAAAATCACATTCCTTTTTTTATAATGAGCCCATACAACCCCCCTGTTTGGGCTCATTATAGGATTTGGGGTGGGTGCGAGGTTGGGTGTATGCGAAGTTTATTTTGCATTTAAGGAATCTAGATTTAAAGAAACTATGATTAAAAAATACCTCCTTAGAACGAATCAAAGTAAAAGAAGTGAAGTTGATTCACATACCAGGTGGACAAAAACTCCTCTCTCCAAGTGGAGATCTTCTCACTAAAAAGTGCAATAAATTCCCTCTCTTGGTGAGAATAAATTGAACTTTGAAAAGTGGAACAGATTCCCACTTATGATGGAATCAACTCCTGTGCTTAGCAGATGCCCGTGGAATTGTTTCCCTGCACCACGAGAATTTACTATAATAGTCAGATTTTTTGTGTTTCTCCCCCCATTTCACCCTATTTTAAAAGTAATATTTTGAAAATATTTAACTGTATCTAAGTCTTACCTCTTAGTAAAACCTTTCAGGACAAAAAGAATTTCTAAAATTGGAAACCCCTAATTTACACATTTCACACTATATATAATGTAGATACACTTTTTTTTAATCAAATTCGTTCTATTTTGTTTTAACCCAATTTCACCCCATGAATAAAGTTTAATTTTGAAATCAGTATAAACCATTGCTATACATTTTACCTTAAGAACACAAACAGAAATTGAATTCAGATACCTTGGTTTTTTTTTATCCCATTTCACCCTATAGATATGCAGCTAAGGCCTATTTGGGTGATACGAAATTTAAAAATATATTTAAGTGACCCATAATCGCTTGATGTGACAGTTTACAAATCATAGGAAAAAGTAGAACATAAGCGATTAAGTAGAACATAAATACTCAAAAGTTTCACATAAGCAAACGGGTTTTTGTCTCGTGAAAAATTTTTTTCAAACAAACTCCAAAAGAATTTATGAGCGTGAAGTAAGCAACTCCATTTTGGATTTCAAAAAAAAGTTGTTCTGCCTTGGGCTGTATTTAAAAAAAAAACCTACTTAAAGTTTGGGTACACTCCCATTCTTCTTAGCGGGAAGTTTTCGCAAAAAAAAGTTTTGCTGTATTGTGCTCAACTTGAGCTGGCTTGTGCCGTTAACATGCTACCTTGTGCTCATAAAATGCTACTAAAAACCAAAAAGAAAAATAAAATAAATGGCATAATTGAAATTTGTATGGTCAAATCAAAACCTTGCGAAGAGCTGTAGCGTGAAGTTGGCACCGCCATTTTGGATTAAAAAAAAAGTTGTGATGCATTTTGTTCAACTTGTGCCGCCTTGAAGCGTAATTATTAAAAAAAAAATGCTAATTTGTGAAAGTTGTGCTGTTTTGTGCTCAATTTATGCTGCCATATTAAGAAGAGATACAAAATTTGTAACATTTTAAAATGTAAGGTTTAAAAAAAAAAATAAAATTCTATCTATTTTTTTTCTAGAATCAACAGATTTCGAGCAAAAAAGTGCACAAGCGTTATAGTAAGAGCTTTTTACTGTAATGAATATTTTTCATTTT
The DNA here is from genome assembly GCA_946251815.1 of Dasysyrphus albostriatus. NCBI lineage: Eukaryota > Metazoa > Arthropoda > Insecta > Diptera > Syrphidae > Dasysyrphus > Dasysyrphus albostriatus. The sequence goes on from OX276339.1 coordinate 5,622,202, forward strand.
GCCTGGGAAAATAGAAAATGAGTTTGTAAACGTTTTTCTCAAAATCTGTTGCTCCGACGAAAAAAAGTGTTTTAATCTTTTTTATGTAAAATTTAATGAACATTAACATAAATTCATTTGTTTTTTGAAAAAAATTTCATTTACTGAAATTTTATCAAAAAACTGTCGATTTATCAGTACCAAATCAAAAGTGCTACTTTGACACGCTATAACTTCAAGATTAGTGAACCTTAAGAGTTTGTTTATAGCTCATTTTTTAGATAATTTTATTGTTTAAATGTTAAATGTTATATTCTCATAATTTTGTTGTAAAATTAAATTTCATCGAGTTTTTGAATAAAAACCAAATCACTTTCTTTTTCAAGATGGCGTTCTTTCCCTTCCCTCGGGCACCTCAAAAACTTAGGTTTATAAAAAAAGATGTAGCCAAACTCAAATCGTACACAAAATATTGCCCTTCAAATAATGAAATTTTAATAAATTTTTTGACAAAATTTCTTGCTGGATTTTCTCAGAATCTATTGTTTGTAAGAAAAAGCTACAATTTGTACCTTCACATTCTTTTTAAAAAAAATAGTTTCAAAAATTTAGGAAAAAAATTAATTTTACCCCCTTTAACCTCCTTAAAATATACAGCCCCGGCCAAAATTTAAGGAAATGCTTAACACGCCAAGACAAAACTCTCTACCAAAAACTCAGCTTTGTCGGAGTTTTTTTCGTAGTTTTGCCATTTCTTGTATAATTTTCCTGGGCTGTTAAGGCCTTATGTAAGTTTGGTAGGCAATAGTGTATTAAGTCAAATAATCATGTTGATTACAAAATCTGTACCATTCAACGCACGGAGAGTTGACTTAATCAACAGTACTTTTACATTTCCGGTAAAAAACTAAATCCGACAAAAATTGTCAATTCTTAAAAGTTAAAACTACTAGCATCACTGAACTGTGTTATCGATGCTGTCAATTTTTCAAATTCAACGACATTCATTCATACTTTAAACGTCATTCATATAGTTGTTTTGCTTAAGTGAATTGATTTACCTTTTTTTATTTTATAACTCTATTTCGCCAAAACACCTGCTCGCTACATCTAGCAATTTTGTGGCTCCTTAAAACCTAACTTTTCTTGCAATATCTGGCTAATTCACACATCATTTGGCCCACTGTCTTTTGCAAACCGGCTACAATTTCTTGTTAATTTCCTACATACACATTTCAACTTACTGTTGAGTCTTTGCCATTTTTTACTGGCAAAAGTTCTTAGCAAAACAATTAAATTTTATTGGAACCGAAATAATTTTGATACTGATTGTAAATGCCAAAAGTTTTATGGAGCGCTGAAGTGTAGAGTAGGTATTCGCTAAGAAAAATTTATATTTTCAAAATAATGTTATCGACTTCCTGTTTAGTTTTTTAACAGCTGATTTTCTAATAGTAGAAATTGTAAAGTTCTGTCGCCTTTTGATTTGTTTTTCTAATTGAGGTGTTTATTTATTTTCATATGCAGGTTTTTTGGATTGATGAATTAGGTACATACGTAGATTAGATTGACACGCAATTGTGTCTTAAAACAACTGTTTTCAAAGTTTTTGACTCCCAGGACCAGGAATAAGATGTTGCAAATTGCATATAATTATTCTAATTCCTAATTTTCATCTATTTAACACTTGTGGCAACCACGAATTCAAAATTTCAAAGTTCCAAGTTTTAAATTCGTGTTCTTCTTTTCCTGATCTTTTCCTTGTTTCATTTTGCAAAAATTGTTTTCGTTTTTTGTTTTTTTTTTCTTAAGCATTTATCGTATACGCTTGGTCCTGTGGCCGTGTCGCCGTCGTCGTATCGTATCGTATTCGTACAGACGCGACACGTTCGGGGATGAAAACATGAAAAGATGTAGAGATTCTCGAACTTAGAGATGGCAAACGATATGACGATGATAAAAAATTAATTAATTAAGTTCGCGACTCCTTGAGAGAGAGAAAGAAATAATGTAAATTTATATTTTTCTTTTTGTTTTGTTTTGTTTCTTTTTTTTTCTTTGGTTTTTTGTGTAGTTATTTATTTTGTTCCTATGTATGTATGTTTTCATTGATCTTCTCTCGTGAACTGTAGCTTTTTTTTTATGAAACACAAGTCAAGAATTCTGTTTTAGGAGTTTGTCTTTGATACTTTTGGTTTTTGTTTGTTTGTTTAGTTTTTTTTTGTAGTTTGCATTCTTCTTGCAACAGAAGCAACCAGAGGTTGGATGGTTGGTTTTTATTTGATGGGCAAAAGGAAAACAAATCTGTAGGAAGGTAGGTACATATATCAAGAAAATTCAAAGTAACAAAAATATATGGAAATGCAAGTAGAATTGTGGAACAGTACAGGAATGCACACAAACTATTAGTATAAGTGTCTTTTTGGGGTGTTTATAGAAGTTAGAAAGAGGGTGTAGAAGTTTTTTAGATGTTTGAAAATTCGAAAATTCTCAAAAAACGTGCAAAATTCGAAAACCTTATTTCCATTTTGACATTAATAAAAAAGTTTAGATGCAGTCCTTGGATATCCTAAAATCAGTGGATTTGAAAACATTATATAAGACTGTATACCTAAGACTTCCCACCATATTAACCTTTTTAATTTCTTAATCGATTTATTAGAATTCCAATATGGGTTGGCCGAAAAAGCATATAGGTAGCTGGGAGACAATGGTAATGATAATTGAAATCTCCAAATTCTTTTCGATTACTTAAAAATGTAATTGAAGAAATTTAATTACTTACTACTTACATTGAATTAAAAAGTGTCAATTAATTATTGAATTTCAATCAGATTTATGTATTTGAAAACGAAAGCAATCATTAAAAATGGAGTTATGAATCTTTTTTTCAGAATAATCATATCACAAAAATGCATTTAATTAATTGCTCTTGTGAATTAGATTTTCCGTGATTTTTATTTAACAAAAACATGAAATGAATTACAAACCAAGAAATCAATAAGTAATGAAAATGTTATTAACACAGTGCTTTTCTTAAAGTACCTACTTGCAGAATTCTTTTACTTTTTTCACTTACATACAGCTATGGCCAAAATAATAGGAGCACTCATTACTTTCAAAGGAAACGAGTATAATAATAAACCACTATTTCGTTTGGGTGACGTGGAAGAGTGGAATCAATAGAATGTGTATGTACAAATTAACTGATCTTTATGCAAGTACGCAATAGCTTCACGTAGGTATGCTTTTTCCACAAAAACAAAGAATTATGTGATCAATTGCAATTATTATGCCTAAAGTGATTGATTTGCTTGGCCAAAATAATAGGAGCACTCATTACTTTCAAAGGAAACGAGTATAATAATAAACCACTATTTCGTTTGGGTGACGTGGAAGAGTGGAATCAATAGAATATGTATGTACAAATTAACTGATCTTTATGCAAGTACGCAATAGCTTCACGTAGGTATGCTTTTTCCACAAAAACAAAGAATTATGTGATCAATTGCAATTATTATGCCTAAAGTGATTGATTTGCTTGGCCAAAATAATAGGAACACTTAAAGGAAATTTAATTAAAAGAAATGCAATTTTGGTAAATAATGATGCCTTGATATTCTAAGTATGGGAATCAAAATTTTAAAATTTTTTCAAGCTGGCGACAGAAAACATATTTCCCAGTAGTTTAACGTGCAGCCCACATAAAGAAGGTGAGTCCACCCGAATCATTGCAAAAGCAATTATGTGCAATCCGACAGTAATTTTCAATTCTTTCAAAAAAAATTAAAAATTATTCATACGATTCATTTTTTCCAGAACCAGAATTGGCCCCTTGCCACGATACCAAAACAGACGACTCTTTCGTAAGAATAATCTATCGTTTTAGTCAAAATTGAACATTTTTAGTATCGTCTCGGTATCGCTTTCATATTATTTAGTCTCGTTTGGTTTCGTATTACAAAGTCTCGTCTCGGTATCGGTATCCGAATCGGTATCGGTATCGGTCTCGTCTGGTTTCAGTCTGGCTTCAGTCGTAATGAAAAGTAAAACACACAACTTGGTTATATGTTTTTGATTTTGTAGTTGAACCAATAACAAGAATTGTTTATTTGTAATAAATTGACGATACCAAACGATACTACCGAAAGTATCGATAAATTTCGGCCCCAAAAATACGGTCTCGTACAACTCGGTCTCGTGTAACTCGGTCTTGTTTGGTCTCGTATAACAAAGTCTTGAGTCGGTATCGTTTCGAGTGCTTTGGAGCTAGTATCGTCTCGGTGTCGCTTTGGTTTCCGATACCGACACGATAACTTTTCTGGTACCGTGGCCATCAGCCATATCCAAGGGTTTGAAACATAAAACAACGGTTGAAGTGAGTGCCAGGACGATTTATCGAGTCTTATCAAAAGCAAAACTGCTTGCTTGCGCTTCAAGAAAAGTGCCTGTCTTAAATAAAGTGCATATCTAGAAGCGTCTTGATTTTGCTAGAATTCATCATATGCCAAACGATTCCCTTCCGGCAATCCCGCAATAAAGCAGTGAAAAAATGTATCACGGAGCGACAAATCTAAAATAAATTTGTTTACAAATATGTATGTAATTTGTAAAATTCGGGTACAATTTTTGTATTAGAAATTTGAATAGGTCCTCCAACGTATTTTACTTTATAACCTTTTAACAGACTTAAAATTTCGATTTCTTAATATGCATTGTGTGTATGAAGCTTATAAAATAAAAAATATAGGCATTTACTGTTTAGACTTCATTAAAATTCAAATGTGCCTATCAATTATAAATCATAAAACTGCGATTTTTGTTTGCAATAAAGCACTTTATTGAACAACAATATTTATTGTTCTCTTGTTTCTTCACAGACGTCAAAATCGCGATTTTGTGAAAACTCTGTTACGTCAAGGAATATGATTTTGAAAATAGCTTTTAATGGCCCTTGGTTCTACTATATGATTTTCATTGATAAATAGTAGATTTTAACAATTGCAATTGTTTAAAATAAATGGTGAAATTTTTGTCCATTGAAGATCAGTGGCCGTCTTCTATTTTTGCTTTGCCATTTTGCATCTGACAGTTTCCAAAAAATAATAGCTAATGTCAATTTTATCGTTGATGGTTTCGTTTTTTATTATATTTTTATTTCTAAGCGTTTTACGACGTTTTGAACTGTTGCTCGCAAAATATCTGGCTCTAAATTAGTGATTTCTTCATCAATTTACAATCTTCAAACTTCAGTCTACAACAACGATTATATATATGTATATACAACAATGACACTTGAATCCATTTGCAAAAATTATGACACATTCACATTAGGTTTGTTCGTTAAAGTTTACCAAGGTTTTCTTGACAACCCCAAGAATTGTCAAAAAAAACATGGTTTTTCGGTTCTCAAAAAACACCAAACGGCTGTCAATTGTTTTGTTGAGATAAGCAAGAAACAAAATTTGATTTCAAAATTAAAAAAAATAGAAACACCAGTTTTCATTTTATATTTGTATATTTCTTGAATTTCCATTACAAAAAAAAAAATAACCTGCAGCACTTGAATCCACAACAAAAAATTCTTCAGAGCTCCTTTGACATTTTATTCTTAACCTCAACTCGCTCTAGCAAGAAACCTAGTTCTACTTCAGGGCGATTTCAGTACGACCCCAGTCGGGGCCTATTCTGGTTCTGTGAAAAAGTGAATTGAATTAATAGTTTTCACATTCGTTGACGAGCATTGTTTTCACTTTTTCGATTCATTTGGCACAAATAAGCGATTCTGGTTCTGGGAATGAAAACTATATGATGCTCAACTATTGATGTTCAAACCACCCTACCATTTCTCCTGAAAACTGCACGATTCTCTCAATTTTCTTATGTTTTTGAAGAGAACAGAGAAATGAGGGAGATAGAAACACTTTTTTCTTTATGGATTTGACAGAGAGAGAGATATGATTGAATTTCACATTGTTTGATCCTATTCACTTTTTTATTTTAGATATTCACTCCCAAATGACGGCGTGAAAGAAAATTATTCATATGAAATTTTTTGATATTAGAAGGGGAACCGGAATGAGTGTGAAAGCATGAAAAGTTTTTCGAATCACTTTTTCACAGAACCAAAATTCGCCCCCAGGTTTTAAAAAGCACCGAATTGGCTAGTCAGGGTTAGTTCAGGTTTTTCAGAAAATGCTTTAGGGTGACCTCAGGGTGACTTCAGGGCTCAACGAACACACCTATTGTTTTATTCTTGTGATCCAACAGGTACTATTTATTTACTTTCTTTTTTTAATTCAAAATAATTGATTTTTATTTGCAAAAAATTTGTTTTGTGTTTCCATTGTATTTTTTCTTCAAACTTCGCTTTTTGTAAAATGACCCCAGACTAAAGAACAGTTTACTAATTTTCAAAGTCACCAAAAATTTAGTTTTTACTATAAATATTGTGTACCCGTGCACGATTAGCCACCAAAAGAAAACTAAATGCAAAGTATTTATTTATGCATAACTAATACATACATACATCCGTCTCAGAGATTATTAAATAAAAATAAAAATGCTTTTGACACATTTTCGTCAAAACATATAAAGATAGACAATCTTGCAATAAAAACGAAACAACAAAGACAATCTTTCAAATAAACTTAACAGGGTCACTTTGATTGTTTTATGACAACTTTTACAATTCTTTCAACATGACACTTGACGTTTCAATTCGAAGCACAAATTGTTATCTTCGCCTCCAATCCAGATCAGTTCATTGTGATTTATGTTTTAATTTTACACTGAACAAATATAATGGGTATCCCTAATTTTATTTTTTTTTTGTTTCTTTTTTTAGAAAACAGTCAACAAAAACTATAAGAAGACGGAGGGGGGGTTGGGTGCAGGGCAACAATAACAAAAAACTACAGAAAACAATAGAATAAAAAGACATCGCACAGTCATGAGGCATAATGAGATCTGATTCTTTTTTTTTTTTGACAGAATTAGAGAACTGTCAAAAATTAAAACATGCTACAAATCTTTTTTGGCTTTTACAGAGACGATGATAGCTAGTCAGAGTCACAATTGATTTTTCCGAAAATAAAAAAAAAAAAATTAAAAAAATATTTCTTATATTATTTATAATTTATCACCGATACTGTTGACAGACAAACGATACGATAAGCATTTTCATTTTTGGAGATCGTGCAAATACAAAAAAATAGTATTAGGGGTAATAATAAAGTCCGTTTGAGATGTGTGATGCTCCCCCATATGTGTATACCTATATAGGCTCCATAGAGCTTCAATAAAAATATAAAAACAAAAAAAAAAATATAAAAATTCTTTTGATATAATTTGATTCTTTTCTCATATTTAAGAAGTATAATTAAAATATACATATTTTGAATTTTAGGTGTGGGTCTGATTTTTGTTTTTATTATTTATGAGATATTTATGAGATATTTATGAGTAATTATTATATTCTTTTTTAATTTTAAATAGTTTGATATCTCTGTTGTTTGCCATTGCCATCAGCGTAGAACGGGAATAATAGACATTTTTATAATAAAGATATGTGGAGACGCATTTCACATATAATCCATAAAATATTTTAAAGACAAATAAATGCGGTTCCGTAGAGATATTAAGAGTCGATTTTTCAATCATTAATAAATAAACATTCAGTCAACAACTGTCATAGGAATAAATAGGACTAAAGAATGCATTCCTATATTAAAATAAAAAGTATTGATTTGTATTGCCTCCCCAAAGGGTTACAAAGCTCATGTTTTTCGCCGCTAAATAATAAGTTAAAGCCATCTGATATTTAGCTGGATATTAAAAAATTGCCATTTAGTGGTATTTCCGTTGATTAAGGGTTAAGAACTACAAAGCCCTGTTTATCGACTAAGTTTTTAGTTGATTTAAAGTTCAACAAGTTTGATATCCCTGAAGACTGCCTCTTACTTTATTTCAATGATTTTTTTAACCTTGGAGCGTAAATAAGTAAATCAACATTTGCTAGCTTCTAGCAGAAAGTACTTAACAATGCAAACATAATTGTAGGTGTACAGTTTTAACTACTTGATTTTTCGCTTGATAGGTAAGCTGATATGAATCAAAAGTACCTTTGACATTGGAGAAAAAATTTCAAATAATTTTTTTGAAAGAACCGCCGCCGGACATGATAATTTATTGGAAACGGTTTTCAGCTTTTTATGCAGATATCTTTAGATTTTTAAAATATTTTTTTTTTTTAAATAAAATATTTTTCACAAGCGTGACATTGGAGCGTTTTTGAAATTTAATAATTCAATGTGTTTTGACAGGGCTTCGACCGAAAACAATTGGAATATCAGAAAATTTTATTTCCAATTGTTTATCTGACTTTTGAAAAAGTTTTTTTTAGAAAGAGTGTCATTTTGTGAGTTTTCAAAGTCCTCTCTTGAGCAAGCAATACAACATAAGATAGTTTTCATGAAAATCTACGAGATCATTATTGTTTTTTGTTTTTTAAGTGGACTTTAATACTTGACCCTTTAAATAAAGTTTTTTTCAGAGGTATAGAACTTTAAGTTGGCAACACTATTTTAACTGGCGGCTATTTTATAAGCTGTCAAGTGATTTGTTTTCAGTTTGATTTGGCATTTCAACAATTGTGGATATTTATTTTGAAAATCTTGGTTCTGTTCGAAATACGTATTGCAAGAATTTTGTTTATCGATGAAGCTCACTTTTGGTTGAATGGACAGTCAGATTCTTCAAAACGAGTGGAGTCCAATTAAAAAATGTTCGGAACTGAAATAGCCCCTCTCAAAACTTATGTTCAAACGCTAGTAAATTAAAATTTTTGATTTTAAATTTATTTTGTTTATCAACCAAGGTTTTAAAAGTTCAAAATTTTATTGAAAATTTTAATGAGTTTCCTCAAATAACACAGTGACCATTCAATTCAACTTTACAAACTTCTACCAAAATGTCTTCCATACTAGAAGATTATATTCTTTTGTCATTTCAGACGTCAAATTTGTATAAATGTTTTTACTAAACAAGTTCCCGTGGCCTTCATTTTGGGAAATAAAGCCCGCGGGCGTTACTGTCACGGGTCTTCTAGTACTGCACCTATGCCATATGATAAGCGCAATGGTAGAAAGTTTGTTGTTAAAAATGGAAATGAAATGAAAAAATTTAGCTGGGAGCGGTCAACTCGCCGATTCTATTCAGCATTTACATCAACCAGTGATCTGATAAGTAGTAAGTCTAACTCTGGCAATTCTGTATGCCGGTGATTTAATTGCTTACAGAACAGCTCCAAAAGCCGAAGTTATCAGAATTCTTTTGCAGTGTGACTTTGAGAATATTCATATTGCGATATTGCGATGACTGGAAGTTGAAAATCAACTTTCAGAAATCAGAAACTATCTTGTTTAGTACTCCGTTACGTGGACCTACAAGTGATCCGAGAAAGAACTGGTGCAAGCTGGCCAAATGGACATCCACTGGCGAGTAAAAGCGTAGTAAAAAACCTTGGCATCTGGATGGATCAGCATTTCTATTTCGACAAACATAAAAATGCTAGGGCTAGGGGAGCTTTTGCCCTGTCGGGATGGTTGTTTTGACAGCAGGGTGAATGTGATTTCCTACATGGCCCTCATCTGGCCGATGATTGCCTATGGAGGCCGGTTTGGTTCAACGTTGCCCCATCTCTAAACGAAAAGATTCAGGTGTTTGGGAGGCGGTGTCTTAGATGCTGCCTTGGATTACACAGAACACACTAGAGTCGGAGTGCAAATATTATGACTCCAACCTGGTTCCAACATAAACAGGATAGATAATTTCTTCCTGAAGCTGAAGCAGAGACAGTTAGGGTGGCCCAAAAAAAATATAAAACCAAATAAAACTCAAGAAAATATGAAACCAACAAAACAAAAACAAAAATTATTCAACAAACAAAAAACACAAACAAATTATAAAAACCGAAAATTCCTGCTGTGGCTGTTCTAGTTTGTTAGTAGTTTGTTAGTTGTGTGTAAGTAGCTGGTAAGTAGTTTTATGATAGTTATGTTATGTTAGTTATGATAGTTTGCAAACGAAACGGAAAAATAAAAACGAATTAAAAAAAAAAAACAAAAAGTTTTTGTAATTAAATTTTTTAGTATCATTCTTTCCCGACTCTGTCTAATGTTTACTTTAAGATTTTCTCTAAATGCATGTTATTGAGTGACCCACAGTTTTGCAAAAAAAATTTACATTTCAGATATAACAATATCTCTAAAAATAGCTTTATATTGATTGAGAAAGCTTCGTTGATTAATTCGATGGATGATCGTTCCCTCTGTGGTCCGACATATTTTTGTTTCTTTCCTTTTTCCATTTTCTATCCCTTAACCTACCATATCACAAATTGAGATCGATCAATCAGAAAACAAGTGATACGTGGTACAAAAAAGACACGCAGATCGATCAACGGCAATAGCCGGCTGGCGCGCGGCGATCACCTTCGATCATTAAACGAAGATATCGAAGAGCAAACAAAAAAAACGAAAAAAAACTATAACGGCAACGCCAATCAAACAATGATGGAAGGATACAACAATTGAAAGTTGTAATAAATAAATATTGAAGAAACCAGCCAGCCACCAACGCCACGAAGATGACAGACGAAGACATACGCTTAACTTGCCACCGCTTTAGCTCTGAGGTCCTAATCCTTCGATTGATGGACCATAAATTGCTTTTCGGATCTCGGGATCATCTTCAATGTCATGTCTGTGTCCATCCGTTTTTGGTTTACTTCACATTCCGTGTCCCGTGTGTTGTAGATCTTGGGCAACGATGATGCGACGGACGTGCGGGCAGCAAGCAGTATATCTCCCACCACACAGTTTTTTATTCTGTTTGCTGGGCAAGATTATGAGAGATTTAGTTTGTGGCTTTGGCTTGTGCGAAGAGTCGCGACACAGCCGGCGGGCACGCGGTGGTGGTGGTGGCGGTGGGTTTACGCCCGTCAGATTGATCGTTTTGCCACTATCCTTGATGAAATGGGTGTTACCAAAGAGGGTTAACGTAGTGAGTTTTTGTCATCATTTGTTTTTTGTGTTCCTTTTCTTCTTCTTTATTCGATTGGCCTTGATGTGAATTGATCAAACAAACAAATTAAATTTGAATTTTTGATTGACAGACGTTTGGCACATGACTTTTGTTTGAAATTATGACATCGAACGTGACATGTAACAAATAAAATAAGAAATTATTAGAAACCATTAGGAGCTTAAGTATGTGTGTAAAATTGGGAAACATTTTTTGCCAAAGTCTCGTATGCGTTTATTAAATTTTCATAGATAAGCTTCGGAAAATCAGGGAATTTGAACTTCTAAGTCTGACTTGAATACAGATCAAGCGTGGTGCGAAATGAGACCACCTTGAGCCATTCGCATGATTTTTTTTAATTTTCCTTACTGACCACACAAAAATACGGATTAATATATGGCAGGGGTTTCTCTATCTACAAGACACTCGCCACTCATGAAAGATCCACGAACGACATTACTTTTGGAATATCTCATCGTTCAAATGACAGCCGAGGTTTCGTATGGTGAGTCATCTCAATGGTCAAATGTTTTGATGACCCCAGAAAATATATGAGCCTGAATCTGAGCACGGATAATGATGACTTTTAATGCCAGCCGTTTGCAGCTTTTCCTCAAAGGCCTGACTCTTAAGAAAACTTCATAAGTCTTAAAGGTACGTTTCCATTTGACAGTCCTTTCACTTCAAAGATCTCGAGAGTGACTAGCGGATAGCTGTCTAACCCTCTGTGAGCTAAGCTCATGGCTGTGTTTACTTGCAAGTTTTACTTTCGAGCGCTGCTTGAAAGTTACAAGATTATGAGTCTTTTTAACCCTCAAATGGATACGCCTTTTACGGAGGTCAATTCACACCATCTTGGTGCTCAGTTTACGACGTGTCACCACCGTATGAGACTCCATTGTGGCTTCAGCTGTAAGGCACGTAGCGCCATCCTGTGGACACCTCATGTCATTCACACCCATATCATTCAGTTTCGGCCAAAAGAAATTGGTCTAGTATGGTCATGGCAGAAGTACAAACCAATGATGCTATCAGCCAATTATTTTAAGCCAATCGTAAATAAATATAAAAGACTGAATCGTCAAAATCCGCACTAATCAGAGACATTTTGCACATGCAATGCCACTTGGTGGACTTCATTGAGACTAGAATCATTCAAAATCTGGAATTTTGACTTTATGGCTATTTTTGTAAACGTTGCTCCATTTCGGAAGTTCTGTCAAGAACAGTCGCCATTTTAAATTCTTCCACATTGTCTTAACGGTCAGACTGAGCGATTCTTAAGATGACTTTGTTTTGCTGAAATCGAGTTCCGTTTTCAACTTCAAACCGCTCTAAAACCAAAGCAAGTGCAATAATGCAAAAATAAAAGTGTTGTCATACCACAAGTGTTCTTAGGAAGTCTCTTTACGTTATATTCGCCAACCTGCCTTCTCACACTCTATGTATGTATATCTATTTGTGTGCCATGCGGAAGGATGTTTGGCAATGCTAAATAAAATATATTTAAACAAATTTATTTATATTCATAGTCGTTACCGGAAAACCATCGATTTATTTATCAACATCGATAAAAATGTTCAAATTGAATACAAGACGTTTATCATCCTCTTCGTCTTTGTAGGCTGAATGAGTTAGCTCATTCCCATCTTAGAGCTTCACGAAAAGGAAGCAGCAAAAAACTCCCAGATCTCAGTATATCCCCAGTGCCATATCTGGAAGAAAAGTTAGCTTAACACCACATCGAATGCGCTGCTCATCCCGTGACCTACCTAAAAACAAAAATCAAAAAAAAAAATATTTCCAATTTCGACAACAAACGGAAATAGGAAATGATGAGTGGTTTTCAATTCTTACCGTTCATCGCGTTGCCATTTACATAAAACAACAAAGGCATATAACAATAAAAAAAAAAGAAAAAGAAAACTCCCTTTCAACTCGATGTGACTGCGATGACGACGGTGGCAACCGGCAATATAGAAGTGTGGAAGCGGTAGCGCCCAAGGAGCAGTTGCCATTCTATTTATACATTTTTTTTTTTTGGTTAAATGCTTTTCTTCCGATTTGTGGTTTATTTGCGTTTTTTGCAGTTTTTTCTTAATAAAAAGGGGCACTGAAATGATAAAATATTTTGAGACATTTAGGAGAACTTTTCGTTGGGGGTTCTCCCAAGTTTTTGTTTTTATTTTATTTGCAAACGGAAGTCAATACAAGATTTTTTTGTTGTTGTTGTTTTGGCACAAAAGGAGAAGTGTGGTGAGGGGTATTATAACAAAGTGTGGTTGAGATATAAATGTTTACACATATGATTGTTATAGTACTTATATAAAACTAACAGAATAGGAAAATCTAAAAAAAAAAATTAAAATATGTAATAGATCCTTATTGTCTGCGTGAATATTCCGAATATTCCGAAGAAGAAAACTGAATACCTACCCAAGTTAAGCAGGCCTCAATTATCACTCATAGTTGGCGTCCTAATGCGCCACAACTCATGACCAGAATGGGCATCAGCTCATCGGAAGAGGGTTCCCTTCACTTCTAATGTGAATGCCCCAGCTTAGCTAGACCCAGAAAAGCAGCCATAGGAGCTTACTTCTTCGACGAACTGGGCGACATCTCTGTCTTGCACTAAAAAACATCCTTAAATTCATTCAGAACTCAGGTTGGCTTAGAGAGGCCTCCCTCACCTAAAACTTCCCTTAACCCCCTCCCTATCCCTCCTCACCACCCACCTTGCGCAATGGATCCACTGAGAGCCGAGTGAGATGATGCGGCTCGCCGTATTATCACCCCTTCTAACCTAACCTTACCTAACCCCTGAAAAAAGGGTAAAATGAACCCAAAAACGAAAAAGAGTATGTGAGAGTTTGTGGTAAATTTGTCGCAAACATATCATAAAAGAAAAAAATTTAAAACAAAATTCCTTGAATTTGACAAAAATCCTCAAAACCGTTGGTTTTTACTGCTTTTTCAATAAATCCAGCACTACCATATGAAAATAATTGTCAAAATATGTCTTAAAATAAGTTGTGTCAAAAAATAATTTGTCATGTCAATTTTTCTACAAAAAACTTCTTGAGTTTCACAAAAAGCCACGACAACAAAAGCCTCTTTTTTTATGTTAAAGAATGCCTCTGCATCTTTGCTCCAAAAAATATTATGTCCATTTTCGAAAAAAACTTTAAAATCTTTGATTTTTCGATTTCTTATGTGGGTCTTTGTTAATGTTTCCTACTTAAATTTTCTTATAAAATTTGTCGAAATCATCCATTTCGGTACAAAATTTAATTGTGAACAAAAGTTTTAAGAGTTAAGTTGTCAAACTCGGCCTAGTTTCCAAGTTATGCCAAACATATTGAAAAGTGGCCAGTGTCAAAGTGTTGAACTACGGCAGATTCAGATGGTGACCGTATGGGATGGCTTATAACGGGTGATTTTTTAAGAGGTTCAGAACTTTTAAAAAAATAAAAACACAAAAAATTCGAAAAAATTAATGAAATATTTATTTGAATCGATAGTTTGAACCTTGCAATTTAATGTTTAAAGATAATTTCATGCAAATGTTGACCGCGGCTGCGTCTCAGGTAGCCCATCCGCTGAGTCCAATTTTGGCATACTCTTTCACACATATCGGCCGGTATCTCACGAATGAATGCATGGATGTTGGCTTTCAGTGCGTCAATCGAAGCGGGCTTGTCCCTATAGACATTAGCCTTGACATACCCCCACAAAAAATAATCTAATGGTGTCAAATCGCACGATCTAGGCGGCCAATTGACCGGCCCGAAACGTGAAATTAACTGTTCACCAAACTCGCCTCGCAATTGCGCCATTGTTTCGCGTGCTGTGTGGCATGTGGCACCGTTTTGTTGAAACCACATATCATGCAAGTCAAGAACTTCCATTTCGGGCAAAAAAAAGTTTGTTATCATCGCTCGGTAGCGTTCACCATTGACAGTAACGCTGCGATTCGCATCATCTTTGAAGAAATATGGCCCAATAATGCCACCGGCCCATAAACCGCACCAAACAGTGGCTTTTTCGGGATGCATTGGTAGCTGTTGCAATGCTTCTGGCTGATCTTCACTCCAAATGCGGCAGTTATGCTTATTTACGTACCCATTCAACCAAAAATGAGCCTCATCGCTGAACACAATTTTTCGATAAAAAAGCGGATCCTCGGCCAGCTTTCCAAGAGCCCATTCACCAAAAATTCGGCGTTGTGGTAGGTCGGCTGGCTTTAGTTCTTGCACCAGCTGTATCTTAAAAGGCTTTACGCCCAAATCCTTCCGCAAAATTTTCCACGTAGTGCTGTAACAAAGGCCTAACTGCTGGGAACGGCGCCGAATCGACATTTCGCGGTCTTCTGTCACACTAGCTGATACGGCCGCAATATTTTCTTCACTACGCACAGTACGTAAACGTGTTGGTGGTTTAATGTCCAACAAAGTAAATTTGGTGCGAAATTTGGTCACAATCTTCCGAATAGACTGCTCAGAAGGTCGAGAATGCCGACCATAAAATGGAAGCAGCGCGCGATGAACATTTCGAACCGAGCACGAATTTTGATAGTAAAATTCAATAATTTGCAAGCGTTGTTCATTTGTAAAACGATTAATGGTTAAATTGCAAACCAAACTGAAGCTGTTTGACAGTGACACAAGGTACTAAACACACGTCAGCTGTCAAAACCAGTGTTGCCAAAACCAAACCAGCTAAAAAATCACCCGTTATTATCTAAGAAGGTGTCAGGCCTGGCATATAATAAGGGTAGTGTGGGTAGCACTACCCACTCCAGATTTTTCGAGGGGGTAAAATACCCACTCAAGACTTGACAGTAGTTTTTGACAAATACTAATTATGTATTTAAACAAAGAAGAAAAAAATATAAACATATATAATATTCAACATAAAATTACCAATTTCATAAATTTATATAAAATATTACTAATAAGTTATTCATACAAACGGAAATGCTGAAGAACGTTTTTTGTTCTAATCTAAGGCTTACTACCAAGGCCTTCATGGATATTTTTCTCAATTGAAAATATAAAAAAAAAACAAATGCCACAAAAATTATAGAAAACCATGGTCTACTGAAAGAAACGAGAAATAACACCAGAAAAAACTACAACAAGAACAAGAAATATTCCATACAAAAAGACAACGAAATCATAAATGAAAAATTTCGCTCTATACTACTTTACTTTAATATTTTGGAAATGTGATTCCGAATCCGAAGTCATAATTGCTCTAGCCCGTGTTTCCCAACGTGGGGTCCACGCCCCACAAAGGGTCTTGGCTTTTTCAAACTTTTGCTTATGCCAAATTGTGAACGCTTTTACCAGTGTCGAGATTTAGCTAATTCGAAACCGCAGAGAGTGTGTGAGATGAGTCACTTTTCGTCAAAAATTGATTTAGCTTACTATCACTTTTACTAAAGTGAGTGCGTGGACGAGTGAAATGAAATGTGAGATTACTCGTCGGAGAATTCAGCAGTGACTTGGCTTATGTGTTGGTAAATTAACATTTTCGGACAAGTTTTATCATAGTAGGTATATTAAATAAAATTATATTCTATTCACTTTTGACACTATAAACATTTTATTTTCAAGGATAAAAAGTCATATTAAAAAATTACTGATTATCAAATACACTCCATTATTAAGATTCCATAATGTTTACATTGTTGTATTTGTTATTTCTTTAAGCGTCAATTAGTGGTGTCGTTAAACAACGTAATGAGTGTAATAAAGAGAAGGAATTTGTTCCTTTTATATTAATTCTTTGTTTCATGTTCGAAACTATATTCGAACTAACTCATTTCACTTCAATAGCTAAATCACTTTTGCGAGTGAAGCGAGATGAGTGGGCGAGTAAGATGACTTAAATCCCTGAAATATCTAAATCTCGGCACAGGAATTCTGCAAAGAACAAAATGTTAGCATGAGAGACTTTTACTGTTTTAAAATATTTGTGGAACTATTTGATTCTCTCGAGCAATAATCTATCAATGAAAATTTGCAAACCGTTGATTGTAAGGCGTTATTTGTAAGTCTTAGTCGATATTTTCAAAAAAACCAGACGCATTTAATAAGCAACTTCAAAGCAAAAAAATAAATCTTCCGGAAGTAAACAGGAATATCTTTGGATAGCTTGCCTTTATTGATATTTCAGACAATCATTAACAACTCAAAATTTGACAGGTTTCAATGTTTTCGAAAATGTGAAGTGACTGATACCGCTATGGATGTGATTGTTTACCATGTGGAATATTCATCGCTGGATTTAAAAACGTAATTTTCTGGTTCTAGTAATTTCTTCCAAATTTTTAATAATTTAAGTTTTCTTAGAGAATATTTCAAAATTTTGAATGCTAAAATAAAACATAATGGTTGGAGATTACATAAACATTTTGGAAATGTTTCGGTAGGACATAGCACAAAAAATGTTGGGAAACACTGCTCTAGCATGTCACGTTTTTGAGATATTTCAACATTAACATGTCAAAACCCGCTCTTTTTAAGTAAATCTGGAGTCGTATTTCATCACCAATTATTATGTTATATGTAGTTTTGCATAACTAAAAATTACTGATAGGATCTGAAAGAACTGTTTTTCACTTCCTTAATCATTTCAATTTTTTTTCGAAATTCTAAAATGTAAGAACATACTCATTTTTAAAAAACTTTACAGCTTTCTATCATTAAATGGACAAACTATTCAGAGAGTCGGTGCCAGGCAACAATTGTTTAAAATTGTAAGCTTAACAATTCACAATGTTTCTCTCAGACCAATTGGTATTGAAATACATCGATTTTAAAAACAGAGGCGTCTTATTGTGGCCTCAGGGCTAGTCATTTTAGAAGTATTTTTTTGTCAATATTTCTTTTTTATTCATTTATCATAACGAAGTTTGACTTTGTAAAAAGAAATATAGATTACTAAAAAATATGAAATTACCCAAAAGTTTTTCTTCCGTCCCCCAATTTTTTGAATATCAAGTAAAAATTGCTCATGTTTCTATGTATTTCTGGGGAGCATGACCCTCCTGGATCCACCACTTATATGTTAAGAAATTATTCGTTTATTGAATATGAAATTTGGCTCTTACACATTTATTCATAACTTCAACTTGTCATTTATAACAAATTGTTGGCTAAAATGACGATTGGATTCGGCTCAATTCTCTGTATCCATTATCAGTCTGGCCTGTAGCGTGAAGTAAAAGATGGACGCATACCCTTTTTTGGTCTTCATCATCATCATAATACTAGGAATGACTTTTTTTTAAAACAATTAAAAACTATAATTTAATCTAACTCATTGCATTTATATTAATTAATTAAAAAATGCTTTATTCTCACTCGAAGACGGAAGGTATGCAAAAAGTAAACACACGCCTCCTTAAAGTCTTTGGGCTACATCCACATAATTATATCAACATCAACCCACAAACGAAAATCCCCAAAATCTTAAAATCTATCTCATAGTTTTGGCACGTCTACGTTCGTTTCTTCTCTTATACTTGAATACAAATAAAAAAAAAATATACAAGAAAATATTTTAATTTCCTTTTTGGGATAGAAACATATAAGCTCATAATAGAAGGATGTGCAGGACACATCAGTGTAAACGTGGTGATGGCTGGTGGGGGTTTAGTTATGTTGTGTAATATCTTTCAATATTTGTTTTATTTTAAGGAAACAAGCAAGGACAAAATATTATTTTTAGACATTTCCATATGCAAAAGTTGGGTTGTTCGTTCAAATTCAAATTCAAATACCAATTCCAAGTAAATTTCTATGTCTTACTTGTAATTAAGTTATGGGGGTTAAGGTGTACGCCTTTGTGTATGTGCTTGAAGCAAAACAGAAGCAAAATACAAATTGAAGAACTCTGTATAAATGTATATTTTCTCGTATTTCCTTTAGAAGATTAGAAAAAAATCCAAAACTAAGTAAAAAATATTTGTTGTTTTTTTTGTACTTTTCAGCAGCATGTCATCAAAAAGAAAATCACCTCCGAATAAATTTGAGGGTGGAGGTGGTGGAGGGGAGAGTGGTGCTGCATCAGTTTCGTCACCATTTGCAAATGAATTTGTCGGACAACACCAGCATCAGTTGCACCAGAAGCAAGATCACTTAAGACACATTTTCGACAGTATCGGCAATACAGCTGATGCCCAATCTAGTACTATTTTACCGTACATTCATCATTTGAATCAGCAGCAGAATTCATTGCAAGCTGCAGTTGCCGTTGCAGTGGCTGCTCAACAACAGCAGCAACAACAACAAAAACAGGAAAGTTTTAAGGCTGAGTACAGTGAGGCGATGAATATGAGAAATAGCCACTCGCCAAGTCACCACCACCATAATTGGGAACACAATGCAACCGACACCTATCTACCAAAGATCAGCAGCATCATCATGGGTGATAGTAGTTATGTCAGTGACAGTCATGAGTTAAAATCATCGCCAGTCGGACACATCGAACAGAGTGAAGTAGCATTATCACCGGATTATCCGATGAAGTCTGCCAGATTGGAGAGGCTAGAGGGTTATACTGCTGCAGAGAGCGTTAAACAAATTGAACAAAGTGATTCAGCAAATGACTGTGATGGTTTATTGATAGATAATGTTAAGACCCCAAATAGTTGTGCCAGTGTGAGTGCATGGGGAAAGAGGGACTGTCAACAACAGACCGATGACGAAGATGACGAAGATGGTTTGGCATGTGGTGGTGAAGGTGAGAATGATGTTGTGGCTGAAGGGGTGGACGAAGATTTAGGTGGTGATGATGACTGTGATGGGAGTGATCCAGGTTTGTGTATGGATGACGATAATGCCGCTACTGGTGTTTCTGAAACATTTAAAACAGAAGTCGAAAATGGCGAAGAAGCTCTTGAAGCAATTGGCTTGACAAGAGAGCTGTCATCTTTAAAAAGTGAGGTGAGTTAACATTTTGTTGATTTTTTAACTTATTATGAAAACGACATTTTGCTTCAAAACTCTCGAAATATTACATTTTTTTATTTGCTTTTAAAATTTGTATTCATTTCTGCGTGGGTTGTTTTTCTAATTTTTTTATTTTGCGATTTTTATATTTATTTCAGTTCAACCCTGAATCTGATGACTGCTCATCGTCACCGCCAAAAAAACGCTCAAAAAGCAATACTAATTTAGAAAGCAATCTTACAACAAGTGTAAATAATAATAATAATAATAATAATAGTAAAAGCAAAAACAACAATAATAGTAATAGTAACAATAATAATAATAACAATAATAATAACAGTAGTAATATCAATAAAAATAGTAGTAAATTTTATTTAACAAATTATAAAAGTGAAAACTTCAACGAAGCAATACAACAACACCAACAACATCAACAACAACAAAAACCCCATCAATTTCATCAGCAGCCATCTATGACGACGATATCGTCATCTTTTGATGAAGCAACAAATTATAATCAAAAGAATGTTTCAACAACATTATCATCAACATCAACATCACCATTATCAACAACAACAACAATAACAATACCGAAAAGTCAGCAACAACATCAAACGGAAACAACACCACCAACAACAATAATTGCATCAGCAGCAGCTGCAACGGAAACGGACAGCGAAATAGAAATTGATGCAGACAAAATAACAGAAGGAGAGGATGAAGAACAACAAGAGAAAAATAACAATAATGCCAATAGTGATTTTCAAAATGAAATAAGTAACAGTGATTATTCCTTAAAAAGCAATCGTTTTAGTCATAGTGGTAGTGTTAATGGCAATAGTAGTAGTAGTGGTAATAATAGTAAAATTAAACAACAAGAACTTTCTCTGCTTCAACATTTTTGCAACAGTAGTTTTGCAAATACAAAACAGCAACAAGAACAACAACACCAACAACAACAACAACAACACCAGCAACACGAACATCAACAACACGAACTACAAGTACAACAACACCAACATGAACAACAGCAACACCAACAACAACGGCACCAGCAGCAACAAAGTAGCAGTGACTCTAATAATTGTAATAATTTAGAAAATACCAGATACACCAATAATTATTACAATACCAATAGCAGTAATTCCAATAATAATAACAACAACAACAATAGCAGTAACATTAACAACAACTGTAGCAGTGGTGTTTATAGTAATGTCATAAGCAGTTGCAGTACGTCAAAGCGCACAATGGACGATGTTGTTAAACGTTTGACACATAAAATGCAAAGTAATTCATTGGATATGCGGCAAAGTGGTAGCAGTTCACCAACGTCAGTTAATCTTAGGTAAGTAGTTTTAAAAATTAAGAATAATTTTCTAAAATTTATAAATTTACATAAATAGAAAGAGACAAATAGATCAATATGTAGGTTAAATTCTTATAAAACTTAGACTTTACAATTTACAGAAATATGTTCTACCTTAAACTTACTACTCCCGAAATAATTACTTTTGTTTGAAAAATATCTCAAATAATACTCCTTTTAACAATTTCGAAATTTTCCAATGAAAGGGAGGCAAAAAACTGCGTCTAAGGGACATTTTGTTCACATAACTAATCAATTCTAATAGATATGGTTATAGCAACTATTAGATCACCTTAGGCCTAGTTCACACGGCAATTCACCGCATGTTTTTTTGCAGTACAAATCTAAACGGTAGTATAAATCCAAACTGCAAATGCGGTGCATTCTTGTGTGTACCAGGCCTAATGTGGATCTTTGAGGCATTTAATTGCAATTTTGGGATGGTTTCCTTCAAAGAGGGTTTTTATTTTGTTAAATTTTGTGAATGAAATAAGGTAAGCAGTTTAAGTCTCCAGCAATGCCCGGACTAGCTCGCTAGCCATATATAGGGTGTTTTTTTAGACGTGTGGCAGAAGAAATAAAACGCATATAATTTAATGTTCTATCCAAGAATTTAGCTTTATTATAAAGATGAGGGTTTGCCATGATGTTTTAAAAATGATTTCGGGCGAGTGGCCATCGTGGTTGGCTCGAATAAATGTCAGCCGAGAGGCCGAATTTTTGGCCACGGCAATTGGGGCCGTATATCAGCAGTAACGTGTCGAATATTCTCTTTTAAGGTGACAACCGTCTCGGGCTTATCTGCGTAGATAAGTGACTCACGTAACCCTACAAAAAATAGTCCAGCGGTGTTAAATCGCATGATCTTGGAGACCATGCCACAGGCCCACGGCGCGAGATAATGCACTCACCAAAAGTTTCCTTCAAAAAATTGATTGTTTCGTGATCCGTCAAGTGAACCAAACCATTCTTCTGGCAATAAATTTGCAAGATTTGCCAACGTTGTTCAGGAGCAAGTTTATTTATTATGAAATGGCAAACTAAACTGATCATATATCAAGTGACAGCTATCAAAGAGATCCACTCCGAATAAAGTATTGCCAGATTGAAAACCATACGTCTAAAAAAAACTCTTATCTGGGTTGTAAGTTACTGAAAATTAAGGAAAATTAATGAACCAGCTAATGGCCAGGCAGGGATCAGTTCTTCCTATAGCTCATTTGTTGAAGTTGTCAAGATTTACCGCTTATAAAATCCTGTCCAACGAGGCGAAGCAGTCTAACTTACTGCAATATATCAAAAAAAAATTTGGCCGACCTATAATTGAGTCCCAACAAATTGATCTTTTTTCTCAACATGACAGTATTTTCTATATATAGTAGACATCTGAATACGCTCTTTGAAAGAGAATTTACAGTCGATGGGTGATTTCGGGTGTCTTTAGATTCACTTCCTAATGATTTAAGCTATTCCAAAACCATCGTTCACATCCGTCTTATTTATTTCTATGAGTGAATGATAACCCTTAATTGAAGACTTTATGCCATGCAAATTGAGTATAGTTAGGCCTTTCAAATCTACTGGGCTGCTTCTCGGCAAGAAGATCTGGCAGTAGAGGTACACCGCAAGGTGGCGTTTTTTCTCCCCTTCTTTGGAACCTGGTAGTTAATGAGCTGCTGAATAGCTTAGACGCGGAGAGCTTCAGAGTGATTGCCTATGCAGACGACGTGGCAGTATCAGGAAAGCATCCTAACACTTTAAGGGATTTTTACAAAACGTTCTAAATGCTCTAACACGATGGGCTGATCGATGTGAACTGGGAGTAAATCCCCATAAAACATATCTTGTCCTCTTTTCTAGAAAATACAATATTCCGCAAATAGACCCCCCTTTTATTAATGTGTTCCACTAACACTCTCAGATGAAGCTAAATACTAGGGCCTAATTTTAGATAAAAAAGTTAAGCTGGAAACCTAACATACAAGAAAGAGTAAAAAAAGCCACCGTGGCACTTTTATCGTCGGTAGTAAGTGGGGCCTCCAACCAAACATTATTCACTGGCTATACATTTCGGTAATTAGACCAATTCTAACTTACGGTGTGGCAGTATGGTGGACTGCCTTGTATAGAGCGATGCATCGCGATAAACTATGCAAAGTCCAAAGAACTGCATGTGTATGCATAATTGGAGCACTTCAGTCGACTCCGTCCGCTGCATTAGATACTCTGCTCCATCTGACACCTCTGGATATTTTCAGCAATCAAATTATCGTAACAAAGCCATTCACCTCAAAGCCTCTTCACAGTGGATCAATAATGAGATTGGCCCCTCCGCTATTCTAAATTCATTAGGATCGCTTTCAAGTAACACTGACTATACAATCCCAAAATTGAACTTCGACAAAAACTTTGAAGTACCTTCCAGATCCACCTGGGAGTATGTGGTATTATTTAAAAATCAATCGATTCAGTTCTACACCGACGGATCGAAGTCAAAAGATGGGGTTGGTGGAGTACTCTGATAGACTAAATTTAAGTCTCTCATTCCGTCTTCCTAATCACTGTAGCGTATTCTAGCGATAAAAGAAGTATTATCTTGGCTCAAAAAAACGTGATATCAACCTCAGATATCCGCATCTTCTCTGATTGTCAAGCCGCTATTAAGTCTCTGGATATAAGCTTTATAAGCTCTAGAACTGCCTTTAACTGTCGAGCTCTCTGGTGGAGATGGCGCAACAGTTTAATATTAATATTCATCTTTGTTGGGTGCCGTGTCATAGTGATATTCCAGGAAATTGTCAAGCTGAAAGGACAAATATTGGTATACCCATCGCTACTTGTAAAGTAGGATGCTTTGGAGAGAACAAACATAAGGTGGAATAACGCCACTACTTGTTTGGCTACAAAACTAATATGGCCAAACCTTGATTTAAGGCGTTCCATGTGTTTAATATCTCTAAACAGACTGCACATCAGCTCATTGTAGGTGTCATAACAGAACACTGTTTAATAGGCAGGCACGCAAAGTGGCTTGGCATACTTTCAAACGATTTTTGCAAAAGCTGTATGGACGAGAAGGAAGAAAAAACGATTCATCACCTTCTCTGTACATGCCCGGCACTTTCCAACAGACGTAGGCTCCTCTTAGGAGATGACTTCTATAACGATTTTTGTGATCTGGCAAACATCGACATAAATAGTCTCGTTCGCTTTGTCAGAAGCTCCAAGTTACTTAACGAGTAAAGAAGGAGTTTTCCAGATTCATGTGTCATCAGAATGGACTAACTTTGATCTAAGTGTGTCAGTTTAAATTTACTTACAGCCAATTCTACCTTACCTTTCAAATCTCATTTCCAAATTCTATAAATCGAAAACTTAATTTTTTTAATGTAAATGTGTTCCAAATCAAATTGTATGAATGAACAACAAATGCCGTTCGAAATTGTACTTAAAAAATTCAGTAAATCGAAACCTTAAGTCTTTCGAAAATTTATTTCAAAATTTTTGAATCTCAAATTACTCTTATCGAAACTTTACTTCCAAATTAGGTCTTAATTTAAAACTTCCCTTTTCATAACTGATCTTGCTCTTGATCTTGATCTGCTTCTCATCTAGCCGTTTGAACTCAGCAAAAAATTGTAAGTCCCATTCATTCCTGCCAACAACACGCGCACAAGAAAGGTTGAGAATCGTAAATCACTAGATCCTTGTTAGCCACCAAATTTATTGATTTATTTTTAGAAAACTTTAAATCTCAAAACCTTTCAATTCCCAATTTCTTGCTTTGACATTTTGCCAAATTAATCGAAGTTCATGTTTTATTTCTAAAATCTAGTATTACTCCTTGAATTAAGCTTTAGCTTGATATTCGAAAAATCGAAAATTTCCATATTGTTTGCAATTGCCATCATCTACCCTTCTTGCCTCTGTATCATACACCATAATGTATGTATCCGCACCTGATGCATAATATATGGACCAACCGATCGATAATATATGCATGCCTTACATCGTGTACCCCTCCACATTCTTACAATAGCAACAATTCATAATTTTTGAAACTTCTTTCTCTAACCAAAACCTATGTATCTACTGCCAACAATTTGATTTTGAGTGATTATAATGCTGCCCATCAGTTTATTTAGCATCATTATTTGAATCGACGAATCGACTGTGAATCAACATAGAGCATGAGGAGCGAGGTTCTGCACATAGACAATTCTGACCAGGAAACTACATACAAGAGAGAGCGAGAGATCTATAAGAGATAGAGCAGGAGAAACTTCTGTGCTGGGTAAAAGAGCTATCTGCTAAAATGAACAATTTCATTATAAAATTCACAATATCGGGAAATTATCAAACCTCCTCGGTCGGTGCGGTGCGGTGGTGGCAGTGGCAGTGGCATTACTACAAAATCTAAGGGATGGATGAACATCGAATCGACAACTTACCTGGGGCTTATAGTGTTGATGGTTGCGGTGGTGATATCAAACCTACCCTTCCTATAACTAGCCCCCTAATTCCGAATCCCTAATCCTGAATCCCGATTTCCCGGAACCGAAACCATTTTGCACTTTGTTATAATTATTTCAGCTCCCAGGAAAGAAAGTTTGTTCGACCTGCCAGGAGATATACCAGATACCAACTTATATAAAATGGAGAAGGGTTGGAGTTAGGACTCCTGTATCTCCTCTAAATGCTGTGTTGTATTAGTTATTCCAGGCAGGTCGTCGTCGGTCGGTCGTCAGATACAGTTCTGTGTGTGCGTGTTATGGAATGACATCATCATCAATTTCGTTGGTTCATTGCTAGTTTAAGCATTGCAAATTAGCCAACTTCCGGTTTGTCATCGAAAGGGACTCGCATTCATTCAAAAAAGGTGAAAACAAAACTGCCAGCAACCAGGATATATACATGTCATCATTTCGTTTATCGATAATTCATTTGAATTGCTTTCATTTCCTTCTTATAATCATGAGACTATACAATTACTTACTTTTTTGTTGTTGGTTAAAAGTTTTGATTATCTCTATAGATATGGAGGTTTCAATATCTATTTAATAATAACGAATAGATGATTAAGATAACGATGCGATGAAAAGATACTTTGATATCTCCTTTTGAACAAAACAAAAATAAATTGCTTTATCGGATTTGGGGTTTTTGAGGAGATGAATAGAGGTATTTTGCTTTTAAAGTTGGTAGTTCAGTACCAGTATTTGCGTTCATATTTAAATACTAAAAAAAAATTATGTCAACATGATAGCTCCCACAAAATATGGAGCTATATATTGCTATCTGGTTATAAAGAGCTTTATAGATGGCTCAAATAGTAAATATCAATCTGGCACAAATATTCTAAAAACTTCAATATAAGCTGCGTTTTATTATATTCTATCGGAATCGGGATCTTAATGAACTTTCAAATTACAAAACTTTCAAACAATTTACAAAATTTCCCATTATTTTGATTCTGTACTACTTACGTGTTAAAAGTTAATCAAGATCCAGTTTCCGATCCCGGTAGAATATAATAAAACACAACTATTGTTTTTCTACTAGATATGAGGCATTAAATTGGCTGCCATTTTATTTTAGCCCTGTTTTCAAAAAAACTTATTTACTGGTTTAATTGTCATGAATTACATAAAGTTGAAAAAATGATATCGTTTGAAGAACCACCTCCTGAGTTAATGCACATTTTTGTGCTCATTTAACTACATATTGAACTGTTGATTTATTCTTTAGCTAACCTACAACAGAAAAGTCAATGCTCAACGATATTTGATAAGTGCGTCGTCTGCCGGTGTCGTCATTTGCAAAACTTACGGTTATGTGTGATAAGCATAAGACATAGTAAAAGCTTTTACTCGAGAGTTTTTAAATATATGCTATTTTTGATATGCATAAAAATGTATCAGTAAATGCCGAAATTTAAGTATTTACGTCAGGCCATACTATTTTCCGTATGCATAAGAAGCAAAATAGCAACATGAAAATTTCATAGTTCATACTTTTTTGGTTTAAGCCCCCAATTAAGGAGTTGTTAAACCAAAAATTAAAAGTCTTGAGTCTAATTTTAAGGCAAAATAAGGTTTTGTTTTAAATTGGATTTGTGTTAATAGTTACTGAAACACAGAAATTTGTTCGAATTAATTCTCAAAGAGTCTATAAAGGTAGAAGGTCAAGTTCAGAGTCTTATTTTAAATCACTTTATCGTTCTAGGACGTTGTGTCATTTCGATCGAAATCTCGTTCAATTTGATATCAAGTTTAATTAGAAATGTTTCATAAAAATAAAATATTAATCCAATTGACACCTGGCTCAAAAGGGAAATTACCTCTGTCGTCTCTTTTGCCAATTCCAGCTTTAAATTTAACTAACTTATAAATAGTCTCAAAGCTTAAGGTTAAATAAATATTCAGAGGTTCACTTATCACTTTGGCTACTGTTTAAATGTCATAATAACAGGAAAATAACCTTCCCGTATCGTCACAGGAAAGGGACACACATAAGTGAAGAAATATTCAATAACTCACTTGTATTCATTATTTACGAATTTAAATGTATATCAGTAGCCTTACTTTCTCGTACTATAGTAAAGGGAACAAAATAAGCCAAAATGTAATAATCAGCTAGTTTACATGACAATTTCAATGGAATATAAGTATTTACTATTAATTTCCGATGAACTTAAGTATTGACTTGGATGAATCTACTATCGTCTGAAAGTATTTGCCAGCCAGTACACACTTATTTTTATGCATACGAAATTCAGTAAATACTTCAAATCTAACCTCATACTAGAAGTTATATAGTAATTACTTCAGCGTTATACTCTTCTAGTAAGGACTTCCCTTTTATACATTATCACCCTATGGTACAAAGTCAAAATAAAAATTTTTAGTAGAAACAAATTTGATCCTACATTTTTCATTGACAATTCATTGAGCGAGGTCTTAAGGAGCCTATGTGTAGTTTTTCATGAAAATTGCGCCAGAGCTTACGCCGCCATCTTGGATCTTACGAAAAATAACGTTCAACTGAATCATTTTTTTTTTATTTTTGATTTACTCGAAACGGCATGACTGCGATTTTATTGCAAATGATTTTTATACAGAAGCTTCTGAGAAATATAATGGATTTTTAAAAAATATTAGGGGTATTCATGCAACTTCGTTAAATACTAGATAAGTTTACAAATTGGGTAAGTTTATCTTTTGGTTAATGAACTGTCAAATTTTGTATGGGAAATGATTTACACAATTTGGTTAAACCTTTCATAGAATTTTGTTGCGTAAAATTAACCAAACTAATAAACTTACGACGTTGCATGAATAGCCTTATTGTTATTGTTTTTTTTTTGACAATTAAATACAGTAGACTCTTGATTTAGTGAATCGTGGAAGAATGAACTATCCAGTAGCTGATAGCGGGCACACAAAATTTCATTTAGATTACTTTAAATTGTTAAACAATACATATCTCGATATAGTGAACACTATTTTCCAGCATGTAACAAGAATATTCTAGTTCCAAGGCGTCTACGGCATGTCGTGTCGACTGACTTTTAACTAATTTAACCATTGATTTTTTTTATATCAGTCTCTAAAGAAAGTACAGTAGATGCTTGATTTAGTGAATTTCAAAAAAGTGAACTATCCATAATAGTGAACACTGTAAATAAAAAATTTAAAAAAATAAGTCGCTACCATTTAACATTGCTTAAGAATAATCAGAAATTGTTTCTGTTTTTTTTTTAACGGTTTACCTTCGTGCAAAATAAATTTTTATGACGTTTCAAGGGGTTACGTGAAATAAGGCCCAACGATATAAAACCAAATCTCAAATTTGGACTAATTTCAGTTCGAAAATGGAAATAAGGCCAAATAAGCTTTATTTCCATTTCAAAACCGAAATTTTGTTTGGAAATAAAGCCAAATGGTTTCCTTTCAATATTTTCAAGGCTTGGCATATACCCAGCCTCGCACATACCCCAAATCCAATATTGAGCCCAAGCAGGGGGGTTGCATAGACACCTCTCAGTTTATGCTCCATTATTGTAAAGCAAGGCAAGTGTAATAAGGTAACATTTTTTTTTACTCAAGAATACCATCAGCTTGAAAATAAAACATGAAAACGAAATAAAAGCAAATCTGTCTTATTTCGTTTTCAAAAGGAAAATAAAGCCGAATCGAAAATTTGGCGTTGCGTCTATATTGAAAACGAAATAAGGCCAAATTTTTTATTGTTGGCTTTATTTCGTTGGGCCTTATTTTATGTCACCGTTTTGAGGTGCCCCCACGCATTTCAATTATACACTTTTCGGCAAAATTATTTAAAAGAACAAAAGCATACCATTTTGATTATATTACTACCTAATTATGAGATTAAAAAAAAATACAATAATTAAGTTTTGGAATTGAAAATTATATTTACAAAATGTACGAGGACGAAGGTATTCTGACAAAATTGAAAAAGCTTACAACCATTTTTCTAAGCATATCTTTGGGCATCAAATTCAAATTCGTCATTCTTTTCTTATCATCAGCTTTAGTTTTTGAGATATTTACTTTTGAAAATTACCAAAATGCGGTTTTCTCCAATTTTCGATGTTTTTTAACCAGGAATATCTTGAAAATTTGAACTGGATTTGATTTTCCCGTGCAAAACTATAGTAAGAACTATCCATTTCTGGTCCTACCAAAATGTTAACCAGTATTTTCACGCCCGTCTTATTTAATCGAAGTACTTTTGTCCTCATGCATTTTTTAAATTTAAAAACACTTTAAAATTGAATTTGGTTTTGTATTTCTTGAAAGCTTACTATCTTATAATAAATAAAAATAAAAATAAAAAAGCTTAAAAACTTCGATGTGATTGGATTGTTTTTAATGAAATTTGTCATAGGCATGTTTTATGAGTTTTGTTCAAAACTATACATGTTTTGCAGCTTTTTGAAAGCCAAAAAGCCGATTCCTATGTTTTATTTTCAAAGTAAGTTTTTTGAAGAACAGTTTTGGCCAAAAATTGTTTCAACTCAACATTTCTTACTAACGTTGCTCAGAACTTGTCAGAAATAGAAAATATTTTAAATAAGCAGACAAAAAATAACAATTGGCAGTGTAGGTAAATGTTTGAAACAGAATTACTGTTATTTTACAATAAAATGGATTTACCATCTTCTGTCAATTTTGACAGATGCGTGAAACTAAAAATAAAATTAAAATATGGGTATAGGCACGAAGGTTAGTTAAGATTAGGGAGTTAGTGGCTGTCAATAATTAATGCTGACACACTTAGACCAAAACTGGTCCGTTGTGGTCCCACATGAATCTAAAAAATTCCCTTCTTACTCGTTAAACAAGAGCTCCTGACGAAACGTACTTGTCTATTATTGTCTGTATTAGCATCATTAGGATCATTATAGAAGTTGTTTCTTAAGTTGAGCCTAGGTCTTTGGGAAAGAGCAAGGTATGTACAGAGAAGGTGGGAAAAGAAAAGTCACGATGAAATCACATCAAATTTATCAAACTTTTACACACAAATGCCAAGCTATTTTTATATTTTTTTTTTGATGATTTGAATCATAAGCATATTTTATTTGTATTTATTTTTATATCTTTTTTAAATACAGTGAAAATATGTCACCATCACCAAATTCACTTTTGACTAATTTGGATTACAACGTTGGACTTAGCGGAACTGGATCTATACATGATAAGGAGCGTAAACTAACAGAGATGATTCGTCAGTTGCAGATAATACGTGAGCGTTTACTAACGCAGGTGAGTTTAATTTAAGTTTATCTAAATAAAAAACTATGCGATCTTTGAATTATTATCATCACAAATCCCTTATATTCTTTGTGGGATGCCTATGTATCTCTGAGTGGGTACCTACTTAATTTATTTGTTCTTCTAATGTTTTTAATTACAGCTTAGGTAATATTTGAAATCAAAACTTTGATAATCTCTAAATATTTTAAACTTATTGAACTTCTTGCAACTTACCGGGGCTTATAAATAAGAATCATTTATAATCTCTTCTTCCCGACGTTTCGAAGAAATTTCATTCTTCGTGGTGACGGCATTAAACCAATTTAATCTTAGTTTTGGAGAAGCTATTCTCCAGGAAATTATGTACTTTTAATATATTACAAATTAAAACCATGTATGTGGTTTAAAGTGAGTTTTTCAGTTCTGAGTTAAGTCTGAGTTAAATCAGAAAAAGTTAATTTTGAAAGTGAATTTATCGCAAATTTAATCAGAAGCATTTTTTCAGTGAAAGATTAACTTTGACTTTCTGTTGTAAAAAATCAATTAAAACCGATGTGCATCTCTGTGAAAAATTAACTTCTACTTTGAGTGGCAAAAGCTTCTAATATTAAGTTATTCATAATTATACGTTAATTAGTCCTTAATTAGCTGTGAGGTAAGAGCTTCGAAATTTTCCGTTCAGTGTTTTCTATTATTTTAAAAATTTTTTCTGAGTTGATATCAAGATAGCAAATAAAGAAAACATTTCCCGGCAAAATTCAAACCGTCAAAAGTAATTAACTATTAATTAACGGTGAATTATTCAATAATAAACCATTCAATATAAGAACTTATCACCCCTTTTAAAGGTGTTGCTTTGCTAACTTGTTATCAAACTAGCAAAGCATAAAAAAAAGGAAACGAGCACAACTAATTAACGACTGATTAGCATCAAATGATTAAGCAATTAACCACTTTGTGTTGTTTTATTAACTTTTGACATGACAAAAATCAATAAGAAGCTTATGAAATTTTAAAAATTAATTTTTTAAAAGCTTAACAATAAAGATTTTTAGTAATTCATTTAGTAAATTGATAATGAAAGAAATAGCAAAACAAAACAAAAAAAATAAAAAATGTATACTTGAAGAACTTCTGATTGGTTTTCTTGTTTGCAGTGATGGGAAATTTTACTGTTACTTGCCGTACATCAGAGGGAAGGATAAGCGAGTCGATAAATAACTACAAATAGAGAAAATATATCTTCTACTCGTCAATGGCTGGACTTGACAGAGAGAAGTGTGGGAGGAAGGGGTTGGTTTGGGTGACAGGAGGGTTGTTGTTGGTTATTGCATTTTACTAAACATCAGCGTAGCATCAGAGCAGAACAGGGCTCACTGTTAATTTTGTTGTGAAAGGAGAGCAAGGATAAACGATGATGAAGAGGGCAAATACCGTTGCAAAACAGTAGGTGGCTGTGGGTGCTTATGATGCTGATGGTGATGGTGATGGTGATGTGGATGATGATGATAGTGATGGTAGTGGTAGTTGAATAGCATGGGCATATTATTTTGAAAGGGTTATCCAATGTAGTTGACTGAGTGAAACTTCAACTTTTTTCTTGTCGTCGTTGTTGTCGTTGTTCTCGTCGTTGTCGTCTTCGTCTTCTTTCTCGTTGTTCATTCGGAAAAAATCCTTAACAGTCAGAGGATGGGTAGGTCTAAGATGAGGAATACTGACTGGTGATGTGGGTGGGGGGGGGGGGTGGTGTAATTTGGGGAGCGAAGACACAACAACTTAAACAAGGATGTGATGATAAGAGAATAGGAACTTGTTATATGTGTGCGTGTGTGTACCTACAAAATTTTACAAGGAGCAAAGGAAATCCATGTAGTGAAAGTAAATTCCCAACCAACCAGAAATGTTGATAGACAATAACACACAAGCTTATAAATATCAAACCCCAAAACCGATTGGCTCCGATTTTCCTATGGCTGATGGCAGGATTATGTGTTTTGTTTGGTTGTGAATGAGTTGTATGGGGGCGTGTGGGGGTTATGTGTATAGATAAAGGTGCTTAGGTATCTCTCTTGATTGGGGAAAAGGAAGTTCTCTAATAGCATATATGAGCTGCATGCTATTTATATACTATGTATCTATTCTGGTGATTGCAATTTGATTGAATAAAATGTGGCTAAGATAATACAAGGACATAGCATATTTATCTATTTTTAAGCAAACAATAGGTCCTAATGATGTATTTTGCCAAAATGTTTAATTAAACTCGCAAATTAGTTAAATATAAAACTGGTCAGCAAAAATTTTGTTTCTCAGTTCTGCATTATGATTTTTGTATTTTTTACCTTAAATAAAAAATAGTTTTGTTTTTGTTGTCAAAAGCGTGTTATTACAAAACTCATCATAGAATAAGATAGAATACGATATCTTAAAATTAGGAACCCCCAGATGCGTTAAGTTAATTCGAAATAAAAAAGATCCTATTTTCTTTAAAAAATACAAATAAATGATTTTAATTTAAATAACTGAAAACACTTATTTTATTTATTTATTTACTTAGAAAGCTATGCTTCCATCGTCAGTAGGGGTGATGATGTGGTCGATAGAGGAAGGTTGAAACAAGAATTATAGATACCATCAGTAAAAACAGTTTGCGAAAGTTAAAAAGTTGGATGTACAAAAATGTTCTCCTAAAATTGTAAGATAGCTTTTCGAGATTTATTTAACAGCCTTTAAGCAATTACAAGTTAAGTTTTACTTCCTTCTAGGTCTGGACAATACCGTTCAAATACAAAGTATATAATTTTGCAATTGCAATCTTATCTTCACGTGGTAAATAATTTCTAAAGATTTTTTTAGATACTGCAGGAGAATCCTTCTTAAGGAACTCCCAACCCTGATTGCTTTTTGTTTCTCACTACCGCGCCTAGAAGTATAAACTATCAATTATCTTACCATGATGTTTCAAATTTCAGACAGAGAGAGTATCTAACTTATGAAATCAAAAAAGTATTGAGCATGCATTTTTTCCTTGAATAGACTAGTTCACAATTTCTTTTTTAACACAGAAACTAGATTTGGATATTTCTAAAGCCCGAGAAAGGGATGGAAAAGAAAACTATACACGTGTGATGAATTTTCAGTAAAGGTTTTTTTTTGTGTGCCTGATTTTTTGTTCTAGGTAAATGAGTTTTCGTAGGTTTTGATTTTTATCTTGCAAAGGGATTAAAAGAAAATGGGGTTCTGAAATGTGGGTAAAAATGTGTCTTATTTCTCTTAAGAATTTAAAATTATTTGAGACTTTCTAATTGCTGATTGCAATGGAATTAGAGTTGACAACCGTTACCAGTCTCACCTTTTTACCTCGTTGATGCCAACACCATATCTTGTACCCTCTAGATGGAAGCAAAGCCATCCTTCCATGGTAGAGCATGACACTAGCTTCTTGCCTTGTTTTTGTAGGCTCTTTCATTTTCATGACTCGGCATTCAGAAGTTCAGAATTCAGCCTTCGTAAGAAGTTTAATATCCTTTCCTTTTCCAATTTTTTTAGACTTTAGATCTAGCCAATTTAAAAGGCGACTTTAAACATTGTATTTGTTTTTTTTTTTTGGTCTATAATAATCTTGAAGCCCTTAAACCTTGTTAAAGTCCCAAATCATGCAAAAAAAAGGGTGAAAGGGATAAATTTCATCGCTTTTCTTCAACCTGAGCCCATTGCTTTCGCCATGCCGCTTTCTGAGCTCCTTCCATTGATATCGACCACTTGAAGGTTCTCTTTTTTCAAGTAAGCTGATGTACCTGCATTATTTGTTGTCTTACTTTTTTTATTTTCTGTGATCGGAAGGCAAGTTGATACTTGAGTATCTTGGACCACTGAAAGTGAGATTTTTGGAGATTATTCTCACATTTAGTTCCAGCCTTTCGTCGTCTAAAAAGAGGAGGCACCTCGGTCTTTCCTCTTGTTTTTATTTTTTTCGGCTTTGCTATCTGATTCAGCGTCTATGTATGTCCTTTTGGCACGATTTTCCTCTCGTTTTCAATACATTTGTCATTTAGATCCTGTCTATCTTCCTAATCCAGCTTATAAGAATGCTCTATGTGGGTTTCAATCTTCGGAAATTGTATACAGAAAGGTGCTAAAACGCCCTGGGCCATCCGTGCAGACCTTGGTTGAGATTGTACACAGAAACCAGAACCATTTAGAGTCGAGATATCTTTGGAACCCAAACAGTACCAGGGTCTTGGCCAAAGATTCACCTTGTGAAAGTTCTTTTTACACTGCCTTAAAGCAGTATTCTCGGCCACAGTAGTGTCTGTACCTAATTTGTTTTAGTAGAGGGAAAGTTTATGATCATCTTAGTGCTTTATTCTGGTAAAAACTCCAAAGAAAATTTAATAATATATTTTGAAAAGAGGACATGTGGACTTCTTTGGCCAGTTGAGTTACGATTATGTGGTGTAATGCTTTTTTTGTATTCGTACACTTAATAAGTTAAACTCCTGGCCATTTTCCTTAAAATAATATACAAAGTTGAGACTGACGTTTTTCTTTCTTTTCAGTTTAATAATTTGTACACTATACATTTTTTCTTATCTTCTTTCAAATAAAAAAATAAAATTTTATTCTCGATATTTTGGTCGCTCGCACCATTTGTGCGTTCAAAATATTCGAATTGTCAATATTATTTGACTACAAAAATAGTTATTTTCCAACTGAATATTCATAATAATCTACTTGCCTAAAAAGTCCGAAAATCCTTTTTGGTTATTTGTGAAAAAATAGGAATTTTCTAATAAAATATTAAATAAAAGCTTAAAGTTTTTGTTCTCGGTCATTTATTTTTGACCTAAACTTCATAATTAATTTTTTTTAAGTACGTATACGTCACAGTGTACTATTGTTTTCACAAAGTTACTTTTCTTATTATAATTGATAATATTTTTGATCGAGACAATTTCAAAATTTTACGATAAGTATTTTAAAATATTAACTCATCGTCAATAATCGGTTGCGTATAATGCATTTGGTCAAAAAAGCAAATTATAAAGACTCGGTCGTCCAGGTACCTTTTGCATAGGAAAATCTTTAAATTTGATGATAAAATACTTCTATATACAAGGAGTTTTCCAAAAGGCTTAAATGTATAGGCTGGGATTGAAAAAAATAGTATGGTAGGTCTCTTTAGGTGGAATAGGCAATTTCGTAAAAAAAATACCTACACAGAGAAAAGCTTTAATAGGTTCTTATAAAGCCCAATATTAATTTTTTCTTACTTATTTTTCAGATACAGTGGATATTCATTTAGTCGATCTCGCAAAATGAAAGAAAAAAATTGAATAATAGAAACTTCGATTTAAAGAGTTGAGACAAAAAAAAAATAAGTTTTACTGTTTTATTTTATTAAATGGAATATCAAAAACAGAAAATAATTTTTGATCACCAGAATCTTATAAAGAATTCAAAAGTCATTCCTTGATATTTGAAGACAACTTTATCAACACTTTCAAATTTAAGAAGTTTTTTCTCATATGATGAATGAGTGAAAATAGATAGCTCAGTTTTTAAAAAACAAGTGAGGTTGATGTCATGGCCTTCGCGGTTGACCTATGGCGTTTTGTATCAAGAATGCACCTTAACAGACCCTATTTGTTGTATTTATATTGTTTTTGTGAACAGTATTGTAATTAACTGTTTTTTCGACCAACTCGGAAAAAAAATGAAAATAACTCAACCTATTTTCGATTCTGAAAAAAGTTTGAAGTTTGGCGTGTTACATTGGTCACATAATACGTGGCCAATAATATCAGTCGTGAACTCATTTAATAGGTAATTAAAATGACTTCAAAATATTCTGGGAGCATTATCCAAAAGAGATAAATAAAAGCGAAATATTACCAGAAATTCATTCCACCTCCAACACATGCCTCATAGGTGAACGTTGGCCCACTATAAAGACGGAACGTTTTACAGAGGTCGGTAATACCTTATTTTGTAGATAATTTTATCCTCTATAAGGTTTAAGTTGGACATTTTGTTGTAAATTGAAATATCAAAGAGTTGTTACATTAAATCGAGGCCAATCTTTTTTCAAAATGGCGGCTCTTCCCTAAGCCCGAAAAAAAATCGTTTTTTTTTTTAATGAGGAGGCGTACACAAAAAGATTCCATACAAAAATGTTGTCCCTGGAAAAACGCGATTTCTTCCCCTCTTTTTGACTAATTTGACTGGGCTACAGTAAGAGAAAAATTTTGAGTTTAAGAGACTTTTTTGCATCAAACGCAATCTTAAGAAAATCGAAATATAAGAGGCTACGTCAATAAAATTTCCCACGAAATTTTTCTTATCATCGAAAACTGAGAATGTGAATTGTGGTTGCAATTTCTCTCGGAATTTATTGGCAATCGAAATAAATATTAGTTGGTCATTGGGCTATTACTTTGGACGACCAAATTTGTACATGCAAGGAACAGTGGAAAATTGTGGACATTTCTAATCTTAGAAGATGAGAGAAATTCGGTGGGAAATTTTATCCACGATAGTCCCCATAGAAAAAATTCGAGTCACAGAAGTTCGAAATACGGAGAGCAAAATTCATGAAAATAAAGTTGCAAAGGCAAATTTCTCAATAAAACTTTGAGTTATAAAGAAATTCAACTCAATAAAGTTTGAGTTATGGAAGTTCGACCATAAAATTTTCAAACTAAAAAAAAAAATTAAACTTTATTCATTTTGAAGTATGTTTTTCCATTTTTTCATTATTACGTGGAACTTTTGAAAGTGCCTTGTCAGTAACCAATACTACAAATAAGAACTTAATATTAATTATAAATTTAAAATTGGATGCTTAGAGGAATTCAATACTAAATTGAAGTCATGGGTATCAAATTTCTAGAAACTAGTTTTTATTTTTAGTTTTTCACAAAACTACATGACATTTTTGTTGTTTGATAAAGAATAAATAATAGCATTGATTGATAAAAGGTTAGTTTGAAAAGAATTTTTCTTATCATTTTTTCCAAAATTTGAAAGAAATATTTTTGACTTACAAAAACTTTAAATGTGACATTTAAGGTGTCCGGTTGTTTTTTTTAAATATTTTTTGTATTATTAATAAATTTCTTAGAAAATTCCCCACCCCTAACTCCTCTCTGAGCAGTAAACAATAACCCATCTAATACAATTTCTGTCCTCCCTGGGCCTTACCTACATGCTGTAGCATGCAAACCATCCTGTATAACAAAAGTAAAGAAAAATTACGTATACGCCATAGTGAACCATTTTTCACAGAGTCACGTTCTTGATAGTAAACTTGATCGGAAATACTTAAAAATTGTATTTTATTGATTTAAGTATATTTACATACTATAAACGTTTGGTTACTTGGCGTTGTTTACTAGCTACCTATATATTTTCATGGTAATCGGTTTTCAGCCGGATTATATGAATTTGATTGGGGAATTGACAATAATTGAAGAATGACTTAACTCAGTGCCCACCTAAGCGTCGTATGATTTATAATCGGCCATAAAAGTTGAAAATATACAACTTTTTTCAACTTCTGCAGTACCTGTTAGTGAAAGTTGAGCAAAATACAGCACTATTTCTTTTTTTTAAGGAAAATCAGAAAAAAAATTAAAATGATGTTTTTGAAAAATGCAAATTAGCGAAGATTTTGTTGATATTTTATGAAGTTGAGGTCATACAAATGGTTGTGTTTGCTTCATGCTTAGAGGATTACAGGACCTGAATCTATTGAAAAGTGCTTGCAACATCAATAGATCTTTTGTATCTATCTGAATTTTTACTCATTTAACTGGGACTTTAATAACGTATACATTTTAAGCACACCCACGCATACATTTCAAAAGGACATTAAATAAAATTCAATTTTATTTGACCCATCTTAAGATACATCTACATCTTCATACATAATGTGCATATGTATGTACACAAACCTTATTTATTGAAGACAAAAATATGTAACTATACAAAGAATTCATTTATTTTATTCTTCAATGATGGATATCGATCCTGTGATTTTTGAATAAGGTTTTCTTTTCATATATGTACGTCTAGGTACCTACCCATACAAACATTTTTTTCTGACACCAAATCTCTTTTATCCTTTTACGCTTTCTTTTATACTAAAAGTTTATTTTTGTAGAGAAAAATCATACAAAAGAAGCAAAATAAAATAAAAACAAACTAATAGGTGGGTAGGTGAGGTAGGTGTATCTCACTACAAAAAAAAAAACAACAAAAAACAAAAAGAAAAATCGAGGACAGCCCATATTAACAAGGGTAGGTATAAGCAAGAACAAAAAAGAAAAGAAAAGAAAATAAGAACAAAATAAAAGGATATGCTATGCAGACATCCGTTAGGTAAGCTTTGTTAGTTTTCTTTCCATTATTTCCGTATACCTAGTCCATCTCTAGCAGCGTGATCTGTTCTTTCTTTATTCCATTCACTTGCCTTTGCCTCCCCTACCCTTCCATCGCCTCCTCTTCCCTCCTTTTCTCCTACAACTAGGTGGGTTATAGGTATACTACGACTACCTACCTACTTTTCTATTCCAAACACACACCACCGTACCTACCGCTACCACATTTTCTCTCTGCGATGTAAATCCTTGTTTCTGCTCTGTGTAGACTTTCCCGAGTTTCATTCCTTTCTTTATAAAATAATAAAAGAAAGAATAAGTAAAAGAGTACAAAAAAAATACACCCGTGTGCATTCGTTTTGCGCAAAAAGGACACAAAAAGCTTTTCTTTTATCTGCATTCCATAGATAAATGCTTTTTTTCCTTTCTCATTCTTTCTATTTTCTTTTTTTCTTTTAATTTTTTTTTTGTATTTTTATTTTCTTCTTCTGTGTGTTGCATGATTTTTCTTTTCATAGTTTTTGTTAAGCTAACACACAGAGAGAAAGAAAACTGTACACAAAAAAGTAGTACTAAAAGAAAGGATTCTTCGCATATCTACATTGCATAATATATATATATCTATATGTTTAAATTTATATATCTATGTATGAACATATGTATGTATGTATTTATAAATATTTTTATTTCAACGGTGGTTATGTTTGGTATATACCACATGTACGTATCTACAAAAGTGCAGTTTCAGCACATTAATAACAACATTAACTAAGAGTATGCTTAAAAAAGAGAGCGAGAGAGAGGGAGAAGGAAGATATAGTATGAAGAGAGTGCAACTGAGATGGGAGAGGAAAAAGTAAGAAAGAAAACCAAATGCTACATTTGTTTCTATTTTTTTT
Source organism: Dasysyrphus albostriatus (assembly GCA_946251815.1). Lineage (NCBI taxonomy): Eukaryota > Metazoa > Arthropoda > Insecta > Diptera > Syrphidae > Dasysyrphus > Dasysyrphus albostriatus. The sequence goes on from OX276339.1 coordinate 5,662,654, forward strand.
AATTCTTTTTCTTTTATTATTTGTTCCTACTTTTGTTATTTTTTCCTTCCATAAAATTTCTATACATTCAAATAAAAAGAAAAGAGATAACTTTTATATTTTTTTTTGTGTCATGATTGTTTTATAAGGATATGTGTATTGCACACATTTATATACATATAACAACAAATGAAAAAGAAAACTAGGAAACCCACAACCATAGAAAAGTATTGTGGGTTCTCTCTGTTTTGGGGGTTTGGGGCTGCTAGTTGCTTGGCTTTAACAAAAAGAAAAACTGGATTGTATCGGACTCATAGAGTAGTAGTCGTGGTGGTGATTGGTAGAATGAATGTAGAAGTCCCGACCTGGGTATAACTTCCCTATGCTATTTATGTACAATTGTACATACATGAAAAATGTGAGGCTCCACAGATCCAGAGCTTCATTTAAAGGATGTAAGGATTACTGTGCTGTGTTGTGTGTGAATCTTTTTGTTTTATTTATATTGTATGTAGGTACATGTTGGTACATTCATATATTTACCATTTTTATTTTGTAATATAGGTTCAGGTCAGGTTTTTCCTTTAATTGGAAACCAGGAGTATTAATTTGTCCAAAAATAGTTTCTATTCGAATTCTGAAGCTTTCTTCATTTTGTTTTAAGCATTGATATAGGATTTTAGGAAGTTGTTGATATTAAGGGATATCGTAAAAGTACAATGAATTGGGGCTAGAAAACTTTTGAGAGAGTCCCTTCATTCACTATTTTCCAAACGATCACTTTTACTTTGGGTACTTAATCTCGCAAATTAAAGCCTCGCATTCAGACTTCGCGTAGGCAACAAAATCTCGAAATTACAAAATCCCACTTTTCATAATCTCGCAATAACAAAATCTCGCTTTTCACAATTTCGCAATAACGAAATCTTGCGAAATTTAATTGCGTTGCAATGAGTACATTTTTTAATCAAAATCTCGCAAATTTATATCTCGTGCGAGAGAGGAAAGAAAAAACTATGCGAAATACTCTTGGGCGTGTCGTAAAAGGAAAATATATGTATGTCGGTGCAGTGTGCGATGTGTGGCTGTGAGATTTTAATTTGCAAGATTTTAACTTGTGAGATTTTGGTTGAAATTTGCGGGATTTTTCTGAGCGAGATGTAAATGCGAGATTGTTAAAAGCGAGATTTCGTAATTGCGAGATTATGAAATACAAGATTTTTAATTTGCGAAATTTCGTTATTCGAAATTTTGGTTTGCGGGATAACGTACCGAAATCTGCCAAGCAAAAGCGTAGACAAAATTTTAAATTATCACAAATGATTAAAGATTAGTAAGTTACTATTAAGCATTACACTATTCAACACAAGAAGCTTTAACCCTTTTTCGAGGTTTAAAAAAAAAAAAAAACAGAGACATTTTAAATATTGTTTAATACATAACTAATGACAAACTATCCACCTTACCACTTTTCGAATATATAATGTTGCTTTGCTTACTTTAATTAAATTCTTTAAAAAAAAAAAAAAATAATAAGAGCGATTTTCTTATAAAGTTTAGTATTTTTGGCCATTAAGGAAGTATTTCTAATCCTTTTTCGTGATAAAGAATTTCGAGAAATTTCCTTCGCTAAAAAAATTGAATGAAATTCCTTCGAAATTAAGGACCCTTATTAAGGACACTTACTATAAAATCTTAAAAAAATTTATTTGCTTAGAATAAGCGTTCAAAAGATATAATTTCTTTCCAAACTTGGTTAAAAATACACAAATATTTTTTCTTTTTACTCTTGAATGCTTAATTTTTGAAAAATCAATGAAATCAATTGATTACACTGGTCTTCAACAAAAATAGCTTTTGAACCCATTTATACCCACTTTTCTACAGAATTTTGAAATAATATGAATCTCCAATCAAAATTGCCCTACAGGTTTTGAGATATTTCAACACAAACAAGTCAAAAACGCAATTTTTTAGGTACATTTGATTTCGAATTTCGTCGCCATTAAAAATCTTCTTGCAAGACTACTAAACAAAAATCTGAAACAAGTGTATTTCATAATAGATTAAAATCCTAGGGCTTCCAGACATACCTAATTTTATCATAGCTGAGTTTTTTTCTGTGAACATGCAATAGGATATGTATGAACGAATGGATAATACAAATTTTGACACCAGGTGCGTTTCGGAGGTATTAAGTGCTAAGGGTGCATTAAATTCAAATGCTGTGAAAAAATTTATGAAAAACTTATTTTGACACTTGCCAGACATCTTCAGTGGGACCCAAAGCCCTCCAGAAACCTTTATAGATTCCAAAAAATCGTGAAATTTAAGATATACTGTCAAGATTAACAAAAAACTGTAAAATTTCTTAAACTTTTTTGATGTGCCGTAATGATCGTTGTTCTAGCTTAAATTATTGGTGAAAGTTATTGTTTTTTACATAAAATTTTACATGTAAAAATGATGAAATGCCGCGGTAGTAAAACTTTTTCGGCTTCCACGGTAGTGACATTATCATACTGAAGTCCACTTTAAAAAAATTGTTAATTCATGAATAAATCTATATGGTTTTTTAAATAGCGAAAACCACGGTAGCAACTATTTTTTCACATCAAACCGGTGGCAAATCTTTCTGCTCACACATTTTGAGATGTTTTTTTTTGTTTATCATGTGAGTAAACTATATCTTATACTGATCACTCATCAAAATCCATGCAAGTATATTACAAACCACACCTTATAACACAGCTGTAGGAACACAAAAAATGTAAGCAAATTATTTGATTTTATTTTTTCGAAACTCAGCGACTGATTTTCAAAACTGCAGTTGTAACTTCAGGGTGGAGGCATGCCACGGTAGTGATATCTGGGAAACAACATATGTTTTTTTTTTAATATACACAACATTGTTTACAGTGCCGTTCCAATCCCTTAAGGGCACCTAGGCTAAGATCCGAGAAGCCGCCCTTTCGATAAAAAAAAATATCATACAGAATTAAAACAAAAAATCAAATATTAAATCTTGGACCCAGTGGTTTGTCACTTCCATCATTTGTATTCTGACTCCATCAAACCACTACCTTCACAATTCAGTACGTTGTGTGCGGCGCTAACTATGACGAATTTATTGTTTTGAAATTGTATACGAATGACCGAGAAAAAAAGGCTAAGTTGCCCTTCAAATGTAGCTTTATATCGACTTTCTTAAAAGTTTAAGTACCTACTCGACATTTAATCACGACTCGATAAAATAACCAGCTGCCGTCAAAAAAATGCAGAGAAAAATATGAACCTCACTGTACTTTTCTCTATGCTTAGACATGTAAAAAGTCAGTTTTAATCGACATTTAAGCCTGGTCACATTTAATCAATTCGACATTTTTTCAGTCGTTTATTCTAAGGTAACTTAAAATACAATAACGCTTTGACTAAAATGTTTGCAAGGAATCAGCGCAAACTTGAATCAAAAATAATTCTTCAATAGACTCTGTCCCGTTTTATTTGGTTCATGGCAATGCAAAGCAATCTTAGCACGCCTGTAAACATCATTCCCTAAACTATGAAGCATGAACAAATCTTTTCTTTTTTCAAAATGAAGAGTTTCAAAATGTCGAATCTTGAATTCTCGATTTATAAAATGTCGATGACTATCAAAATGTTGATGAAATTTTGTAAATTTTTTGATAGGTCGGTATTTTAACCAGTAGAAATGTGTGTTCAAGATTATAAAAAAGAATCCTACGTAGATTCCCCGTCATGACATAGTGGGGTCTTTTACGGAACAACGCGTGTCGTCAGTGGTACAGCGCCTTTCATGGTGGCCCTAGCCACGGTCCTGATTGTTTAATTTAAGCCAGTGCACCCCCCTTATATCCTCAATTTCAGACCCGTAGAGGAAAATTGAAAAAAACTTGAATTCTCCTTAGGTCTATAAGTTGGGAAATATTTGCCATAAAATATTTTCAAATACACCATTTTTTAAAATTATAAATATATTTGTATCAAAATTAGAATTTTTCTATAAACTACTATCTAAATTATAAAACGTCAACGTTTTATTGAATATTTTACATGTGTTTTTCCATAAACTGCTTTCGTCTTGGGGACTAGACAAACGATAAAATAATGAGCTAAAATCTTACAAGATTTTTCTTTTCGATTTATTTGGAAGAAATAACCAACATAAATTAAACAATGACCTTTACAAGGACCATCCTAATGTATATACTTTTCAGAATTGAATTTGACATTCATCAAGCACAAGATTAACTTTATAACTCAGTTGTAAAAAGTGGAAAAAAAACTTAGTACACACCTAATGTCGCCGAGGGACATAAAAGTAGCAGTTTGCTGAGAATCACCCATATACATTTTTTTCTCAGACCAATAAGTATTGAAATAAATCAAACCTCAAAATAGAATGAGTTAAATGGGATAGGCAACGCTGGGAGGGGGAATACGAACATTTGGTCTGTAATGAAAATAAAATAAAATAAAATAATATGAAAAGTCCAACCTATGTTACGAATCTTTGTGATTTCAAAACCAAGAAAAACAATGGAAAAACACTTTTTGGATTGTAATGCGCTTATAAGTTTCTCCTTTAAACCTTCTGATCAAAATCTTCTTTCCAAACTTGATTCTATGAATATTGGAGAGAAATTCCATTATTTCCCAAATTAGATTGTATTTTAACAGTGTAAATCATAAAAACTATGGAATTTTGAAATTTCTGATGATTTTCTAAAGAAACGGTTCCATGTGAAAGCTTACTATGTGCTTATATGAGCTGAATTAGCACAATAGTTTTATTTTTTACCAAGGGCCTATTTCAGCGCTACTAAATCAATTACAATGTAGCATCTTGACTGTTGGGTTGTATCATTTCTGATGCAATCGATTTTCAGTTGTACTGCAACAAGAGCTCTTAGTGGTTGGTGAATTGCATAAATAATATTTGAGTTATGAGCCTCATAAATTTAAGAGCCTGTTCTCAGTTCTTGATGAATTCCGCCCTCAATATATAAATGAAATGTCACATAAACTATATCACCGATTAGTTGTAGGATAAAGTTGATGTAGCTGATGTAGTAGCGCTGAAATAGGCCAAGGTCAACCTAATCTAAGAGGGCACTATTTTTCATTCATATTTATAAAAATCGATTAAAAAACTACACAAGAAAGAATTTTTCTGAAACCAGATTAAAATTTAGAAAAATCAAATCTGACTTATTTCAAGCAATTATTGGAAGTAAAAAAAAGTTAATTTTTGAAGACCAAAAATATTTTTCAGTTAATCTACTTAACTGGAATGATTTGTGCGTATAGACTTTTTCAACGTATACAATAGAGCCAGTTTATACACATTCCATTAAGAACTGGAAAATACCGTTTTAACTAAAACACTTTACTAGCTTATTGTTTAACCAAGAAAATTCCTGTAGTTAAAATCGAGCAATCGAAATCTCTCATTACGGAATCTCGCAATTAGCAAAAACCCATTTTTAACAATTCCGAAATTACAAAAACTCGCAAACTGAAATTTTCCAAATTTTTAAATCTTGCAAAATTTTATTGCGAGGCAACAAATTAATATTTAAAGAAAATTCTCACAAATAAAAAATTTACTCGAAATGAAAATTAATTTATTTTAATTCGCATTGTTGCGATATTAGAGATTAAAATTTGTGAAATTTTATTCGAGCGAGATTGCGATATGGCAAGATGTTGATTAGTAAAATTATAATTTGCAAAATTCATTTGATGCGAGTATTAAAGCGATATTTTGTAATTGCGAGATTATAAAAACAGGATTTTAAATTTTGCGAGATTTCTTTCCTTCTAACTTTAACAAAAAGATAGATTTTTAACTTGTTGGAACTTACTACGTTAAAAATAGAGTGAAATTTCTTCGAAACTTCAAGAAGAGGAGTTGATAAATAATTCTTATAATTTTTTGCGCCAAGTTCTGAAAAGTTTAATAAATTTAAAATGATTAATGTCCTTAAAAAGAAAAGTTATTGAGACTAAGGTTGTTGATGTTTTGTACAGCTCCCGTTTAAACTAATTTTCTTAGTAATTCTCACTTAAATCACTCAAGTAAATATATGCGTGAAGTAAGCACTACCATTTTCGATTTTCTTATAAAGATAGGTTATGCTGTAACGCGAACGACTTGTAATGCTGTTTAAAAAAAAACGAACTTAGTGTAGACATAGTTTTTAAGGTGCCTTTCTAGTTGAGAGTACTTTCACTACAAAACTCTCGATACTGACTCTCAGATAGCTATCTACAGCTAAGTGAGCTAATTTCATGACTGTATTCAGTTTTAGTTAATCCTTTAAGGTGAGGATTTATTTGAGAGTAAAAAAACTGCGAGCAACTCTCAAGTAACTCTCGGGAGTAAAACTCGCAAATGGACGCACTCATGAATTTAGCTCATACATTACTATCGAGAGCTTTGGTAGTGAAAGTACTCTCAAATGGAAACGCATCTTTAGATGACAGATATTTTTCAACATGCCACGTAAAGCTATACCATTTTAAGATTACAAAAAGAAAATAAGCAATTATGTGCTCAAATTGTGCAGTAAAAGTAGCAAATAGGTATGTGATTTATTTATCTCTTCAACGCGTGGAAGCACAAACTGGACACAAAAAAGTACACAACTTTATTTTTAAGGAAAATCAAAAATATAAAAAAATGTCAGGATTTGAAAATTTGATATTTTTTGAAGCCTGCACTCTATTTTTTGTTTTTCAAAAATTGAAAATTTCTAAATTTTGGAAATTTTATTTTTTTTTATATATTCATGCTATCTACATGGCACAATAATTTGAGCACAAAACACGACAATTTTCGTAAGAAAATTGAAAATATCGGTGATAACTTCACGCACATTCTAGTAATTAATTTCATTTCTTACAGTCGCTTCACCGAAAAAAAAGACGCAACACCTCTTAACCTATTTAACTATGTAAGTTCTTGGTTGAATTTGCATTTCTGCACATTAAATGCATGTTTACTAGTTCTACTTTTTGCAAAAAAAAAAACTGATACCAACCTAGCTTTCAGGAAATGTTGCAATCTCTCCCTATTTACGTTCGAGCCATCAACCATGAAGTACTTTCAAGGATTAAGTATAGGCACTTAAAATTGAAATTCATTTGGTTCACTTCGGACAAAGTTCTTCTTGCGACCTAGAAAATAGAAATTTTGATAAGCATCTTCTTAATCCTTTACCACACTATGTCTAATGTTGTTCGTGCATTGATGTGCAAGAAAAATTACCTCATTTTTGGACTGTTCCTGTTCATGTATTTCGAAAAAAGAACCGTTTCATCCCCGAAAAATTTGGTTCGAACAAACATTTTTCTGCACAACACCTCTACATATTTATATTGGCTAAGGTCTTCTGTGCTGTTAGTTGTTAGATGTGTCCCATCATTCATCATCAATGTCAGATCATCAAGCCTTATTCTCTCATTCAAATGATACAACATGGCATATATAGTTCTCTTGGTCTTGATGACGATAATGATGATGATATGATCACAATCATTATTCATCATATCGGTGGTATGTCATTAAGGATTAGGGATTATTTATTCAAAACATCTCTTATTTTAATATATATTGTCCTCACCCCGCTTCTGTGTAGTCGAGTATTCTATTCCGCTACTATTTGTCCAAAACACAGAATGTTCGTATCGTCCTCTTCTATTAATACACTCATGATGCACATCAAGGACAAGGGGATAGATTTTGTTTTAAAATAGAAAGGACTTTTATCCTTTTTAGGTTTGTATGTGTGCGTGTTTTTTTTAGTTTATTAATAAAATACATTTAGAACGTGGGTTTCTGTCCATAATCTTTGCATTCGTTTGTTGAGTGTTTTTTTTTTTACTTTCCCTTTTGTGTTTTTTTTTAACTCGGCGTATAATAGGCAGTGTTCCTTTATTGGTTTGCTATATAGAGAGTTGAAAGCGATTGTAATCAAAATGATACTGTAGGAATAATGATGATGAATGCGTATAATGAGAATAAAAGTATATACGATAGGATCAGAGACGATGAAAAAAACCCAGTTTCGATTGATGTTAAGAGTTGGCAAAGCAAATGAATTACTTCTAGAACTTGAAGAAAAACAATAGCTAAATTCCTTTTGAGTCTCTGATTATTCAAAAGTTTAAAAGAAAGCCAAATAAGGATTTTGTTAATCAATATATAATGTAAAAATGTAAAAATGAAATAAATAACATAATGAGCACTTTTCAAATTCAACAAAATATCATATTTCTAAATACAAACGTTTGGGGATTTTTCGAAATCATAAAAAAGTATTGTGTCTTTTTAATAAGCACAGAGGTAAAATAAATGCAGCACTGGATCACTGCAATAGTAGGTACCTGCAATTGGTCAAACGGCTTGTGCTCAAAACCAAAACTTGCCGAATAGTAATTTTTTGGCAAGTCTCATGCAAAAAAAAAGAAATTGTTCTTCGTTCTTTTCTTTCTGCACTTCGCTGTTGAATGATTGAAAATTATGGAAACTTTTAGACGTACCAATTGATAATCGTAGAATATATTTTATAAAAGTTTCCACTATTATTATCAATTAGTTAATTACTGTCCGGATCACTTATACACTTATTGTATTGTATATAAAATGAAATGTGACATTTCAGTTGTTTTCGTATTTGTTTTTGTTCTTTCTTTTCTTTCTTGTAGTTTGTTTGTTCTTATTTTTAAGTTTTATTTTACAAATTTTTAAAACTTCGAATGTGAATATTTTCCCACTGTCTTTGGTTAGCATTTCGTTGTGTTGTTGGAGACCACAGGACTTCTTTTTTCGTATCAGCAGCATATTTAAGCCTAGTACGCTGCTGATGCAAAACAAAAAAATCCCGTACAAAAATGACACAACGAAAACATAAACGAACAATTTAGTTCTACTTTTTGTTCTGCAGTGAGCTGTTCGATGAACGAAATTGATTATTCTACCAGATCATTTGGAGAAGTCTACACTTTTTTTCGCACACAAATAATTACCCAGACCATTTATTGTGTGCCAAAAACGACATTTTTGTTTTTTTTCGTGTTTATTTTTATTGTTTCTTTCATTACAGCATTTCCGCATCAGCAACATAAAAAGCCTAGAACGCTGCTGATACGAAATGAAATTTTTTGTTGGTCTTCAACAAGACAACGAAATGGTTATGAAAACGACAGTCGACAATTGCACAAATTGAGAAAAGAAGAGTTACGGTGCGGAATTTGATTTGTTTTGGAAAAGATGAATTTGGAATTGAACGAATGAGTGGAATACTGTAGTTTTGAAAAAAAAACACCACTTCAAAAGCAAATTTTAGCTAATTACGTCAATGAAGAACCTTCTAAGGAACATTTCCTCATATTTGAAAAAGAATGAAGCAGAAGAGTTTTGAATCGATATCTATCACACTTTTTGACGTTCGAAGAAGTCAATTTTTTTACGACAGTGTTTGCATTAAACATTTGTTTTCTTATCTGATGTTTCAAAATAATACTGAGTAAGAGGAGATAATTTTCTTCTTAAGAATCAATGGCGTAGCAATAACTTCGGGGGCCCCGTATCAAAAATTTTGTAGAGGCCCCGTTTTTCTTGACAGTGAAACAACCATAGGATTAAAAAAAATGTTTTCATTCAAAATAAACTTGCATCAGCAAATAAGATAAGATTATTTTAAAAGTATAACAATAGGCATGTTTTATTGAAAAAGTTTTAGCCAGCACAGTAAAATCTCCCTTGGCAAACAACAACAAACGCAAAATTGTGGATAGATTAGTAAGTAGACTAGATATAAAAGTTGAGATAAAGTTTCGTTAAGTTTAAACTCTTATGGTGGCAGACTTAGGTTGAATATAATTGTGAGTATTGCGTTTTATTTTATAAATACTAGCAAAACACAACTAATAACAAAGCTTGCTATAGGTAAGTCTTAAGGTTATGGATGTTCAATGTTTTAAACGGTAAAAGTATCAAAATACCGTTTTTTATTAACATCTCTAAAATCTTAATTTCTTTTTTTAAATTTCAGTGTTCAGTATTTCAACTTATTTGGAAATTACACCAACAAGTTCATATTTTTTGGCTCTTTTTCCAAGCTTTTGACGTAGTTTCTACGTTTTAGGCGTGTTTTCCAATTTCATTTTGAGCGCTTTTCCAAAATATTCATGGCAATATTTCTTAAGCTTTTTTTTCAAAATTATCTTAGGCCCAATTTTCTACGGCGTTATTTCAAGAAGCCTTCGAGACGCAACATGGAAAAATGCAAAAAATAGTGCAAAATTGCTTTTTTTGTTGGTCTTCATCTATGGCTCGAAAACTATTAATTATTCGTGAATTTCATAAAAGCATAATTGAAAATATACACAATTTCCATCACTAAATCTCTGTTTATGTTTTTTTTTTCTGCAAGAACCCTTTTTGACTCATAAACTAGTTAAAAATGTACGTATTTTACTGTTTACGAAAATCCACAATAAAAATAATGAATAGACTATTCCAAAGCTATAAACAGAAACATTTTGAAATTCTATTTTAAAATTGCAAACATTTCTTGCTTTTCTTATAATATCTTATGTAGCTCTAGGAGGGAGGGGGTGTTTATGACCCCGTGAACCCACCTTGTATCTGCCGTTGCGTTGAGACAGACAACACGTCAACACATTAAGAAGCAATAAAGAATGAAATATAAGAAGTAGAAGAGGAGGATGTGTTTTATTCGCATCAATTGTATTCTTGATGTACGAGTAGAATTATATTATTTTATTAAAAGTAAACAAAACAATTAAAATATTTCAATCGATATTTTATATGAAAAAAATCCGTACATGAATTTCATTGAGTTGCCGTTTACTCTTTTTTTTCAATTTTATTTATGATTGTATTTTTTATTTTAATTCAAGCTTTAAAGATAACAAAAAAATAATGTTCAATTACCTCTTGTATGCATTATACCTGCTTCCAGGATTTAATAATAATAATAGTTACAATTGTGAGAGAAAATAATGAAACTGTATAAATGCAAACCTTAAGCCCTCTATTCTTGTTTTGACTCAAATCCTCTGTTTGTTATTTTTTTCAATAGGTATCTACTATGTAATTAAATCCACAAAAGTTATATAGGTAGGTATATAAATTAAAATTATAATTAAAAAAAAAAAACATTTATAATATTAAAACTTGACAAAATGAATACAATATAAAATTGAAGGATTTAATAAAAGGGATTATAAAAACACCCCCTATTATTGCCATCCCACCAATCACTCACTCCCCGCCCGTCGTCGGCTCACCGCCAGCCGCTATCATCACAGAATCATAACGTTTTGGGGCGTGATCCATCATCATCATCATCGTTGCGTTGGTGAATTATTAATTTTATCATATTGAATGGATTTTATGTCCTTTTGATATTAAAAATACAAACAAAATAAAAATAAAAACCAACGTCCTCGCCCCGTCTCTCTCCCGTATATAGAGTATAGGGCTCCCGGCCGCGGTCTCTGATGAAAAATCCATCCATGAATCTCCCTCCATAAGGGCCGGAAATAATGTGCGCTGGTTTTTTCGTTTTTGTTTTCGTTGTTAAATAATAAATAATCGCAATTAATTTTTTTAATTGATTTTATCGGTTTATTTTGCGCTTGTCGTGTGTTTTCGTCATTTTTTGTTCGTTATTTAATTTGATTGGTTTGTGTCCGTTTTCGATGGAAGAGTTGTTATGCCGTGATTTGGTATAGAAAGAATTCAATTTTAATGAGTTGTAATTGCAATAAAAAAAAAAAACAAAAGTCTTACATCAGCATTGAATTTCTATTAGGTCGAACGCAGGCAAAGGGTCAAAACATAGATTTGATGGATTTTTTTCTATTTCTGTCTTTTGGAAAGATAAATGAGGTCGTGATGATGTCGTGAAAGATGTATAGGATGAGTTTTAAGTAATTTATGGATAATCACTTTTTAACTTTGATGCAAAGTTTGAAGTGCAAAAACACGTGAACTTAAACTGATTAGTCTTGTGCAAATATTTTCAAATAACCTGTTTTTGAAAAGTCTCATTTTTTAAGCTTTATTAAATTTTCTATAAGCAAAGATTGTGTAAAGGTAACTGCGCTAGAATGATTTTCCCAGAAGATAAAGTTAGTTCATGGGAAATGGATTGGATACGAAATTTGGATTCGCAAACAAAAATCTTGCAATCATATGAAATCGCAGATTAAAATCTTGCAAATATTTATTAAAATTAAAATTTTTCAACTGTTAAATATATATTTTGAAAAACAGTAAAATCTAAAGAAAAAGTTTTTCGTTTTAGAGTTCCTTTATTTTGGTTTGCAGTGCAGTGCGAAACTGAAAGTGAGGATGTCAATGTGATTTGAGCTTGATATGCATAAGATTTTAAATTTCGAGATTTTGGAATTGTTTTTTTGTAAAAGATGTAAATTTATTTTGCTGGATCTCGTAATTTTTTTTTTTAATTGCGAGATTTCGTTTTTTGAAATTTTGATTTACAGAACTTGCTTGTTCTCGTTTCTTGATTCGGTCCGCCCGGTTTTGGAAAATCTTTAATTTTGAATTTTCTACATTTATTTCTTATCCCCATTTTTTACGGGAATCGTACAATTTGTTGATTTTTCCAGTGTTTTAAAAATTTTGATGGCATATGTATTATGTAGAGGAAGAGGAAGTTAGGGTATTGTTGTATACATGTTTGTGTTTTTGACTTAACAGAAAAAGGAGTGAAACGAGTACTCAAAAACTTCGTAGAATTTATCACAAACATATAAGCTACCAAGTCAACTCCTTTTGTCGGATTCTGACAGTAACAAGCAAAGATTTTGACGAAATGTTGATATGACCTCGAAAGCATCACTTTTGTCCGAAAATTTCATCCAAGTTGTGTGGTTCAGCATAACTTAGTAATGCGTGGCAGTGACCAGTTTTAATAAATACATACTGCCATACCAAACAATACTACGGAGAGCATCGGTAAATTTCGGTCCAAAAAATGCGGTATCGTTTAGTATCGTCTCGGTATCGTTTTGGGGCTGGTTTCATCTCGGTGTCGTTTTAGTTTCCGATACCAATACCAAACGATACCGAGACTTTTCTGGTATCGGGACCAGCCCTAGTTTTGATCATAATTCCATTGTTTATTGCAGAAGTTGCATATAATGTCACCCGATTAAGGAACATCGTCAAAGTGTTCCTCGTCATCTGAATTCTGATATTGGATGCTCTTCTCTGAACCACTCGATGATTCATCGTCACCGTGTCGGTTTTTGGATCTTGATTTGATGTTAGTTTGCCCCTTTTTTTAGCTGTAATTTTGGGTTTTTTAGTCTGTGGGGGAGTCTTCAAATTGTTTTCAGTTGAAATTTCTTTTTTTTTGTAATTGGTTTTTGATTCAATGAATTTAGTTTGGGAAGTCGTTTTTCATTTATTTTTGAGCGCTTGTTTCCAGTTCCAGCTTGTAAGGCGATGAAGTTAGGACCATAGCCTTAGATTTCCTACCACTATTGCTAGTTGCCATCCTTTTTATTTTGGGTAGTGGTGACATGTCCCAAGGTGTGATAAAACCTTTATTGTAATCATCATTAACATTTGTGTTTGATTTCAATGATGTTGATGAATCTTGGAACGCAGATTGGGAAATTAGTGCTTGCAATGCAGTCATCTAATATTGAAGGTACAGCATTTTCATTTATGATGGATGGAACTACATTTTCTAAAAATAGGTTCATGAACAAATTTTCAATTTTTAACATAATTTATTATATTACCGTTTTGACGTGCTAAATCTAGTACGTCAATATTCCTGGTATGGCAATAATGGCCATCCAGAATGAGTAAGACCGGCTGATTTTAGGACGGTTTTACAAAATCCAAAAAATTGTTAAACCATTTGGTAAATATAGGCACCTGCATCCATCCTGAAAGGTGGCATGATGAGTACGAATCTGATGGAGCATCATTCATAAGAAGGAGGTGTTGGTTTTTCCGTGTGAAAATAAAATAGGATGGAACAATTAATCTGCTAGCATTTATGTATGAAATATCTGTTATCAAAGATCCACGCTCTGCTGAAGTCATGGCTCCAATTTGCCGTTTTTTCTTTCTTGCTTAGACTTTCTGCTGCTTTGACTGAACCACGAAGAGTCCCGTCTCATTTACATTCCAGATTCGATTAGCTTGAAAACTATATTTCGATTATTCTTCTTCGAGGAGGTCATTAAATATTTCAACATTTTGCCGTGTAAACCCTTTTGCGCGGTCAAAATATGTGCCAGTGGGTGTGCGAATACTCAGTTTATTTGTATGCCTCTTAAAAAAGCTGTTTAGCTAATCATTTCCAGCACATCCCACAATTGCGGAGAAATTATTCGGAATATTATTCCTGTGCGCAATTTGGAAAGCTAAAGATCGAATGTCTCTCCTTGTAAGGCCCCACATACGAGATTCCATTTGAAAAATGTAACTCACCAGATCATTTTCAATTGATTCATCAAATGTTGGCTTTCACCCCAACTTTATTGGAAGAAGGTCTCCCATTGATTTTTTGCTTCAAGCAGCATGACGTTGAAGAGTTGTTTGTGGGACTCCAATTGTTTTAGAGGCAAGCAAAACACCCGTTTCCTCATTCCTCACATCACGAATTGCTCTCTCCAAATGTTTGTGGTCCAATTTTCTTATTTAACCCTATTTAGGCATTTTAACGAAACAATCTATAGAAAATCCAAACAGAGTCAATTTAAAAAAGAATAAACTTTTAATATGGGTAATTTGGTATACTAACGGGTGATTTTTTAGCTGGTTTGGTTTTGGCAACACTGGTTTTGACAGCTGACGTGTGTTTAGTACCTTGTGTCACTGTCAAACAGCTTCAGTTTGGTTTGCAATTTAACCATGGATCGTCTTACAAATGAACAACGCTTGCAAATTATTGAATTTTACTATCAAAATTCGTGCTCCGTTCGAAATGTTCATCGCGCGCTGCTTCCATTTTATGGTCGGCATTCTCGACCTTCTGAGCAGTCTATTCGGAAGATTGTGACCAAATTTCGCACCAAATTTACTTTGTTGGACATTAAACCACCAACACGTTTACGTACTGTGCGTAGTGAAGAAAATATTGCGGCCGTTTTATATAATTCATTTTTATTTTTCAATTTTCTTAAAACTATCTTAAAGCTAGACAAAAATTCATAAAAACTAGCCTACTTATCAATATCTTAAAACTAACTTACTGGCCCCAGTCGGGCGCTCTAAGTTAAACTATAATAACTTAATGCTAATGCCTTTCGGCCTAAGAACTATCTTAATACTAAATCCAGGTCGGTTTTATTTTTTACCGAGAGGAATTTCACAAAAAAACTCGGTATCTATGTCTTTATTTTTTGGTTTTATATAAAACTTACAAACTAAATAAAACTAAATTAAAGCTAATTAAAACTACTTAAAACTACTTACAACTAATTTTAAACTAATAACAACCTGCTTATAAGCTACTTACAAACTAGAACAGCCACAGCAAGCATTTTCCGGTTTTTATTTTTTTTTTTGTATTTTTGTTGATTTTATTATTTTTTTTTTTTTTTTTTTTTTTTTTTTTTTTTGGTGCCACCCTGACTGTCCCTACTTAAAACTAACTACCTAAACCTATGCAAGTCGGCCATACAAAAGAAAATAGCAAGGTCAACTATTAAATATCTGAAGAAACTTCATCTTCGTTTTTCAACCACCAGAACTGGTTCTCCTGCTTTACCCTATCTCTTCGGTCCCGTTCGGACACAGTCCTACTGAACCGAAGGTGCTCAGCTCCGTCTTGTGCGAGGACGTCCCGACTGTACAGGAGCCGCCGATCTACAGTTCTCCGGCAGACGTGGTAGATTAGCGGAATCGCCGCTCTATCCTGGATCAGCCCTCGACTGTCTAGGTGGAGGAATGCATCGGGCGGAATAAAGCCGCTTAGACGCACACTCTCGTAGTATTCGTTGTTGGGGTAGTAAGCCCCGAAAATTAAGCTGTTAGACGAGGACATCGCTCTTGCAATGTGACCCCGAATAAGCTTCAGCAAGAAATTATCTATTCTGTTTATGTTGGCGCCGTTGTATAGAGCCAGGTTGGAATAGTAGTGTTTGTACTCCGACTCTGGTGTTCTGTGCAATCCAAGGCAGCGTCGAAGACACTGCCTCTCAAACACCTGAATCTTTTCCATTTGAGATGGGGCAACGTTGAACCAAACCGGGCATCCATAGGCAATCATCGGCCGGATAAGGGCCATGTAGCAAATCACCTTCACCGTGCTGTCAAGCCGGCTGCTATAAAACAACCGTTTCGTCAGGGCAAAGGCTCCCCTAGCCCTGGCCAGAGCAGCATTTATATGTCTGTCGAAATACAAATACTGATCCATCCAGATGCCAAGGTACTTTACTACACTTTTACTCGCCAGTGGATGTCCATTTGGCCCTGCGATCACCAGCTTGCGCCAGTTCCTTCTCGTATCCCTTGTGGCTCTAAGCAACGGAGTCCTAAACAAGATAGTTTTTGATTTCTGAAAGTTGATTTTCAACTTCCAGTCATCACAATATCGTTGAATCTCATCGTAGTCACTCTGCAAGAGAATTCTGATGTCCTCGATTTTTGCAGCTGTTCTGTACGCAATCAGGTCGTCGGCATACGCAATTGCCTGAGTTAGACTACTTATCAGATCGCTGGTGTAAATGCTGTGGCCGTATCAGCTAGTGTGACAGAAGACCGCGAAATGTCGATTCGGCGCCGTTCCCAGCAGTTAGGCCTTTGTTACAGCACTACGTGGAAAATTTTGCGGAAGGATTTGGGCGTAAAGCCTTTTAAGATACAGCTGGTGCAAGAACTAAAGCCAGCCGACCTACCACAACGCCGAATTTTTGGTGAATGGGCTCTTGGAAAGCTGGCCGAGGATCCGCTTTTTTATCGAAAAATTGTGTTCAGCGATGAGGCTCATTTTTGGTTGAATGGGTACGTAAATAAGCATAATTGCCGCATTTGGAGTGAAGATCAGCCAGAAGCATTGCAACAGCTACCAATGTATCCCAAAAAAGCCACTGTTTGGTGCGGTTTATGGGCCGGCGGCATTATTGGGCCATATTTCTTCAAAGATGATGCGAATCGCAGCGTTACTGTCAATGGTGAACGCTACCGAGCGATGATAACAAACTTTTTTTTGCCCGAAATGGAAGTTCTTGACTTGCATGATATGTGGTTTCAACAAGACGGTGCCACATGCCACACAGCACGCGAAACAATGGCGCAATTGCGAGGCGTGTTTGGTGAACAGTTAATTTCACGTTTCGGGCCGGTCAATTGGCCGCCTAGATCGTGCGATTTGACACCATTAGATTATTTTTTGTGGGGGTATGTCAAGGCTAATGTCTATAGGGACAAGCCCGCTTCGATTGACGCACTGGAAGCCAACATCCATGCATTCATTCGTGAGATACCGGCCGATATGTGTGAAAGAGTATGCCAAAATTGGACTCAGCGGATGGGCTACCTGAGACGCAGCCGCGGTCAACATTTGCATGAAATTATCTTTAAACATTAAATTGCAAGGTTCAAACTATCAATTCAAATAAATATTTCATTCATTTTTTCGAATTTTTTGTGTTTTTTTTTTTAAAGTTCTAAGCCTCTTAAAAAATCACCCGTTATATACCACATTAGCCTATGGCAAGTAACATTGCTCTCAGTTTCACACTGAAAAATAAATATCTTGCGAACCAAGAAAAGAAATAAACTGTAAAACGAAAAACTTCATTTGGCTTTTATTGCACATGTTTTGAACAATTAAAAAATTTAACTCATATTACGGCTGAACTATGTACATATTCCTTGTCCTTTTTCTTGTTTTTAACAACAATTTAAGCGATACTACAACTATAAACTACAATGTGGTCTAAAAGTAGTTATAGTACTAGATTTATGTTGCAGAAATTAAGAAATCTCTCAAAATTTCATTGCAATTTGCAAAATGCAAATAAATTATGCGAGATTTTAATTTGCAAGTTTTAAGTTTGCGATATTCTGTAGCAGCGAAATTTTAAAATTTGGGATTTTTAAATTGCAAAATTTTGAAAAGTAAGATTTTGTTGTTTCGAAATTTCGTTTTGTGAGATTTTTGTATCCAACCACAAAATCAAGACATGTTGTTTAGGACAGCTATTTGTTTAGCAGGAAAAAAAAAAATAAAAAATAATAAATATAAATATGTACATTTCAAGTTGTAATGCCAAGTATGAGGTTTTGAACGCTGCTGCAAAAGCAGTTCACTAATTTTTGGAGCACATATCTTTCGTTTTCGGAAAAATGAAAATAAAGAATACTTGCTGCGTTTCTTCCTTAGAAAAAGTATTTTTCTCACCTATTTAGTACACCCAAGTACATTCATCATTTAGAAACAAGGATATCAATTCTCTTCGTTTCTAATTTTATTGCAGACTGTTTGGCACTAGTTATCAAGTAGGGCTAAAAGTGACTGTCAAATATTATGTTGCGTTGCGATGTGCCGTTCGCCGAATTGATATTGCTGCCAATTGTGGTAAAATTCTGATTTTTATGTCAAGGCAAACGTGCACTCAAGGAACTTTTGCTTCGATTATAATGTTTTGACATAGTTCGGATAATAGAAAAGTTATAAAGACTTTTTTTAAAGGAGAAATTGAGAATTGGTCACAATATTTTGACTTTTTTAATATCGCCTCCATAAGATCGATTTTTATAATCTAGACAGTTTAATCTCGACTGTTTAAAAGACCGACTAATAAAAATCTAAAAAAATTTTACCGATTTTCAAAATGTCAACTTCTTAAAATATCGACTGTCAAACATTGTGATCGACATTTTATCAATCAACATTTCAACAGTCGACAGTTTGATATTCAAGATTTTGATCAAATCATAATTAACTAATGTTGCATTGTCTTCAACCTCTATACAAGCACTTGTTAAGCGATTATTAAAAGTACATATGAACAAGAAGTTGTGTGATATAACTTTTTCTTTTTCTTCAAGATAGTTCAACAACTCAAATTTTTGCGAGGTCTTATGATTGCCTTTTTTTGTGTATGCTTTTTTTTTATATTAAAACATATTACCCTGAAGATGAGGCAATTATAAAACTTCAAATATTTAGGTAAAATACATTTTTATTGGACTGTCTTGAAGCAGAACAAAAGTTTATATAAAAGAAATAAATACCTAAGTAAGTTCAACATCATAAATAAAAATAGATTTGGTGGCACAACAGCTCGTGGAGAACCAAGGCCTAGTGACTTACAACTCTCAACCATTCCTGCATGCGTGCTGTTGGCAAGAATGGCGGGGCCCAAAAATGTTTTGCCGAGTCCGAACGGCTAGATGAAAAGCACTTATTCATGACAAGTATACTCTTGGAGGATTAATTAGTTCCTCGCAAGAGGCAGTACCTCGGAAAAAATATTTCTGTTTTTAGGTGGCAGACCTTCGGCATGACAGTCCAACGCATTAACCATCATGTCACGAGGTACTACTCATATAATTACTATCTGTAAGAAAAAAAGTGAGGCAGCACACAATTCATTTAACATGATGGTCAGAAAGTTATAGTCCATGGTGAGTCACGGTACAAAGACATGACTACTAACTCCTTGGTGCTTCAGTTGGATAGCGTTAGTGCTGCAGGCGTCTTGTTTCAAGAGTGCAGCACCATATGTCAGCGTGCGATAAAATTAATTCATTGAAAGAAAAAATTGAAAAATGAATAATTTCAAGAAAAAGTTATCTTAACTGGCCATTTGATCGATTTGAAACCATTAGATTATTTTCTCTGATATGTAAAGTCGCATATCCACCTCCATCACCCGCTGATAAACCATCAACATGAAATGTCTAATAGCTGAAGTACAGCCTAATTAACTGCAACATGGGCCTGTAAAACTATTTCCGGTTGCAAAACAGATATTGAAAATTGCCAGATTTTTTCAAAAACCGTTTGGTTTTCGAACCAAATGTGTTTCATTTGCGACCAAAAACAAGATAATATTTTAGAAATTTGCAAACAATACCAACAAAATCGCACTCTTTTAAGCCCCTGCTCTGCTTTGGTTAAAATACAAATATTTCACCACAATGGCGGATTTTGTTAAGAGCAAAACATACCTACAAAAAAAAACGAATTTCGCCTACACTCTGTGTTGTGTATTTATCTTGATATTGATTGGTCTATTTTAGGTTAAATAAAAATCCCCACAGAAAGAGCTCGCACAATGGCAGCTATACCTATACATTATATTTATATTCAAACATTTCATTAGGATCCCCCTCCTCGAAAATGAAAAGGAAACAAAAAAACAAAGAACATTCTATTCATCCCGAAAATAAGCATAGACAATTATTATTATGTTGTATGTCCCTGGTATAGAACATCCCCCTTTGGACTTGTTCCATTGGCCAAAATAATGAAACAATAGCTTGCGCATTAACAATAGAGTCGCTTTATGGTATCCAATCCCGATAAAAAGGAACAAAAAAAAGAAGAAATAATAATACCTACAGTTCATGGAAGCGCTCCTTTCTTCTTGCTTCATCACGGTTCTCTCTGTATCCTTTGTGTTGTGTTGGAGCTCCCTGAGAGTACAGAACAGTGTACATTGGGTTTTAGTGTGAACCTTATCATGGGTACATATATACCAACATTTATGTGGGGGATACTCATACATAGTACAGCTTTTGTTGTTGTTGTGAGCTTGGGAGACAGAGCTTGTGTTGTGTGGTGAGCTTGTGCTGTAAATAATTCACAAAAGGACTCTCCCTCCCACCCCCCACCCACCATCGCCTCCCAGGGCAGACACAAAAGATAAATTCTGCTCTCTGAAACCTATACCTAATGTGTATCCTTGTATCTATCTATTCTATTACTCCATGGCATCGCTAGGATGTAAATGGAGATGAATATGACGATGAAGGATGATGGAAAGGGTTTTCGGATGTGTACTCGTATATGCCAGTGCCAGTTGAAAACATGTAAACGTGTCTTTTTGTGTCAAGGAGCAATATCCTTCCCTGCGATGATGCTAAGAAAATTGAGAATTCAGACGCACGCCCAGGATTCCCTCCTGCTCAAGCTCAAGCTCTCGCATATGCTTGGTACTTGGTACTTGGCATAGGATCTAAGAATGCTTCACAATAATGATTCGTTTTGGTGTGGTTTTGGCTTTAGCTTTAGCTTTAGCTTTAGCTATAGCTTTAGCTTTATCGAGGGATTGGAGCTGGGCTGGCAGATGGAGGTTGTGAATCGTTGAAGGAAGAATACAACAATGTATAATGCTTATGGCTTATGCCTTTAGCCTGAAGTAGGTACCTACAAGCAGTTGTATAGATATTATGTATGTATGTGTGTGTGTATGTGTGTACTTTACCTAGGAGGAAGTTATCTTGCTCCTATATTTCTCCGTATGACCGTACCTAGAGTTGTTGGGAGCTAAAGTCGTCATCGTCATCGTAATCGTCGTCGGGCCAAGGATAAAGCCAGCAATAAGATTATTTTCCGCTTCTATAGGAGAATCTTATGTAAGTGGGCGTATATGTACATATGTATGTATGTACCTACATACATATATGTACATGTGCAATTCTTCTCTTTTCTCCTTCACTCACTTGGTTTTTTTGTTTTGTTTAACTTTATTTTTGTTTTTTTTTAATTCACATGTGATATTATCTTCGTTTTCTTGGTTCCTTGGTTCCTTAACATGACTTTATTAGTATTTTTTTGTATTTATCATAAATGGGTTGAATACAAATATTATCTTATACTTTCATCAAAAGAATTAGGAAGTATAACGAGAGTACGAGAGGGAGATGCATAATGTGATAATAAAATATTCTTAAGTTGACAATTATTTTGGCAGGAATTTGAAGATTTGCCAAGAGTCTTTTTTTTTAAGTCTTGCGGACTTCTTGATCAA
Organism: Dasysyrphus albostriatus; assembly: GCA_946251815.1. NCBI lineage: Eukaryota > Metazoa > Arthropoda > Insecta > Diptera > Syrphidae > Dasysyrphus > Dasysyrphus albostriatus. Next base: position 5,684,665 of record OX276339.1, read on the forward strand.
TTTTTTTTTAATGCTAAGAAGTTTTGAAGTTGTTTTAATCTTGCGGGATATCGTTGAAGCCTTTAAGGCTATTAGAGTGTCATTGGGCCATTTCCTTGTTTAAGTTAGGTATCTGTCTTAATTTTGTATTCTTTCGGAATTTTAATTTTTAAATCATTTGAGTGTTTTTTTTATTTCAAAGTTCTTTAAGCTGAACTCAATTTTTCATTCCAGATATTGCTCAGAGATCAGAATAAATCAAATGGATTTTGTTTAACGCAAGCGACCGCCGCGACACTTATATATATAAAATATTAAAATATATATAAAAATTAAAACATGTTTGAATTAAATGATTGCCTTTTATTTTTCGTTGCAATTTTACATCTGGGCGGTTTCCAAAATTCAAAAGCTGTCACTGTCACATTGATGGCCAAATCACATCCTTGCCTTTTGATCGTTTTTTCGGTTTAATGTGTCAAAAAGTGCAACCTAAGCATTTGTAAAACTTAATTTAGATTCAAACCTCGAGCGTTGACTGACATTTCTATATGGTATCTTTGATAAATATATCTACCTACTTAATTGTAAGTGACTGGGATTTATACAGATGGGTTCAAGATTTATGAAACAATATAATTACTTAAATAAAAACAGAACCACATTTTTTTAAATAAATCATTTATAAAAAAGAAGAACTTCAATTACTTACATCTTATTTTACTTCAATTTCCAACTTTCAAAACATATTGGCTGACAATGAAATGTCAAACGCCCGACCAAATAGAAAATGCGTTTGCCTGGCGTTATGGTCTGACGTTTACGATATTACGATATAAAATGGTCGCAATACCTGAGGTAATATTTCAGATTGCCTCATAAAAGTCCATTGTTTTTATTTGAAATGTCAAAGCCCGACCGACCGAACGTGGGATTGTGGTTTGGCTAAAACAGATTTTGTATGTTCACTTTTATAGCTGATTTCCAAGGACGCGTTGGGTGTTACGTTTGTAGATTTGTCTGTCAACGCATAAGTTAAGGCATAGGAATATCCATTGAACATAAGGCTGCGTCCACACTATGCCATTCAACATTTTTGGTTAACATTGTCCATCGACATGAGTGTGCACGTGAGAGTGTTGACATGTTGACTGTCAATGGTGCTAAACATGTTATAATTTAATTTTAATAATCGGTGTAAGTTGCTTTGCATCAAGAGTCAAGAAGAATGCAGTGGCCAATGAAATAAAATGGACAGCTGCCAAACATGCCCATATTTAAAGAGCTGATCGAAAAATGTCTTTGTTTTAATTTACTCTCAGTTATTAGTTCACATATTTGCCACAAGATTGTTATTTTTCGAAGATACCTTTTTTATGTTGAATAATAATCGAAAAAAAGTATGAAGAATAAATAAAAATGCGAGATCTTCGAATCTGAGTTCGAAATTTTGGCTACAGGTCTTTTAAAGTCAAAACCATTTAAGCCTAATTGCTTCTGCAAAATGAAGCCCCAAGAAATAAGGCCTCAAAGGAAACTCATCAAACTGGATCCGGATCTGAATATGGATCCGAGGACCCAACACTATCTGGGTAGTATCGGATCTTAACTGTTTCTTTAACTTTCCGGATATCTGACACTATCCGAAACTATCCGCATTGTGTGGGATCCCAACTGTCTCTTTCATAAGTTTCCGGATAGTTTCAAGATTCTGACATTGTTTGAAGGTCTATACTTATATTGATGGGCTTTATTTCCTGTTGCCAGTATTTCCCACCTGGAACGTACTCACTGACGGGGTTACATCATTTGCTTAGACCGAAACTTGGTGTGGGCTGGGTGTTCCTTCCAGAACTCTCTTGTTGGTACCAAATCATATGCGCCTTTAATCCAGCATACTGATGCCTCTTAGTTTTGGTATAATGGTGACTAACCTTAAAGCATGGGTGGGTCTACGGAGATCTCACCGAATATAATAGTCGAGCTAGAGCTACATTACTATCCCACCGGAGGAGGTCGACTCAAAACTTCTTAGTCTAGCGAAAATTGAGTTACCGAGTTGGTTCGCCGTCCGCTATTTCTATATCTATACCTATCTATTCGAAGTCAAGTTTAATTATTTAAGCAGAGACAATTCAAGAAAAAAATAAATCACAATATAATAATAATGAATCAAGCATTAAGTGCCTACTCCAGATAAAGTACTTAGATTAGCCGTTGGGTAATTGTATTAAATTAAAATTTATATTCAATTTGCCTTCAAAAAGCGCCCGGTGCCGCACGGAAAGAAGCATCCCGAACAAAAAGAAAAAAGTTCATAATTATTTTAAAAATGATGGACAAAGTTAAAATAAAAAAAAAAAAAAACATCGTAGGTATAGTGAAAGAGTAAAAAGTTTACAATTCAATGTACACCAGTAGCAGTACCAGCCTTCAACTACTACACCAAGTAACATATTTTTTGTCTGTGCCACACGCCACGCATTCAACCAACCAACAACCAACCCTTTTAACCCTGGATGACGAGATGAATTATTTCCCTCACCTCATCGGGTATACTAATTATAAACAACAAAACACAACCCCTATTAACATGCAAAATAAGTTTAACAACAAAAGTTATGTAGGCGTAGGCGCATCCCCTTAAATAGAGCAAAGCATTACAAATTAGCTGTTGGTTGCCACTTAGTGTGGTATTTCACAGTACAACCCTTAAAATGTAACCCTTTTTTCGTTGTTGTTTTGCTCTCGCTTTTTGTTGTTTTTTTTTGGTATCATATTGAAATTGAAACAAGTGGATGCTAATAAGGGTGAAAGTTTATGTTACAATGATGAAGATGATACCTACACCCAAGAAGGCATGGGGTTTTTAGGTTTAATATTTGATGATGCTCTTTGTTGTGATGTACACCAGCGGTGGGTGCGGTATAGCGGCACGGCCAGCGTGTAAGCAGTTTTTCTTGGCTTTGCGCGCTTTGTTGTCAGCTAAGATTAATTATTGTTATTAATATTTAAGTATCTTTTATAGAGCGGCAAAAGTATGACTTATTGGAATTTATTCAAAAGTTGTTGGTGGATTTTCTTCAAATATTCACTAAGGGACCAACAAGATTTAAATGTTGATGCCGATAAATGTTTAGGTAGGTTCCTGATGGAATAACATTGATGAATTCTGATTTTTCAATAGAATTAATGAGGAGATCTAATTAAGTTGTAATAAAATTAAAAGTAACCATCATATAAGCAATATTTTTGAATGCATTCTTATCTCCGATTGAACAAAGTTTTTTGATAAATACAAAACCAATTTGGTATAATTTCGTTTTTTTTTTTGTATTTGACATGAACATTTCTTAGAAAATTCATAGAAATGCACTTAAAAACAAGGCTTGATAATGAACATCTTTGATGCCAAAGGTAAAAACTAATATTTTTGAATACATAGAACCATGTAGCGTAGCTACCGTGGTATCAGCCGTAACAATGATACGGGGCCTCTGAAATAAAGGGCCCCGAAAATTCAGAAAACTTGATGTGTTTAACAAATTTTTCATCGAGGTTTTTGGTGATTTTGGCCACACTTTTCTTAAATTTTCTTAGAACCAAAAGTTACGGTATCTACCATGCAATTTTTTTTAGCAATTTTTCCAAAAAAAATTTTTCTCAAACCCGGCTTCAGAACTTTTCTTAAGAAAATTCAATAAATTTCTTTTGCCAGCGGCAATGGAGGTTCATCGACTGGAAAATGCTTACGTTTTCGGTAAGGAAAACTCATTTCCAGGTCTATAGTTTTGACCCGTCCTTAGATTTCCGAGAAATGCCATTTTTTTTACCAGAAAGAAAATTCGATGCAAAATTTTGAAAGGACTTGTAGGTTGGACTCAATACTTGGCAATGCGATTGCCATCAAATCATATATATTTTGGCTCAAAAATTTTTGAAGAGACTGTTGCAGGAACTGTGGAGTAGTCCATATATCCATTTTGCAGGTGGAAATAAACGCTGACTGTAGAGAAATGTGCAAACTGAAATCTGACCAGAAAAAAGAGCTAAGCCGTGCTAGAAGCAATACATTTGTATGCCAGCAGTTCTGTAATGTGCGAAGCTTTTTATGATAGGCTGAAGTAAGCTCGTCAAAGTAGCTACAATTTTTAGCTTAGCTGAAATTATGTTTTCACTCTTCTCCGGTCACTTGTTCATTAAAACTTTTGTACTATTTTCCTGTTTACTTGCAACGAGCGTTATTTAATCTTAAACTAATAATTTTGTTTTGTACTCAAGCTGACTGAGAAAGCACGGTCTTCTAAATCATAGTAGAAACAGCAGATATTGCTAACTTACTCCCTTAAACCTTGACTTCTATTATTGTCTCTGTAAGCGAAGTCATTCAAAAAGTGAAGTCTCACTTACTATCAACTGTTGGTTGTCAATAGTTTTTACCCGCTATCAAGAGTTTGTTATGCTTTTGTGTATCAGCGGATTCACCAGCCTTACACAATTTTCTTAGACCCTCAACCCGCTAAATAGATATCTTAGGCGTATCAGAGGGTTATACCAGACTCTTGTGATTGCTTAGAGATCGCTTTATTTTAACCCATAAAAGGCCTTCAAATTCACTGTAACATTTTTGTCTTGGCTTAACACAACTCCTGGATAAGGATACACTACGAGTATTTGTACTTGTACATGTATACCAAACTATTTAACTAAGCATGATTGTGTGAGAAAAAAAACCCATCAAGCTATGGGTCCTGGAGTCTTATCGAATCGATTTAGGGTGTGGGTTGTATAGGCTGGCTTAAGCCATCCCAATACACACCCAGCCAGCATCACCACCCGGGGTGTCAAGTTGCAAATGATCGATTTCCGGATTAGTTGATGGCTTTTGTTACGCAAGAGTAAGGTAACAAAAAAAAAATAAAACACATTTACACAATGGCAACAATGTTCCCAGGATGTGGATCTGGTGAAATATGGGGAAGGATGTGGTTTTTTTTGTGTTGTTGTTTCCTTTCTACCGCACGTTTCTAAGTGTTTTTTGGTTATGACTAAAGAGCACTGGGGTGACGACGGACGCACAGAAGTCTTTTTTTTTTATAAGTACTTGGCTTTTCCAAAAGATTGTTGTATTAACGTCAGATCGGGAGCAACATTACGGTAATCCTTTTCACATAAACCTACACGAGAAACAGTCACAAAGTACAATCCATTGATGAGTTTACTTTTTCCTTTGGTGTTTGGCCAGGAAAGCTGTAACTTTTTTTGTACAAGTGAAGTATAGGGAAATCGGTAGCGGTGGGTTTTTCATGTTTTCGAATGGAATTCCGTTTTAATATCTCGGGGTATTATAAGGACCAATCTTCTAATACCATCTTTTCCTCAACTTTCAAAGGTTTTAATGGGAAATATTGTTTGTCTTGGTTCAATGGTGATTATTTTCTTTTCAGCTGGTTGCCCATTATTTGTTATTTTTTTTTTGTATTTTATTTTTTTTCTCACACCCGCCTGTCAACCAATGGAGATGATGGATATTTTATTTATTCATTTTTTTTTTTTGGGAAAAGTCGAGGGGATTTATTGTTGTTTGGTGTCATTAATTCAAACAAGAACGACACAACAACGAACATAAATAAATAACTAATAAAATTTCAATTTATAATGTGAATTGATTTCGGGATCTTCCTCTACGTCTTTTCTAAGCTTAATAATTCAAAATTGTTGTGATGTAGTTGTTGATATGTTTTGACACAGCAAAGTGTGTGTAACTGAGGTCTTAGAGAGAAGAACAGGTTCGGTCGAGTTTTTTGATAGTACAGAACTCTGTTTTCAAAATTTGGCATTTTCAAACATAACTAACAGCTACTGGGGGTCTAGAACTACTGACCGTTAGCAATTGGTCTATTACAGTAGCCACCACAGGTTAGCTAAAGGTACAGAGTGGAATATTTATGAGTTGTCTGTTGAATAATAATTCATAGATACAGCCCATGTTTAAAAAAAAATATGTAATTTGTGACGTCTGCGACTTCAAACTGAGATTGACTGACGTCTGCTTGGTTGGGTTAGGTAGAAGAGCTGACAGTTGATTTTGTAGAGCCGTGATACGATAGGAAGTTGTATTCCACTTAATGTAAAAACCTATGTGTTCTGTTAGCAGTCAATCCATTTTGAGGCATTGATGAAGTTCAGAAGGCTATTAGCCGAAGTTCTAGGAAGTTCCTCTTAGTCATTATAGAAATAGTTTCCTAAGTACTTCTTTCTTTAATCACTGAGTATTGAGCAGTTCGAAATGAAATTTAAGGTATCCTCATATGCTTCTTCGTCGCTGCACCCTCTGCAAAGTTCGTCAGTACTGAGTCTCATTTTTGTATGTGGGATCTCAATAGGTGGTGTCCGGGAATTATCTTATATATCTTTTTCATTTGGATAGTTTTGTCTATCCTTTGCTTATTGAAATTCGTCCATAACTTTCTAGTTGTTCCGCTTGTTTCAAGCAGATTCCATCTCTAATTGGTTTTTCCCTAATATTTTTTTTTTACCAATATCCTGTTTGGTGCTACATATTAGTACTTTCATATGCTGTTCGACTTGAATCAAGCGACGAACCCGTTCTTGCCAGGTCATCAGCTCTCTCGTTTTCCTGCATATCACTGCAACCAGGGTTGCCATGTCTTGAACAAGTTCGATAGCCCAATTTAGAAATTTTTTTAGCCCTAAATCGCAGCCGAAAATGTAGCCCAAATAGTAACTCAATAACATTAAAAAAAATCTCTAATAACTTCAAACACAATTTATTTTAATTTTAAAAAACAACGAAAAATAAAATACATATTTTTTGCTCATAAAAAAAGAACTTTTTTTAAAAGAAATTCTAAGAAAAACATAGAAACTGAATGATTTTAAAGTGAAGTTTGTTGCAGTTGATTTGAAATGTTAAAACCAATGAGTTATGTCCCCTATTACACGACGGACGATTCTTTGCGTCTGACTTTTTTCGAATTTTTATATCTGAGTTGACCTTCGCACTCATTGCAAAGAGTTGGTCACAAAGAACTATCGTATAACAGGGGACTATTAAGTGAATAAAAGTGGTGCCAAGTTGTGGAATGCTTAAAGTTTATGTTTAAGGAGAGTAAAATTTTTTTTCTATACAAATAAAAAATACCAATCAAGATTCGATTTGGGCTATTAGTAGCCCAATTATGATTGGACTGTCATACTGACATTATTGTCGGCAATTTTGGGAAAAGATAGCCCAATTTTCGATAAATAGCCCAATCTAGCAAGCCTGACTGTGACAACAGCAGATTACAAGCTTTGAATGCATCTTGGTGGCTGAAATCGCTTTTATTGCTCTTTGGCTATTAATAAAGAGGGTGATATCAGCTCGTGGTACCGCCATCATTGATATTTTTGATATTTGCATAACTGTGACGTCTGCTATCTTAGACTAAGATTTAGTGACACATGCTTCGACTATAGTTGAGTGGAACTCTTAGTTAAGAATTTATATGTGCGATTTATTAAAAAATGATAACTATAAAATAATTTGCCTTTTACATTAATTTAACATTCATTTAGACCCGTTAAGGGTTGACCCTTTCTTTCTTTAGATTATTTATGAGCAAACTCTTTGAATAGTTATGTGGCTTGAGATGGCATACTTTTTGTTTTTAGCAATAAATTTAGAAGAATATTGTTTAATTTCTTAGGAAATTATTAGAAAAGTTGTTCTATGCCATTTAAGGTTACTTAAAAATACTTAACGGAAGCCTTACACACCAAAATTCAGCTTTGTGGAAGCTTTTCGGAAGTTTGACATTAATTTTTCCTTTATTGCCGTCGAACTCACATAAATCTAGTGCTCTTAAGTATTTTTACTAATTCTCAAAATAAGTTTAATTTTAATAGACTTATAATAGATTTCTTTAAAACACAAAAAAAAACAAAGCAAACAAACCCTAAAGTGACAAAATTGCAGTTTTATTTTAGATTTTTACCCAGATACACTAATATCTCGTGAGTTCATGCCCCTATCCCTCTATATCCCATACATCACACAATTATCCATCCGGTTGCCGCCATGCCAAAGTACAGCTGGTAGGGTACCTACTCGTACTCGTACATAACAAAAACGTGGCATATTCCATATATCTCGATGATTCCAACATACACTGCATTTCTCGGCCTCGGCCCTCGGCGCACTTCTTTTCTTTTTTTTATTAATTTTGTTGATGCAATGGATGACGATTTTCTATATGGGAGTTAGATATACCTACTTCCAAACGAAATAGCAGTGTTGAAATGCTACTTCCACTGATGATCATCTCTCAAGAGAGTGAATGAATTTTCTATATATAAGTCTAAACCCAAAGAACGCCTAAATCACAACGCGAACGATTCTTCTCTCTGTACACTTGTTGGCGCTTCCTGACTTCAACAGAAAAAAAAACTTATATTTTCTCCTTACAATTTGATTTTGGAAACTAAGGCCTTCTTCACACGAGTCGAATTTTTTACAATAATATGAGTTTCAAAGTCGGTGGAAACCGATTTGAAAGTAGCTTCCAACTTATCATATGAAACCTTTAAATGAATAATTCTAGTTCCACGGTTGGGAATGTTTTCGACTTGGTTAATGGTTTATCTTCGTGATAGTCAATAAACAAAAATGAGCTGCAACAAGTTTACTTATTTACGCTTAAAATTTTTACTAAGAAGTTCCAAGTGTAATAATTTATTTTTTTAATAAAATAATAAGCCAAAATGGCGCCCGGGATATAGTCAACTAATTTCAAATTCGTTGCGTTACAAACCAATTTTAGTTGCAGTTATAATAAATTGTATGGTACACCGCCCGGTTAGGTTTCAAACATGCGTTTCAAAATAAGACAATCTCATGTGCGGAAGGCCTAAGAGTATCAAAATATCAAATTATATTTATATTTTTAGATTATAAGAATTTTCACATTTTGAAGTGACTGTCTATCTTTTTGGTCTTATAGGTATATTGTGTAGTGTGAGTTGGGGAGTAGGAAGTGCGTGATGTGTACGGTTGTCACAGTGACATGACCGAACGATGCGATTGAAGATTATACAAGATGCACGCACAAGAAGTCTTTTTGAACGGGACGGGAGCGAACGACAGCGGTACGGCATGCATGGTAGTGCAAGTTTGTTTTCTTATTGTGAGAAATAGCGTCTTTTTGTTGCTGTTGCTTATGCTGGCATCACTCTAAGTTGGTGGAGTGCAATAAATGTCATCTTTTCCTCATAAAAACCACAACGGGAAAACAATTAAAAGCAAAGCAGAACAAAAAATACATATTTCTGTTTGTAATTTCGAGACACTCTATAAAGAAACAGCCATATTGAACATGGAAATTTTAGTACTGGAAGAATGTAAAAGCAACAGCGCACATTAATTTACGTTTTCCTTTGTTGTGTTTACAATGAAAGTCTCCTATGACTAGGACTACTTAGTAATAAAATATTTATTTTAAAAGAATATGGAATAGGTTCCCAATAAAAGTGAAATAAATTAGGCAATCGGAGATTTTTCGGTCTGATGGATATTATTTTTCCAGGGTCTTTATGGATACGAGGAAAGAACTCTGTGAGCTTGATAGTTCTTGTAATATGGGTGACATGCATAGAAAACACTGCACTGCTGAGAAGGAGTACTAGTTTTGCATTTATCATAGAATGATCAGTATTTGTATTTCAACAATCCAATAAGCATTTTTGACAGAATCTCACAAACTGTCAAAATTTAAAGTTTCTTGAAGAATGGAGCATGAAGAAATTCCTGTATGTCATTTTCGATTGGACATTAAATGACAGTTCTTCTTCTGAAGAGAAAAAAAAAATGGTTTCATACTTGATTTCAAAGTTGAAGCCTAGTAGAAGTAGTAAGTACACTGAATATGTTGCGAAACAAGTTGGTCTCCAATAAAAACAACGAAATGCTTACGAAGACGTACAGTTTCACAAATTCGACAAATTTAAACAAATGCAAATGCAAAAAGTGTAGAGTGTAAACCTCTCCCAATAATCTGCTACAATTATATATCAATTTCACTATTCGAACTGCATAATGAAAAATAGTACTAAATTTTTCGTTTAAAATTTTGTTGAGTAATTTTTGTATGCGATGTTTCATTTCACATCAGCAGCAGGGTGAAAGTTATAGCACGAACCCAAAAATTCTTCTGGGTTGCCAAAAAGAACCACGATTTAATTTCTGCTGGTAGAAAATTTGGAGAGAATTTAAAAGAAGATACCGATGCACATTGGTTTTGAATGTTTGAGTATCACAATGGGCGGAAAAATTGAATCGAGCTAAGCATTCCACATTCATGTAGTGCGGCTGAAAAAAGAACCTCTATACTTTACAGTACGTCTGAAGTTGGGCTCAAGGGTTAATTGATGAGCATTCCTGGAAGTACGAATACTACGTTTGAATTGCTTTAGAGAACGAATGCAGCTGGCTATTTCACTATGGCACTGTTTATAAAAATAATGGTAATATTATGTAAGGCATGAAATATTGCGGCGGTGTTCGAGAGATGCAAATGTTACTGTTATAGTTTTATCGCCTATCAATCTAAAAGCTTTCTTCTGAATCCTATCCAATAGGCTGAGGTGGGCTTTGGAGCATCTGCCCAAATATGAGAATTGTACTCTAGTCTTGGACGAATATACGCTTTATAGATTACAGGCAGATCAGAAGAGGAGAAGAATTTCTTGCATCGTCGGAGAAAACCAAAACACTTAGCAGGGTTTTTGGCGACAATGCTGTCAGGAGGTCAGAATTTAATGCGCTAGTCATGAAGTTCCACATCCGAAGCACAAGAATGTGAATCTAGAAACGAATGTGAAAAGCTGAGGGTACTATCGTCAGCGAAACAATTTAATGGATTGGGCGTTTCAGGACAAAAGGTCAATAATGAAAATGAGGAAGAGAGTCGGAGACAAAACGGAGCCCTGGTGCACATCAGCATTGATCGGTCCGAAAGAAAGTTTCTAATCCAAAGAAGGAGAGATTCACCGATACGAAATGAATGCATTCGAAGATCTCGTTCTTTGAGATATTTCTTAAGCTGATAAGAAAGCTGCAAGCAAATTGGCATACTCTAGTGAGCTGACACAGGGAGTGTCACCATGCTTTAGTCTAGAAAAAGATTTCAACATTATTAGAAACCGTCATGTGAATAGATCGTGGAGGGTAGGACAGCTTCACTATGATTATTCTAGAGATTTTTCTAGTAGAAATAAATACTTCCTAGTGCTCAAGGATACCTATCTTTTGTTAGAGTTGTAAAAATTAAAAACTCACTCCTTAGCTAGTGTCCATTGATAACTTAAAAAAAAATTTGCTAGAGATCCAAAGAATCTCTCAAGTAAATAAGTTGTAAAAAAATATAATTAATATTTATTTTACGTATACAAATTTTATTTGGTCTTAAACCAAAAATTTAAAACACTTTATTTTCATATTGCTTCTTTAAAAAAGATGAAATATTGAGAATTTAGGTTTTTGGCATACAACTCTCAAACAGTATATTTTTTTGAAGTTCTGTATACACAGTTTGTAAGTTTTGTAACCCTTTACAAAAAAGCAAAAACATGAATAGCTAATAATTAACACTTTAAGACACTATTTTTCACGGAATCCAAATTGTGGTTTTCCAAAGCTTTTCGATGTCCTCAATTCGAATTTGACCTCTGAATAGCTTCATCACGTTAGATTTGGAGAAATTCTAACCCAAACATGCATATAACCGTTTTTTATCGATATTATGAAGGTTTTGTTTATTACCGAAATAATTTGTCTATACCAGACCAGCAACAGCATCGGAGTCTTCTAATTAACTCCTTCAAAACTCATTTGGAATATCTGTCAGTTCTCTCTTTTTACTTGCCATGTATAGGTACTACATATGTATATGCCAAGTTATGCAATCGTACAAAAATTGAACTCGAGATTTTGTTCAAAGTTGTCATTACGACGATGAAAGAAAAGACGAAAAAAGTGGGTCTCACAATTATGTCTGTCTATCTGTCTGTCTGGTCGTTCATCGATTTTCTTAAAACTTGGTACATTGTGGTTTTGGTGATTCTGTCCAAATTTTTTTTCTATTTTTTTATACTTAAAGATAACGGTAACTGCCATAAGTTTATTTTCAATTTTACAAAATCCTATTTTTCTCCAAAACAGCTCCACAAATTTTCTTAAAAAAATTCAATAAAGTTCTTTTGGTAAAATCCATCTTTGGGCGAGAAACCATTTTTCATAAAAAGTTAACAAAAAACCATTTTTTTATTTTCAATTTTCTTTAAGTTGGTATTTTCAATAATTTTTTTTGTGCAGAAGCTTCTAAATAATATAGATATTTTCTCTTACAAAAATTTTCAAACAAAAACATTTTTTGGATTTTTAAGAAATGTTCAAACATTTTTCTGAAAACTTGAAAAATACATGCTCAATTTTTGTAAAATTCGGTAGTTAAGAGTTTTCTTACACTTTCTAAGATATTCTAAGAAAATATGTGGTTTTTATGAAAAAATAACGGTACCTTCCATACAAATGTTAAAAAACCGTAGAGGAAAATGTTTATTTTATCCTACTAATGGCTCATACGATTTTGATAAAACCCTTTTGTATGCTTAAATTAGTGCGATATTCTACCAAAAACTGTACAAATTTACATATAGCAACTATTAATGGTATCTCTCATAGATTGTTGTCTTAATTTTGAATTTTCTCATTATCGGCTCAACAGATTTAAATTATTTTTTTTTAATGTTAAATAAGATCAAGAAATATTGGATATCAAAATTTTGAAAACAAAAACTTTTTGAATTTTTAAAAAAGTTCTTATATTTTTTTTTTAAAGTTTGATATCTCAAAAACGGGTTAACAATTTTTTAAATTTTATTTTATATGCACATAAATACCTTAATACTTAATATTTACATGCCAAAAGTTTTCCTTAAAAATGCTTTAAGAATTTGATACAAAGGGTGTTTTTTTAAGACGTGTGGCTTCCAATCTGGCAGTACTTTTTACGGAGTTGATCTTTTTGACAGTTGTCACTTGATTTATGCTTAGGTTCGTTTACCATTTCATAATGAATAGGCTTACTTCTGAACATCGCGAAACAATCAAGTTATTGAAGGAAACTGAAGAAATTTCCTGAAGAAATCCATGCGTGCGAGCAGTTCGAAGATATTTTCATTCATGAAATGAAATGAAATGAAATGAAAAATTCAAAATTTAAGAAAGTTTTTCAAAAACAATTGATAGAAATAATTTAATATGAAAATAACAGTATAAAACTCTGTTTCGAGGGTTGCCAGGGAAATAAACCCCACTTCCTTAGTAAAAATGCTTGAACTGCGTTTCTCTAAAATAAATCAGTATTGTTTTGCGGGATGGAACGTATGCATCTCACCAGTTGTAAGGAGTCTTTTTAGTTTAAAGATTAGAATATCCTTTGATTTTCTCGATCTAGCTTGGCTTCGTACCAAAGCCTTAAGTATGCTCCTCTGACAATTTTTCAAGTTCTTCTTTCAGACCTGCTTCTTATAGTTACAAATCTCCACGATGACATATCTTACTCGATCTCGAATGAGTTCTTGGTGTATGGGTAATTGATTTTATTTGTTAACACAGAAATACCAGAACAATAATGGCTGCCTTTGTGTTCATAGTGATGGGCAACTTATTAGGTAAATGACAACGTGATTAAAACAAAGTGTGTCATTTGTGATCTTCAAAAGAATTTCATATTCACATTTCAATTTGATGACATGCTGAGCTGATGCTGCTGCTACACCAACAAATTAATGTGAATATAGACGAAAACAAATAATAAATAAAAACGAATATAAACCTACTTAATATAATAGAAATAAAACAATAATTAATTAACTCAGAAATTTATTATAAAGATATATATCGACAGGTGCATCTATTGTAAAATGTATTTTTGTTCTTGTCGTCTTGTTGCAAGCAACTAAAGCAAACACAGCGCAACACAAGAAGTAGGTATTGTGTGCTGGGCTAATTAAAATAAACAAGATGCCAATGAATAAATTAATAACGAAAATTTATTTTTTTTCTGTTGTTTTGTAAAATTTTATCTATAAATATGAGAGTGGAGATGAATAGAAAAATGAGAAGGAGCGTATTATAATGACTTAAATTATGGCTGATATGCAAGCAAGAAGAGCTAATTATAGCTTACGCACGCCATCACTAGCTACCACACCACCAACACCACGACCAACACCACCTCCATCTTCGCTTCCACCTTCACATTCAACACACCATCACTGATTTTTTAGTACACTGAGTCCCGAATCCCGAATCCCGTTTTCTCTGCCCGTGTCCGTGTCCCAATACAATTCTAAAGAAGTGAATGGAATTTTTTTTACGCACTTCACTATTTCAATGTGGAAAACACTGAGACAAATACATTTCACTTGCAAAGCCTCATGGGAAAACTTGGTTGTCGGTGTTAACTTTAGTAAATATAGATCTTTATTTTCATTCATAGATTTTGATTAGCCTTTTGTCCAGGCAGATTTTTTAGGAATGCTCATTTAATTTTCTGTCGCTGTGATAAAAATAAATCGGGGTCGCAACAAATTTAAAAGAGTCCTGCTATAGTTTAGTCGCGAGCATAAAAAGTTACATACTTATAGCCTTTATGGTGAGTATACATAAATTTGAGAATTAAAAGACTGCAAATAATTCTCAAGCAGCTCTCGAGAGTAAAACTGGACACAGTCATGACACTAGTTTACAAAAAGTAGAAAGCACCGAGAGTCACTATCGAAAATTTTTTAGTTAAAATACTCCCACCTTAAGCAACGGAATTCACTTGAAATTTTCGCTCGTTGCATTAAAAAAATCCTGATCGAGACTTGTGTTCTTTTGTCGCATAGTTATTAAATCGCAAAACGTACAGAATTTAATATAACTGAACGTATATGCTGCAATGAAAACGCCGTATTTACACAACTGCTAAATGTTTTGACAGATAACTGCTAGTTTTTCTTTCGTGTAAATGTGGTCTAGGTATTATGTTGACCTTAAAGGTGCGTATATTTATTTGAGAGAACAAAATTGCGAGCTACTCTCAAGAAGCTCTTGAGAGTTAGGCTACCTAGTGAAATCAGCTAGAGTCAGTCTTGAGAGCTCTATATTAAAAGTACTCTAAAATGTACACAAACGACTTGAAACGCACTTTTGCTTTTTTCTGTCTGTCTATTGTGTCAACGCAAAAGAATAGTATTTCGAATAATAGCTACAATAGTAAATTTGTCATTACATGTCTTCGAAAAATTCTCTGGTCAAAACAAAGCGGCATTGATTAATTTGTACTTTTCAAGTTCAATAGGTTTCTTAGTGATTGCGACAAAAAACAGATATCTATTGCGATCTTTTTTAAATATTTTAGTCGAAAAAAAAATCCTGATCCTTAGATGAGAAATGCACATTTCCTGTCCTGAAAAAAAGTAATAAAAAATAAAAATAAAAGCGATTTTCTGTCGTTGCGACTAAAAAATTTGATCACAACCCAGTATAAATTCTTGGGATCATGTGCGTTCAGTCTCATTTAATCTCATGTGTTCTATATTTTGCTACTGAATGATCGCGCGACAAAAAATCCCGAGTGCGTTCCTAGCCTAACTGCTCCGATTTTAAAGACACATAATTGCTGTGAAAACATATAAGAAAAAACAGATTTGGTAAAAATTAAGTCAAAAAATAAGTGAGGCTTCGTACAACGTTTCGCTCGATTTGCCCAATCACTTTATTTTGAGCTAATTGAGCAAGCTCTGAGCTATCTCCGATGGAAAAAGAAACACACTTTTTATGCTGTGATATGTCTGAGCTAAAAAAAATAGAATTTTTGTTTGACAGTTCCGTGATCTGCTCTGAGTTAGAAAAGAAAAACGCCAGATAATTGCACTCACTTTTGACTCTTGCACTTTTTAAAACCACAAGGACATTCTCTTTGTCCTGAATATATTTTTTCAGTCGTAGCTACTTTAATCGCAAAATTGATTTTTCATGAGCAAAAATCGCAGGATATTAAACGGTGCGCTAATTTTCAGTATTTGCAATCAAACCTGTGTGTTTAATGCGGTCAAGTGTCAATTTCATTAATTTTGACACTTTAAAGTGGATGCATAAGTCTAAGCATCAAATCTAAAAAGCATTTTAGTGCGATTATCACGCGAAAAAAAATATCCTGATTATTTAAAAATTGGTTAGCGATTTTTTTAAGATCTTCTCACTCCCATTGTTAAAAGTGTGCCTTTCTTAAATACACTTTTATCTCGTTGATTTTTGTCTTTTATTAGAAAAACTAGAATTTCCTTTTTTCTTATAAATTTCGCACAGTATATTTGTATGTATGAGTACATGGAGCTCTGCTTCTTATTTTTTTTTTTTATTATTTTGACGTTCTTCGTTTGCCGCTTCCTTATGTCACGTTGTCGTCGTTATCGTTGTCGTTGTCGGCAAGGAAATACCAACCTCTATTCAAAACACTTGCATTGCACGCCTCATAATCGCTTATGACGAGTAACATGCATCAAAAATAAATTTGAAAAACAAAAAGTTGGAGCCCGAATCTGTTGGGTATCTGAATTGGAATGTTCATTGAGAAAAGAAACCGCTGAGCGAAAGATACAAATTCAATGTGTGTCTTTACGAATTTTATAAATAAACGAGGACAACCTTCAGCTCGAAGCTGGAACCATTGATAGAAAGAGAGCGAGAAATCATGGCTAGGGCGGAAGAGGGACAGACGCACAGAGTGTGAACAAAAAAACAAACAAAGGAAAACTTGCATAATCATCAGAGCAGCGCAGTGGTGTTTCGGTTGACAAAAACCATAAATCACATCCTGAATCTGAGAGACGAATTTAGCACAGTCATTTGGGTTTCATTTGCATTCGCGCGTTTAGAAAAATATAGTCTTGGGGAGAGCTTTAAGGCTCTAAAGGCTATGACTAAAAACATAGATTCTCAGTGCCAGGAGTGACCACCATCAGTCAGCAGCGGAAAAAGTTCCTTCGTTTAGTTTTTGTTGTTGTTGCGTGATGAGATAACGATAACCATTACATTGTGTTAACACACAATTATCCCATCCCAGATTGTTTGCCGCCTAATTGTGTATAACGAGCGGCGGAAATTCGAAGCCTCATCCTTCATCTCTATCTATGGCTTTGCATTAGAATCAATATACCAACATAAATCTCCTTAGTATCTGTGTGGTGCTTTTTTGTGCCATGTCATTGCTTGGATTCGGATTTGGGGAGGTGAGCCGACAACCGAACTGATGTGAAAAGCCTCTGGGATGTTGCGAGCGTTTTGGTGGAAGAATTCAATTTTAAATCAAGAGTGCATTTGGGTTAAATTTATGAATGATTATTTATCAATAGGGGAAGATACATTTTGATTAATGGAGAAATTCCGATGTCACAAAGATGTGTGACTTTGTGTGTTTTGTTTTCATATGTATGTATGTAGGTATAGTTATATGTGATAGAGTTAAGGTATCCGCTACCGTTTCCGTTTCCGCTGTCACTTCCGCTTCTCTACAAACCGGAATATTAAAATAAAGTTTTTTTTTTGCATACTAAGCTGTTGTGCTTTTTGTCTGTACAGTGACATCATAGAGGTATCCTTAAAATTTAACTGTTATTTTTCGAGATATTTAGAAGCAAAAAACAATTGATGTTTTGAGTCAAAAATAAAGCTTAAGAGATTCAAGGGGCTTGTTCTATTTCCAAGGTACTAAAATCTTGATCTGGTAGAAGGAGGAGAACATAAACAAGCTTATTGAAACAACTCCAAAGGTTAATAGTTATGGCCGTTAGCAACTGACTAGTAGATTTAAGACCCAGACACAACCTCTTCGAAACAGTCATCAAGTCATAAGAAACAGAAGATGTCTTTAAGTAGCATTTCCAATAGCTGCTAAATTAAAAACAAGTGATAGGACAAAAAGAAAACCCATCTACAATAATTTATAAAAATCCACTATCAAGCATTATAAATAAAGAAGGGATAGCTATTAAAAGCTAAAGATCAAACACTAAATCGGAAGTAGGACCCGTGGAACTGTTTTTGCCAAGAAAAAAGCGAATTCATGCGACTTCCTTAATTTTATTCTTAATCCGTCCAACTACTCGGGTGTACGGAGGTTATTGATACGATCTGACATCGTATCAACGTATGAACGAAATTTGTTGGTCTTGAAATGGGGACAAGTCTAATCAAAAAAGTATCAGTCCACCGCACTGCCTAGAACAAAAGGCCACTATTAGAAGCAGTTTCCTTGCAACGAAAAGTGTTTGAATCCAATTGTGTTCCTGTGAAATGGTGCAGTATAGGAGAAAAGTTCAATAGGTGGCGCAAATAAAGTAAAGAATAACCGCAAACAACTCAAAAGCTAGCAACTTTCACCCAAGCAAATGGACCTTAATAGGAATTTGCAGTTGTATTTGAATTTTCCTTGCATCTCAATTCCCGATTTTGCAGTTCACCAAATAAGTATTAATCGAATGACCTGCTAACTTCACAGTGAAGTTACCGTGTCACATAGTGTATCTCAGGAACCAACCATGCTAGGAACTAAGCATGCTTGGTTCCAATTTTTCAGTCTTTTATATTTCTACGATAAGCTAGGTTCATGCTAACTTCACTCTGAAGTTAGCAGGTCACTCGAAATGGAAAAAACAAAAATGAAAAAACTGCAAATTCCTGTCAAGGTTCCATTGTTGTAACTGAAATTTGCACTGCTAACTTCACAGACGTTAAAAACTAGATTTATTTACACAGAGAAAAATGATGATTGAAAATGTTTGTTGGTTAAGGCCCTGGTCCACCCCGGACTATATAGTGTCACTTCAAACACGTAGCTATCGACAGTCAGGCAGCTATTAAAGCCATTGATTCAGCTACATAATCTTCTAAACTGGTCCAGCAATGTTGAGATGAGCTAGCAAGCCTTAATACCTACCTCAAAGTCACCCTTATCTGGGTTTCAGGCTACAGTGGCATTAAGCTAAACAAACAGGCAGATGAACTGGCCAGGCAAGGATCGGCCTTTTGCCTCACTTGCGGAAAGAGTCAACATTTCCTTTGGAGTTGTGATGATCAATTTATTCACAATTTCCCTTAGTGAATCGAATCGTCGAATTGGGTCGATTTTGCTTCGATGCCATTCTGCTACCTGCTGAGCTTGGCATAGCAGTTCGCTTGCGGTGAAATGGGATGTGCTAGCTTACCCCACATCCGGTAAAACTAAAATCAATGAACATCCCTTGTATATGGAAGGATGTTGATCTTCATTGGAAACCTCATATCACGTGGAATGAGCAGAAAGAGGTCCACGAAGATCTGCGATTTCAACCATGTAGCTGGGGTGGCTTTGCTCTAAAATTTAAGGCATGGAAGATGATCTTCAGAGGATATGTCCCACGAACCCTAACTTTAATCCACATTCATCCATTGGTCAAACGAGTTATGGTATCAAAACGGCGCACTCCAGCGCTAATTGGGTCACTGAGCTAGTATAATGCTCATGGCCACCTAGTCACTAGGCCCTGGTTCCTCAAGAGCTGTTACGCCACCAAATTTATTTGGCACACATTGAAAAAAAAATGTTAGCCTTCTAAATCTTAAGCTATTAACTTTGTCGAAGCAATGTTAAAAGCAAAACTAAAAGATTGTAAAATTTCTTATAGAAAAGATTTGTGATACGAGCCTTTTCAAGATAATTGTTAAAAGGAGTTTTAGCATAGTTCTTGCATTGAGCTGGTAATATCTTTCAAATGCCATATGCTGTTTAATAATTGAAGAAGTAAATGCAATAAATTATTTGCCCTTTAAATTAAATACCCTTTCTTCATTTTATAGATTTCTTAATTCATTTTCAGAATAATACAAACACGAATACATAAGTAAGGAACAAAAAACTGCCATTAAACAAAAAGTTTCCACAAGAAACACCATTGTTGTAGTATTTATCCACATAAAACCCCACATCACTTTAATTTTTTTTTAAGTTAAAAATAATAATTATTCCCACTCTCCCTCTTAAAATCATATTTCTCATCTTTTTGAATGTGCTCATAAGTCATAAAAATAATAAAGAGTATCTAAACAACAATTTATCGGCCAAACAAAACATGACTGAATGCGACTGTGACTTGACTATATTGTAGGTACCTACCTACTTGCAGTGCTCTTTTGGCTTCAAGATGAAAAGAAATGCAAGAATGCCCATTATGAGCTCAAAATGAATATACACATCCCATCGTCCACATCAACACAACATCTTCAGCCTTTAACAAAAAAAAAAAAATAAATAAATAAAAACAGTCATCTATTTTCGAACAAACAACATTTTTTTTCGACAAATCGAACCAAAAACCGCACACTCAAAATTATTATGAAATTCAATGAATTGCATTGTTGCCTCAGTTGTAGTTTTTTGTTTTCAGAATAAAAGTCGACTTCTTTTTCTCAAAAGCTAACATATATCCTATCCCTATATCTCTTAACTTTCAACTTTTCTGGATCCCAGTTTTATTGCAATGGACTCAGGCATCATCAATATGAAGTCAAATCAAAACCTTAATAGTAATTTTCAAAAAAAAAAAAAACGCGTGAAAAATGCCCAAACGAGTTAAGTAGAAAAAGAGATAGGTGAGTTCTCTTATTCTTAGAGCCAGTTTTTCAGCTCTGCGTTAAATCAGAATAACTTAATTGTTGGAATTCTTTGTACCGTGGAAAATTAAATTTAACTTTCAACTGTCAAAAACATATTTATAGCAAAGTGCAACACTATGGAAATCGAGATGTCGCCACAATAGATTAAAAGAATACAAAAATCACCCTTTCCAGAGTTTCTAAAAGTATCTGTCATTAATATAGCTTTCTGTCTAGTTAGTCCCTGAAGTTAATTTACCATAATTTGATGAACTGGCTGAAAACATCTTTCAGAAGTTAACTTAGATTTATACCTGAAACTGAGATGATCTCGCAAAAAAAAAAAAATCGGGCCTTAGAGTGTAAACTGAACCATCAAAATAGAAGTTCCAACAAATTTTACTTTATGTATGTTTAGCCATTTTCAAGCTATAAACAAATATTTCAAAATGGCGGCTGTATTGTATTTGTTCTGTCTGTTTTGTCTTAAATAGCCTGATGGCAACCCTATAACAAGTGATGGGTTTAATATTTTTGTAAATGAATTGCAAGCGAAGGAAATCACTCATAATGCGCCACCAAGACTGCATTTTCCCTTCTCTACCAT
The DNA here is from genome assembly GCA_946251815.1 of Dasysyrphus albostriatus. Lineage (NCBI taxonomy): Eukaryota > Metazoa > Arthropoda > Insecta > Diptera > Syrphidae > Dasysyrphus > Dasysyrphus albostriatus. The sequence continues at coordinate 5,705,994 of OX276339.1, forward strand.
ATACTCTCTCAGATCCAATTGCGCAGGTATGGAGTTCATTGTGATACGATGAGATTTAGAATGCCCCGCTCCGAATGAAAGAAGCATTCTAGTGCATATAGCCTGGCTAAAAATTCATTCATACATTTTACGAAATATGTAGCACACACTCGTTGTTATTATAATTATAATTATTTTGAAGATGTAGTGACAATGACGACGACGAAAAATAGATACCCAAGAGGATCCATATTGTGTGGTGATTGTTGGGCGGTTAATCGTGGTAGTGGTGGCCGGGAGGGCAGGCGGTTTGTCAGAGAGGCAGTTGAAGCACGCGATTCTTCAAATTAAAGTTAATACGCGCATTCATGAAGGCATAATCTTTTTTTCTGAAACTAAAATAAACCCCAACGCCAACATCCTGCATTGGATTTGGATTTTTCCAAAGGCCAGGCACAAGATTTTCAAAATTATTGTATTAAGACTGCCTGACGTTGGAAAACTTGCAGTTTATTCCTCATGGAACTTGTCAAGTGTTAGTTTTTTGCAGAAGTGCATAAAGATAGGAATTTTTGATACTCTGATTTTGTCATACGGTAAATGAGGGTAAATGTGAAGTGAGGTAAAAAATCAATTTCTTAAAAGATAGAAGGTGTTTTAAAATTGTATTTAAAAATTCGAAGAGATGGCAACTTTTGAAAGTTAAGCTATGTAATAGATACCGCAATCATCTGTCATAATCATCAATTTGGCAACTGATTTTTGAAAAACCCTTTATGTCAAGAGCCGGATTTTTCTGAAAAAAAAAACATTTATGTGTCTGGGTTAATCTTATGATATTTTATTAGTCATGCTCCAAAATGATGGACAAATACCCAAAACTCCCAAAAAGCAGCAGGTTGCTTTGGAGATTCATAGCCTTGGAAACCTAGAGCTACTTATCACCGCCGAAGATGTCTTCCTTTCCCACTTGAGCATTGTGATCCTCGAGCAAAATTTGAACATCGTACTCCGGGCAGATTCCATAAGTTTTGTGCAGGAGGTCATAATTCATAAATGACATGGTCATAAATAAGGCTTATATTTTGAAAATTGGCTTTGATGCGGATCACAGCCAGGCGATCACTTTATCTATTTAAGGTCGATAACTTTGTCACAATATTTTCTTTTCATCAAACCTGGAACCTGGAACCTAATCATGTAATACGAAAACGATCGGACGATATCGTTTTGAAGATAGCGGTCTTTATTGTTTCCAAGGGATATGATAGAGATAGTAATAGTGGAAACAATATCGTGCTATTGCTTTCATTCTACGTGATTAGGCCCCTGATCCTATCCATCGCATCTTCTGAACTGCGGTATTGTCTGCCTCATACCACGTGTGAACAGACTCAAGTCATTGAGTAGTTGCACCTGTCAAAGGAAAGTGTTCTCACATTTAAAATAGATATTCTCAGTTCGTTATCCGTGACGTGCCGGATCTTGCTGATATTTGAGGGTTATCATTTTCCAAGGCTCCTCGTTTCTCGAGATAACAATAAAACACGACATGACGATTATGGAGAATTCGAAAAAAGTGGGTAGCACTGTCTGTCTATCTGTCGGCCAATTTGTAACTGGATCTACAGCCTAAACCACTGTAGCGATTTTCTTCAATTTTGAACTAAACGGTTTTCTTGTTTTCTTTCTCTGGGGTGAAAATTGAATTTTTTAGCTTCAAATATATCGGTATTTGCCTTACAACCGTTAAGGAAAAGTTTATTCATCTCACAAACGGTTCTAACGATTTTTTTTCAAAACTATTAAATTATTTTAGATAAAGTAAAGTAAGTTTAGTAAAAAAAAAAACCAAATACCGTTTAAACGGTACCTGTCATAAAATATTTGTTTGGTTTTCAATTTTTCTCTTCACAGTTTAGCTGATTTATATCAAAATTTGTATGCAAAAACTCATTTAAAATGTCAAAAAAATTGCATATCAAAATTTTGTAAGAAATGAATTTAGGATTTTTAAAGATATTTTTTTTTTTATAAATGCAGGTATTATAATAGGAGTCGGCCGTATTTTTTTTTTTATAGAATAAAGTATACGAATTCTCGGAATAGAGAGGCAGACATATTGCTTTGGTTGAAACTTTTTTTTTGCTTTTGAAATACAGCGGAATTTGTATGGAGTTTTTCAAAACTTTTTTTTTTTAATTCCGTTACGAATTAGGGTACTGCACCAAGTATCTGAACTTATTTTTTTTTAATATATTTAACTATAATAATTATTATATCAAAGCGACAAACATATTCCTTTAGTAAAACCTGAGTTTTTTAAAACAGCAGAATCTATATGGAGATTTTTAGGTCTTTTTTTCAAAATTCCGTTAAAAAACAATTATCTTCCTATGTGTCTGTCAATATTGTTTTTTTTAATAAAAGCTATACTATGTATTATGTCAAAGAGGCAGACGAATTGCTCAATAGGAAGCCCATTTATTTTTAATTGAAAAAGACAGTGAAAAATTTATGGAGATTTTTTTTTCAATTTTTGTATTTCAAAATTCCGTTACAAATCCAGGTACTACAACAGGTGTCTTATTTAGTTTAATTTATATTAATATGTAAAAAATCTGAACACATTCCTTCAAGAAAAAGTGATTGAATATAAGTAATAATTGAAGAACTTGAAATTCATATGTAAAGAACCCAGGCACAACATTTCTGTTGACCAGTGTTATTTTTAATATTGGGAATGAAGGTATTGGGCGCAAATAAGAAATGCTATAAAGCTAGAAAAATCTCAGCAGCCAAGCCTTATTTGGTTTTAGTTATAAAAATGTTGATCCAGGATGCAAAAACAAAAACTTCTATTAAATTGAAACCATAAAAAAATACAAATTTAAACAATAAAAACCAGCTGTTTATTTTCTATTTGCTCGAAATTCTGTTTCAGTCATCTAACCCAAATGCCCTGCATATTTCGAAAAAAAATTGACAAAAAACATTTAACATACACCCGCTCTCAGAAATAAAGAAGAAAATCATTATAGCTATGTATTTTTATATTTTTTCCTATAGGTACATCGATAGTCTAATTTAACAAAAATGTTTTTTTTCTGTTTTCAATTTTAAGACAACGCAAAACAAAAGCATTATTTGTCAGTGTGGAAGGAAGCGGGCACATTCAAATAAATATAAACTTAAGGTAGAAATATATAATAATGCTCTCGCTCACAATAAGGCCGACCAGTACCTACCTATGAAAACACTTTTTTTAGATTTTATTTTATGCAAGTGGGTGTGTTTCTTAATAACTATTAAGTATTTTACATGAAAAACTATTATTAATGGGTGCTTGAACTTTTTTTTATGACAAAAATCGTAAAATTGAAAATTTTTGATCAAAAACAACGCGATGACCGACTGACAGGACGGCTGGCGCGTGCTGGGCCGAAATTTCTCTTAAATTTTGTAAAAATGTGTTTCGGTACAATAAAACTACAGCAACTAGTCATAAATTTTGAGTTTTTGATGAAAGTTTTATTATTTTAATTGTTTTCACAAGTTCTTAACATGTCATAGGTGCGTACAAAAAAAAATTAGGACTTATTCATCTGATTTCGAAACTTCTTATTACGTACGTGAGGTTACCCTTGCCCCTTTAGGTACTTCAACGAGCAAGTATATCCAGTCGTGTTACAAAAAAAAAGCATTAAACAACATTAAACAGTTAAAAATATGTATTAAATTTGTTTAATATTATTTATGATTTTAATAATAAACAAGTTTTTTTCCTCTTTTTTTACATCAAAGCTAAGAGAAAAAATTAAAATCCTTCTTTTCTCATTACTAAAATTTATCAGCTTTTACTTGCTCTTCAAGCGAGTTTCGATTTCTAACTTTTTAAACATATTTTCACGTCTCAAACTCCCTAGTATCGGAATACATCATTTTTAGAGAAATGTTTGTGTTTGTACGCACGCTTGTACCTTTGTACCTTCGTACGTTTGTACGTTTGTACCTTCGTACGATTGTACGTTAGTACGTTCTTTTATCTTATTTCGTTCACTATATCTCAAGAACAAATGAAGAAGACATCGACTTCGGATAGATTTTAATTTATAGGTAAAAGTTTAGAAATGACTTTCAAAAAAATTCAGCGGTTTTTTACTATAGCAATTAAAAAAATCGTTGTTAAATTTCTTTAGTCTCGAATATCTAAAGAACGAATAATACTTTCGACTTCGGGTTAATTTTATTCTATGCATATTGACGTAGTAAGAAATTGGAAAAAGAAATGAAAACATATTAACTTCCAGTAAAAAACAAAAATTGTATTCCATACCTAAATTAATTGATAAAATTTTTAATAATATTAAATCAACAGTTTGTTTTAAGCGAACAAAAAAAACTACAAGAAATTTTATCAAAACGAAAACGGAAACGGCTTCAATGATTTTCCCACTGCACTGTTTTCCTGTTATGATATTTTGACGCAGAATTTACGTTTTGGTTAAGTAATTGTAGTACCTCGTGTCAAAATGGTTAGTGAGTTGGACTGTCATATCGAAGGTCTGGGTTCGATTCCCAGCCGCTGCCACCTAAAACCGAGGTACTGCCTATTGCGAGGAACTGACTAATCCTCCAAGCGTAAACTTGTCATGAATAGGTGCTTCTCATCTAGGCGTTCGGACTCGGCAAAAAATTGTAGGTCCCCTCCATTTCTGCCAGTAACACGCACACACGAATGGTTGAGAGTTTTAAGTCACTAGGTTCTCCACGAGCCGTTGCGCCACCAAATTTATTTATTTTATATAATTAGCTAATCGAAACTTTACTTGGACCAATGTCTTTGTAATGTTTAAACAAGCCCTTTAAAATTTTACTTAATAAGACTGTCGTTAATTTATTTTGCATATTTTACCAAATCGTTTTTTATTATTAAATCTTATAAAAATACCAAGTAAGTTTAACTACAAGACCAAAAATATGTACCAAAGTCGTGCATTTTATTTTTGTCTGTGACTAAGGCTAGACTGAAACCAGACGGGACCGACACCGATACCGGGACGAGACTTTGTTATACGAGACCAAACGAAACTGAGTTTTTCGATCAGGGTTGCCATGTTTCGAACAAGTTCGATACCCCAATTTAGAAATGTTTGTAGCCTAAAATCGGAAATGAAAATAGTAACCCAAAATCATTAAAAAAAAATGTTCCCATAACTTCAATCAAAATTTATTTTTATTATACAAAACCACCGCATATAATATATAATTTTTTCTCATAAAAGAAAGTAGAATTTAAATGAAAATTCATGGAACAACAGAGCAACTGATTTCAAAGTGAAGTTAGCTGCGGTTGATTTGAAATGTCAAAACTAATGAGTAAATTAGTCAGCAATTTCGGAAAAAGATTTCAATTTCCGATAAATATCCCAATATGGCAAGCCTGTATACGACACTAAGATGATACTAAAATTTTTCCATTTTAAAGATATCGAGACGACACTTACAAAAGTATCTTTTGGTTTCGTTTTGTGGCCAGCAATACTTTCAGTTTAACCTGCCTTTTGGTTAGAAATCTTTCGATAGATGTTAATGAATTATATTTTTGATGTTCTGAAACGGGACCATCCGTCCCAGATTTCCCAGGACTGTTCCGTGTTTTTATTTTAAGAAATGTACAATTGAATCAGTCATTTCAAAAACCACTTAAGTCACATTTTGTCTCCAATTTGATTTTCAAGCTGTATAAGTGCTCTGATCTATTAGACTTTCTAATTACACTTTTGTTGTATAACAACATTTTAATAATGTTTCAATTAAGCTCATTGTGATTTATGGTATCTAGCTTCATGATAGGGTTTAACCTTTAACTTAGTGTGGCCTAATATTTTTGTGATATGCATTATGTTGTTTTTGACATGACAAATTTTTGCAAATTTTCTGAATGTTTTTTACTCCACATTAACAAAGAAAATGTTTAATAAATATCATAGTTTTAAACTTATTAAACTTTTCGGAACTTACCGCGTTAATTAATAAGAATTATTTATGAATTCTGCTTCCCGACGCTTCGAAGAAATTTCACTCTTCGTGCAGATATCCCCTTAACATCTCCGTGCAGAGGAATCTACTTCAGTAGCAAAAAATACTTATTCACATCTAATGCCATTAATTGATTAAAGTTGTTCTCGAAAACAAAAACACGTTCCAAAATTGGCTTAAAGTGCATTATGAAATGTTATGGTTTTTGAAGCCTTACATAATGTACATTTAAAGAATTAGGTCTAGTTTTTTAGTGGGAGCCTGGGAACTCATACTTGTCTCGGGGATAAACCTAAGTTAACTCTAAAAACGTGTTTTCAAACAATTTAATCCTAAGGGCCGGGTTTTCAGTGCGGGATCATCCTAGTCTCGGAGTTAAACCTGAATTACTTAACTCCACAAACGTATTTGTCACTCAATTGAAATCCTAAGTTAACTCACACAATTTAGTGAGTAACTCAGGGTCTAAATAGTGGGCATTTCCCGGTGTGGCAGTGAAAGTTATAGTCTGTGACGTCAATGACAGATTGAGTGAGTACAATCAGTGATCGAATGAACGAGTAATAACTTCAAATTTTGGTATACTAAATTCCTTGAAACGTGAGCAGTAGTGCCAAATTCATATAATTCAGTCACGAATTGCTCGATAACTGATGCGGTAATTTGGCCTCTGAACTGAATTACTGGCCCAGAGCTAATTCCTAGTTGACTCACCTAATTGAGTGAGCTAAACCCAGAGACTTTTCCTCCTTTGTGGCACCATCTGGATTTTGATAATGAAAGTTATTGAAATATCTGAAAAAAGCAGTTTTCGTTGTGGCACCATCTCTATTTAGATTGAACAAGCTTAATTTGATTTAACTGAGTGTTAACTCTGCACTCAAAATCTGTGGCCCCTAGTTGCTTTATGTAATTACATTGTTATCAAATTTATTGTTCCTTTCTTTTGTCTGTTTGTTTTTCTATTATTTGATTTTTTTATTTTTATAAATAAAAATTATTAAAAAATATACAAAAATATTCACATTTTTGATTTTTACTCTTTGTCCTGGTTTTTTTTTTTTTGAATTAACGAAAAAAGGATCCTTCGATTTCGATAAATTTTTTTCTATGTGCTGAAATTTTTTCTTCACCAGGCAATTTTAAGGAGAGTACCTACTTCCTCCGGCTCGATGGATTTTTTCGCTTACCTAAATCGAAGTGAAAACAAAAATAGTTATTTATCCTCTTAAAAATCCGTGCTTGAATTGAATTTCCATATTATGCGTGAAATATATGTATATGAAGGATAACATAACGAGGACATACATACATCTTCCATTTTCATATAAATATATATTCACAAATTAATATAGAGAAAATTCAGTGTCCTTAATCAAAAGGGCACATTTTAGGTTATAGAAGTTCATAACAAAGACAAACAAAAAACTAAAAACACAAGATATTTTGGGACTTTTATGAAGATTTTCCTGTGATTTTGCACAAGTTGGATACATTGTACATGCATACATACCTATATGTATATGTTTATGTAAATTTATATAAAAATCTTACACCACAGTCTTTAGATCTATTTCCTAAGAAAATAGTTACGAAAAGTTTCTCCCGAGAGACATCATCATAGACAAAATTATATAACGACGAATGAGGAGTCAAGGAATTTAAAACGACGAAAATGTCGACAACATCCTAGTCCTCATTTACAAATATTTGAAAGAAAAACAACCAAAAAAAGGGACATGTAGATACTTATCAAAAAGAGTCTATTTTCATTGTAGGTCTGTGTGGGTTCGTGTGAATGTGTGTGTATTTGCTTTGTTACAAATATTTCCTTTAAAGTTAAACACACTCTACTATAAATGGTGATATTCGTATGAAAACACATTTACATTTATCTATGACGATATTTCCTTTGAAAAACTCATATCTAGCATTTAGTTTCTGTCAAAAGAAAACACAAGAATGTATTAATGTGTGTGTGTGTTTGATTTCGTGTGTGGATTCGCATACAAAGTACCTACAGAATATTTGAATAAAATACTAAGACTCAAAAGTTTCATGATGTCTTAGACAAAAGGTGCAAAAGCAAAATAGTACTTTACCTTAGATAGAAAATAGTTTTATTTGCTGTTGTTCGCGAAAGTTATTCCATCCAAAGTATCTACCAACCTAAACCTAATGTTCTTTAGTGCATGTGTATAAAGTGTAGTGTATTTGTCTATAGTGTGTAGAAACCTATAGATATCTTAGAACTTAGAAAAGTCCTTGAGAAAGAGATTTCATAGAAAAGTTTGATTCCTATAGGTGATATATTTGGCAAAACAAATTAGAATTTATCCTTTGAAGATGCATACCTTCATTGCATATAGGTATTTTATATTATAAATGAGTTGATATTGTAAAATTCACATAGAGCTCTGCTGGGCTTTGCTTTTAGCGAATTTTTTGCTCGTGTGAGTTCACTTAATTATCGAAATTGACATAATATTCTCTATGTTGTGGTTTTGGTAAATCAATTTTTACTCACGCCAGTTTGAAAAAAAAAACTTTTCTATCGTTTGTATAGGCTCGTTACTCCTGGTTCTTATGATAAATTTAACATTTTTGCTATTGAATAGACAGAAAAATGAGAATATTTTCCGATTTTACCGAATTCATTGCCTTAGATTCAAAAAATGGTTGAGGGTAATTTTCTAAGACAACAAAATCTTGAAAATAAAAAAAAAAAAATAACCTGCTGTCATATTTTTTTTAAAGTTTAAAGCAAGTATTTATTATTCAAAACCGGCTCTAAATCCATTTTTTAAAGGGAATCTGTTCCAAAATCAATTTTAAAGGCTTTATCGACGAGAGTTGACTGTCATCAACATTTCGGGAAAAATAAATTTTGGATTTTTAAAAATACATTATTATTATATCAATATTCCGTGCCAACTGTGATTCTTTGTGTCCAGTGCTTTTTTTTTGTTGTTTAATGTAAAAAGTTCGTATATGTTTTTTGTTTGAGTTGGGTTAATGGATTTTTACTACCATCTTCATTTGATATCAAGACTAAATTTGCTACTTATTCCACATGGCCTGGGAAAGTGCAAGCAAAATGTCAGTACTATGGCATGTCCGTTTCTTGTTTTTCCAATTAGATTAACTATTTTCTAATCAAGTACTTCATTGAATAGAAATGTTGTTTTTAGAAAAATTTGAGTGCAATATTTGCTTACATTTTTTGCTAACTAAAATACTTATTGCTGATAGAAAAAGTAATGAATGAATGCTGTCCCAGGATTTACTTAAATTTTTTAATTCAAAATATTTCCCCCGTTTGAATGGTGGTTTTTTTTTTTAAAGAAGCAATAGTTTACAACAGTCGTTTTATAATTTTAACGTTGTTGTACTTTAAGAGTGATATGTTTTCATTCGAAGAAAGCGTGTCACAAATTTATTTGTCAGTACCGTGGTAGTATTTTTTAAGCATGTTATAACAAGTTTTTGGTTGTCTTTTCTAACAACGGCATATGTTTAAATATTCCTGTAAATTAATTTTCTCATTAGCATAGTAAAGTAAAGTCACATAAACTGTCTAAATGTCAGTACCGTGGCATTGTGAACTGTAATGAAATTATTTTTTGCAATAATATTTATTTTGTACCAATTTTCATGCATTAACGGTAGCATTACCTCGAACGGGCCAAATAATAATCATTCCGCACTATAAGAACTAAGTAATAACCCTGTGCAATGAAAAAGGTTGCCATTCAGAAGAATAGACTACAAAAACAAAAAAGTTATACATTTTTAAAGAAAATAAGGGAAGTAGAAATGTCAAGAGGTCAAAAAATTTCACCATATTTTTTGTTCCTTAAAAGCTGTAGCAAAATACTTTTACTGATTTGATACACTGACATCTCTGAGCAGATTGCATATTAGCTCCACAATTGGTGTCATTACTGGACACTGCCTCATAGGTAAACACGCCAATAGACTTGGTGTCTTTTCAAATGATTTCTGCAGAAGCTGCATGGACGAGGAGGAGGAAGAAACTATCCCACACCTTCTTTGCTCATGCCCTGCTCTTTCTCAAACACACTTAGGAAATTTTTTCTTCAATGATCCCAGTGACTTAAATAAAATCGACATTCACAGTCTCCATCGCTTTATTAAAAGCTCCAACTGGTTTAATTAACGAGGATTACCTCGCATTCTTTTTGTGGTATCACAATGGGCCTATTCTGGCCTAAGTGTGTCAGCAGTTTTCCTGACAGCCACCTTACCCTAAGCTAACCATACACTGACAAAAACAAAACAAAAGTTTTTACCAATAAGTTTTAATTTTTGATTTTTTTAAAATGAATCACAGTTGGCAGAGAATCACCCATCATGTACCTATTTCAAAAAACGGGTTAATAGTTTTTTTTTCAATTTTTTGAATTTCTGGGCTATTTTATTAAGGTGAGTGTTTCGAAGAGGACGAATGCACGTTGACAATTCCTATTTCGCAGCTTTGAAGTATTCCCCCTCATTCTTCAAAGCTGCAAAAGAGCATTTTGTCTATTATTTTCGACGATTCGATTACAACTGGTAGATGTCAAGCGGTTATAAAAATAGCATTTTCCAGACACAATTTTAATTTTTACTTAAGAAAAAAATTCTATTTCGAGCAGCTGAAATTCCGACTTCCTTTCTAATTTTTAATTATTTTTTTTTCAAGCACAATGATAATTCTTTTTTTTTTAAGTTAATTGAAAAGTAAAACTGTAAAAAAAAGTATTAAAAGTTTATAATTTTTCACATTTTACAAACAAAACAACAATTAGTGAAGTTGAACAAATAATCCTGAACACCACTGTACTTATAAAAACATATTTTTTTGGAAACCGCTTCAACGATTTAAATTTTTCTTTGTTGCATTTATTCATATTTTTTCAAGTATAATCAGATGGCATTCTTATTTTTGAGCTCAATTCTTATTGACTGGTTTGTTATTCAATTGAAAAAAGCGAGTTTCATGTGTGTTACATCAGTTTTCTACAATTACTTGCATATTTTTAAATGTTCTCAAGTTCTAAGCAACTAGATTTATAACCAGTGGCGTATTTAAGGTTAGACGCCTCGGGTCAATAAGTTTTGGCGCTCCATTTATTAACAAAAAACAGCTAAGTTCACTTCATAAATGAAAAAAAGTCATTCAAAGAATATCAAACACATTTTTAATATTTTATGTATTTACATTTTTGCCAACGAGACGCGTAATGCACAAATTGGTTGACACATTCATCAAAAGCACTGTTATAGCAGACCTATTGTTTTCAGTCATAATTTTGAACTTTAAGAGAGATGTGTTAACTGACATCCCTTATTTTGGCGGACACTTTTTTGTAGAATCAAATAATTTTGATATCTGAACTTGTAGCTAACTAAATGCTTACTTGTTACGCAAACCGGAACTTGGAGCTTTAACTATAATTTTTGAATTCTAAGGTTTGCGAAAATCATGATTCTTTAATTGCACAAAATTGTAGATTTAAAAATTCTAATTTTGTAGACAAAAATTATTTTTTTAGCTTTAATGGATGATTTTTTTAATTTCAAAAATTAAAGTTTAAATGTTATAGTGCGCATTAAAGAAAATAAAAAAAAAATAAGATATCAAAACTAGGAACTTTAACTGTTCAAACGTTCTCTGCTTGTCCAAAACATATAATAGTTTGCCTGTTTTTGAGTACGGAAAATGAACATTTTTTCTGCAATTTGTCAGTGCATTCATCTGTTAAGGTCTGTGAGAAATAAAAAGTTAATTAGGAACTACTTTTAAGCAATCTATAATATTATTTCATACGTGCATATGAACATAACGGTGTTTTCTTCTGTCAACTACCAGAACTCTTAGCTTGACGTCAGATAATGCAACCAGACAAAATATTAACACAGTTAAAATTATTACCTACTTTATATTACTTTTGTTTTTTTTTTTTGTCTATTTTCAATACCTGACCTAAAATTTGATTAGCAACTTCCAACCGTAAAAATTGTAAGAATTTCTTTCAGATTCGGTCAGATTAGATCTAAAAATAATTTCCAACACAACATTTTAAAAAAATTACCACTAAAATTAATTCAAATCGATTAGTGACATATGGACTATCTTGGACTATCTTCTTTTAAATAAATATATAATTTTTGAATAATTTTTTTTTTATGAAAGTATACATTCAAGCACATATTTATTTAAAGTCATTTCAAATCAAAACTTGACTCTGTTCCTAGCTTCGACAATACTTTTTTAAATTTTCGAAATTTTGGACCATACTCTTACCTGAATTGTGAAGCTTCTTTGTAATAGAAAAAATGGCAATACCACTAAGCTCAGCATCCCCTAATCATTAAGTGAACGAAAAAAAAATCTTAACTTGCATCAAGAATTGGATAATTGAAAAATTATTGTTGTCACCCAACAAATGGACCACTGTGTGGTGCCTTTAAAGTTAACTTTTTCCATACTATTTGGTGAAGGGATATTATATATTTTTTACCGCCCACGCAGTGTGCCGCCCCGGGCCATGGGCCTTATGGCCGGCTTTAGGGTAAATACGCCACTGCCTATAACTATAAGAACGAGCTTGTGCGACCCGGTCATGCATAATTTATTTGTTAACATATACCTCATCGAAGTTTTTTTTACAAAAAGTTATAAAATAAAAAAAAATGATTTTAAAAATTCAATATAATCGAGTTTGACTGTACTCTCAGGTCGGGTTATTTTTGCAGTTCTTATTTTTGGAAAATCTTTAGCTGTAATTGTCAATTTTTTTTTTATAATCACTCTTCAAAAAACAATAATAAAAGTTAAAAAAAAAAGTTTTAATCCAAGACCCCCTACATATTTTCTGGGTACCCGGCGTGCAAAAATGGTTTACACCACTTTAACACACACGGCCTCATATATTATGACCATTTCCGCGATGACGGAAACTTTTGATGCCACTAGCTCCCGGGCTATTAGAAGATGCTCATTGTGTGTAGGTAAATTTTAGCTAAGTCACTTTTAAGCAGTATTTTTTGTTCGAGCTTAATAAATTCGTTTTTATTTCCTTGAAGAATTTAAAATTTTGACTGTCAAAAATCCGTTTACCGTTTACCTTTTCCTTGCATCTCTTACAAAAAAAAAAAAACAAACCATAACCAGCGGCAACAATTCAATTACAATTTTATTTCCGAATGTACCTGTACCTACCTACCTTACCCCTTTTATTTGTTGGGATTAATTTTCTTTTTGGCAGGGAATTCGAAGGGATGTGTGTTTGTGTTTACATTCGGTTTTTTGTCGCCAAATATGCATTTTCGATGGGAAATATATGAAAAATGATTTTGAGGATAGGTACGTGTAATTGCGAAATATTTCTTATTTGTAAAATCGACAGCAAGTCAGTCAGTCAGAGTTGGATTCAGTCACATACCTACAAAAAAAGCCACACACACACTTTTTGTGTCGTATATACGATGACGAAAAGTGTGACGTGTGTTGTGATTGTGATGTATAGAAAGGTCACCCTTCATTTGTTATGCCTCCATGAATAAGAAATGAATGATTCGTATGTCACATTATTTTGTTTCTTATTTCCTCGTCCTTTATTATGATGATATGATGTGAATAAGTACAAAGGATATAAATGTATATGGAAAACGAGAGGATGACTATACGATGAGTCCTTTTGTGGTGATGTGTTTTCAGAGATCTGATGAAATGAGATGAGATGATGCACGAGGTTTAAAACACATCACATGTCGTCAATTGTCAATAGAGGATGACAACAAAGACAGTGAACGACGTACGGCGGCGGTGACGGTGGTGACAGCGGTATAGTGGGTGATGAAACAAAAAAAAATGCGACATCAAGTAGTCAAGTTGGTCGGAGTATATAGGTATCAGGTATAGTACTCTGATTTTAATTCTTTCTTCACCAAGATGATCCTTCGGACTGCATTCAAAGTTGCCATTTGATTGAAAGTGAAAAACCTTCTTTTGACGAATATTTTAAGAATGACTTCTTGTACCTGTTTTGATTACTATAAATGAAAGTGTTCTTATTCTCGAGAATACTTATTTTCATCTTCGGACCAATAGTAAAATTTGTTAAAATCTTAAGTCCGTAGGTACTTTAAGGGCCATTAAAGGATATTATTCGAGTGTACTAACTCTGGTGAACGAACTTCAAAGCTGGATAGTCACGCACTTATTATTGGACATAACAAGCATATCCACTTGAGATTAAACAGACTGTGAGCAACTCTTAAACTACTCTTGAGAGTAAAACTCGCTATCACTATCGAGTGTTTTGTAATGAAATTACTCTCAAATGGAAACACACTTTAAGAGTCATATAGCAGCCTGTTGCCTAGGCGTTCGATCAAGCTATCTCACTTTAAAAATGCCTTTTCGTTTGAGAGTATTTTCACTACGAAACTCTAGGTAGGACTCTTGGGTAGCTCTCTCCATGTGTGCACTTGCAAGTTTTGCTCTTGAGAGCTATTTGAGAGTTGCTCGCAGTATTTCAACTCTCAAATAAATACGTAGCTTAAGTTCATGTGGCAACTAGATTGAACCCGTGTTAAATTGTATTCAAACTCTAATTTGTGACAATTTTATTGGGTGGATCTATACTTGGAGATCTAAGAATTCAATCTCGGATAAAATTTTATGCCACACGAAAAAATGATTCTTATTTTACAACAGAAATACTTTTGCCAGTCGTGTAAATCCAGCACTAGATGGAAAACAATATACATAGTTGCCAGATTGTTTTTATTGTTATTTTAAAGAAAACAAAAACCCTATCAAAAAGAAAGATGTAAATCTCCTAAAGTGGTAACCGCGACCACGTGTCGTTATAATTCCTATAAAGTACAAAGAAACACTCTGTCCATGATGCCCACTCCTCCGCCTGCTGTGTTCCCTGGATAACTCATGAAACGATAAACAAAAAAAAAAACAAATACCACAAGGAAACAGAGCACAGCCTTCCTTTTTATCATTCAAGGGATCAACCGCACAATAAAGTAGTAAAAGAAGACCGCGCGCGCGAGCGACGACGCGACGGTGTGGTGGTGGCAACGGGCGGGCACAGAGGATTTAAGCGACCATAATGTTGCGGCGTAGGATTATTGTATATTATATGATGAGATGATGATTGCATGCATTATTCTGTGCAAAGGGAAGGAATGTATCCAAATATAAAGGGAATACCTACCCCACACACCTCCTTCGAGGAGGAGCAGAAGCAGAAGCAGAAGCAGAGAGAGAGTTAGATTATTCCTTATTATTGTGTCTTGTTGATATTGGCAACATGGAAGGCAACAAAAAATGGCTTCCAGATCTCCTTTATACTTTATGCTTTATACAGAGAAAGGATAGAGGGCACTGCTAAGATAGGGAACGAACGAATGAAAGGATAATGCTTAAGAACAACAGCATTTTGTATGAATTTGTCGCGTATCTGTACCAAAGCTATATTTACTTTGTGTGTGAAGCTGATGATGATGTCCTTTGGGGAGTTGGTTTTTGTTTGGTGTTAGATTGAAACAAGGTTGTTATCCTTTCTTTTATTTTATTTCATTTTATTTTATAGAGTAAAATAGACGAACGACCCAAGGATTTATATGCGGGTGGAGAGTTGTGTTTTGTGACGAATTCTTTTGTTATCCTGTATAGTGGGTTGGTTTTCGCATGAGAATGAATATTCAATGGAATTATATCCTTTTATTTTTCATACCTCGTAAGTCCTTGTTTTCTTTTGTTTTTTTTTTTTGGTTTTGTTCTATTTTTTAATGAGTAACAAGGGAAAAAAATTGTTGCTTGTGTCTTAGAGACAAGTATATAACTTTTTTAAGGGAATAGCATTAGCATAGGGGGCGGGGTGTTAGAGCTTACCTTTGCAAAGTGCATGACAAATTTATTTTAATTGATAATGCTTGGTTAAAGTGTTAATAGATTTTGGTTTTATGGAAAAATTTGCATTGGTAAGTTCTCAGGCTCCCACGGGCTGAGTTAGGGGAATTTATTTTTCCAAACTAGGTAAGTTTACTTTTGAGGTGGTCGTAGTTTATCTTGAAGCTCGTGAGACACACTATCCCTCTGCATTTCATGGTCAATGGAGTTTTTCTATCCAAAAATTGTCCATTATTCTGGTTTCAATCATCTTTAAAGTTCTGACCTTAACTTCTCTCAAGGAATGTTTGAATTGCGGTAATGTTGTAAGAGTAGCCTGTCCAGTGTAACATTTGTCTTAAATTGACTAGCGAAGCTTATGGCAAATCAACAAATGTGGTTATAGCCTTAAACAATGTGTGCAAATCAGGAACCAATTAAAGTTAACAGAACTGAATTGCAAAGTTCTGAAAAGACAATGTTCTGAAAAATGATGCTATTATTTTAGAACTGGGTCATAATGCCCTTGACCCAAAAATCCAAAATTCATTCAATTCAAGTTCAAATTCAGTTCAAAACTTAAATTTTTTTAGAACATTCCAGAACTTCGTTATTATTTTGTGCAAATTAACAAATTTTACTTCCAAAATCACAGTACCCGCTCGAAAAATGTTCCGCGCACTAGGCGAAAAAAATCATTTTAGTAAAAAAGCCCACCTTTCGATGAATTCGGATGTGCATAGGTACGGTTCCTTGAAATAACTCTCCAAAACTCCCCGCCTCTAAAGCTCCATACCGCCCCACCCCCAAACCACGCCCAGTACCATTAGAATTCACTTTTCACATTTCATTGGGGAGTTATTTCACGGAGCTTTTAGGTACACCTAAATTGCTGTACTTATTTCGTGTGGATACAAATTCACACGAGATATACAAGCATGAAAATATACCTCGAGAAAGTCATTTTTGGCCTGGCAAATGTATTCGATTTGTACTTCTTTCTAAATTTTGAATGAAATTGCGCGGTACAGATCGATGATAAGCAGCACAATACATGCCGGCTCCACTGGGCATGAGCCGTGCTAGGATAATGATATGTCATGAAAAAAACCAATGGAGCTACAAAAATCCATATCTGAACAGGGACATGTCCATACAAATCAGACTGCTGATTGGATTGTGGTTTTGATGTTGGGCATCGTTCATGTCTAGTGGAGCCGGCATGTAAACCGCAACATCTTGTGACCTTAACCCGTCGGATATGGACGAAATGTGGTTCTAACAGTGATATATACATACGTACATATACCGTTAGGAAAAAGTTTGTCATGAATGGGGCTAAATCAGCTCTAAATAAATTTAAATCAGAGTTATTTAATCTTCGAAATTAATTTAGGCTGATTTAACTCAGAAGTGGGTTATTAACTTTTAGTAAAGTTGTCAAAACTTATTGAAATCTAAGTGTGACGCTCTGAATGCCACCATTTTCTCTATCAAAATGGCGCCCTTTCTCAAGACTTTTAGATATTTTTAACACGCATCTGGTCGGAAGTATCAAGAAAAATTTCAAAACCCTATTCAAGTTAACTCAGAGATCGAGTTCTAAATTGACAGAAAAATTTGTTCCTTGAAACTATAATGATCTTTAACTGAAAAACTGGGCCTTAATGCCATTAAATCTTCCTTCAAATAAAAAGAATAACCAAATATCCACTCAGCATTCAGACGCAACTTATTTTATTACAATTCAAAAATCATCTTTCAAAACCATATGTCTCGTAACAGAATGTGGTATTAAGTGATGAAAATAGTTCTCTTAATTGATGTCAAAATCCTAGCAATTATTTCCTTAAGGTTTTCCAAAAAAATAGATAAATCAAAAATTTCAATAAAGTCTCTGAGGAAAATTGAGAATAGACTATTCAAGCTCTAGGGCCCGGTCCCGTGCTTTTGGGACCGAAATTTACCGATACTCTCGGTAGTGTCGTGTGGTATCAGAAAAAAAAATTTATTTTTGAATATTATAATTAATTTATAACAAATAAAAATTCTTGAAATTGGTTTCTCGAAAACGGCTCTAACGGTTTGAGTGACATTTTCACAGGTTTTTTCTCTTTAAAGGAGAAAGATTAAGCAATTTTTTTTTATTTATTCATTTACAAGCACTTGCTTAACAGATATGGCATAAATAACAATGATTTGGTAAAAATAAGAAATAACGAGAATACAACTCTTAATAACAATTCGTTTTTAAATTTATCACGAGATAAATGCAAATCAAAAACGGCACAAACCTCATTGAACGAGGTTCATTCTGTCCATAATTTGTTCTATATACTTGCTCAAAAAGAAGATATCTTGGTCTTAACTGTCTTGTTAGTACATAAAAAGAAATAAAAGAAAGCAATAACGGACTTTTTATATGATTGCATAATATATCTCTCACAAACATCACATCATGAGTACTTCTTCTAGATGCAAGTGATTTAATACCAAGCAATTGGCACCTAGCAACTAGTCAGGACAAAAACTCCAACGCATTTTATAAACACAAATTTAGTAAATCGCCTTTGAACTTGTTTAACTCTATCGGAATGAACTCTATAGCATGGGTTCCAAATTACATCTGCATAATCAATTGTCCAGCGACGTGTAAAGGCTTAGTAAAACATAAGGATCCGTAAAATCTTTACTATTTCTCTTGATGGACCCAACTAAGGTGTTCGACCTGTTGTAGGAACATTGTAACAAAAAGGTTATCGGAAGTGAAATAAAAATAGTTTCAAAGATTAAAATTTTTAAAAGTATATTTCTCTTGATGGACCCAACTAAGGTGTTCGACTTAGCAACAATATGGTCGATATGTTTCTTTGGGGAGAATGTGCTATCAAAAATAACACTTAGATCATTAATGTCATTAACTTTAATGGACTAGAGCCAATGTTATATAGGAAGTAAAGAGCTAATGCTGCTTTAGAAAATGTTATAGTTTTACATTTTCCAATATTTAGTCTTAAACTATAAGAATAGCATCAATTTGAAATTCGGTCCAAATCGTGTTGAACTCTTACACAATCATCAATGCACTTGATTTTAAGAAACAATTTTAAATCATCTGCATACAGCAGATAACAACAATTTTGGATTACGTTCACTATGTCATTAATATATAAAGAAATAGTAATGGACCAAGGTGACTCCCTAGGGGAACTCTAGAAGTACAATTTATATATAAGAACTATCCAATTGCGCGCCCATTTTTCTTTGATCTTCTGAAACCAATCGTTTGGTGACACTTTCAGCCTTGGTTCTTTTTAGCTTTTTAGTATTTAATGAAATCCTTCAACTGCCTCTTCTACTTTTTCTTATAACTTGGTTTCTCGGAAACGGCTTCCATGATTTTGTAACAGTATTGTAATATCAAAATATATCAAAATATGTTACCAAGTCGTGCATTTTATTTTTACCTGTGATTGAGACCAGACCGAAACCAGATGAGACCGATACCGATACCGATACCAAACGAGACTTAGTCTTACGATACCGAAACGATACTAAAATTTTTCGATTTTGTCGATACCGACATAATGCTTACAAAAGTATCGTTTATCGGCTCACGTGCCGTGAAGTACCGTCGAGTTTCTTTTGAATTTTGATTGTATTTCACTTTCGGTTCGGTTAACACGAAGTTAAATGAGTTTTTCTTAAAATTTTCAAAAACTGTTCATAATGCTTTCTATTTTTAACCACAAAAACAGGTTATTCTTACTCAAAAGATTTTTTTTTCGTATTTACTTTGTCATATCGAAATAAAAGCCAAACGCCAATACTCCCTAAAGTAAAGTGAAATAAAGCTGAATTTAAAAACTCAGCGTAATTTCGCTCGGCATTATTTCACACCCCTTCAAAACTCTATCCACAGCTGAAATCCAAAGTTGTTTCCTCGTTTTCAAACCGCACCCACCTATAAACTAAATTAATGAAAAGCTCTTCAATATCAAATCAAAGTCCAATTAAAATATTCAACAAACAAAGGGACTGTTCCACAAAAGTCTTCATTCCCGAAAACTTAAGATGTTTGCTTTAATTTGTCTTCAAAATATTTTCATCCAAATATTGTTTGAGGTTCTCTACTTAATCACCTTTAACCATTAGATTTGTCAAATATGACTTAAAAACCTTCCCTTATTTATGGGCCTTACAAAAAATACTTCAAAATGTCCAAGAAACTCTAGGTGACAAATCGATCAAACCGTTGAGGGCGTATGTAGGTACAGACAGACAGAATTGCAGAACAAGCTTTTTCGACTTCTCTATATCATCCTAATGTCATATTCCATTAAAATCTCGAGATCTTTTTTTATCCCAATCCCAAAAGCATGCCGCCCATCTTCTGATCTGACATTGTGTGTGCCGCGATGATGGTGTGAGTTTGAAATTAAGAGCCGACGTAAGCAAGCATACTCAAAAAAGAAAAAATATCCAATGGGTACCTAGGTACCCATCTTTTCAAAAGTCGAATAAAATTTTCAAAATTATAATGGAACTCTTCGATTTTGACAAAAAAAAAACTAATAAAAAAGAAAAATATAAATAGCGCACATTGAAGCAGGTGGGTGGGTGTGTTGGATTCTTAGTATATAAAATTATTATTAATGGTTTCTATTAAGTTCACGCAAGAACAACAACAAAGCACCAAAGCACCATCTTGATGTCGTTTTTATTTTTATTTTTCAAGTTAATTGAATTGAACGAAACAATTCTATGATTAAAAAAAAATAATATATTGATAGGAATTATAAATCTATTAAAATTGACTTTGGTGAATGATAAATGAATATGGCTATTCACTTTTTTCTTTCTTATTTTTTTGTTTTTTTTATAAAGAATTCATTGGAAATGAAATGCCAATGTTGTGAAGTTAGAAATTAATTTATTGTAATTTTGAACATAAATTTAAGAACAGGGATTATAGGAAAAATTATGGTTTTGAATTTCATATGACCAAATCGAGATCGAATGAAATTGTTGGTGTGAGGTTCGGGCTGTCTAAATATTATTTAACATATAAAGTATTGGTTGAAAAATAGAAACATATTGTGAAGCGGAAATGTGGAAAAATTCCAAATAAAAAAATAATATTTTTGAAAATATTTTATGAGCATTATAATTTCACCTGTTTGATGGAACCTGTTGTAGGAACATTGTAACAAAAAGGTTATCGGAAGTGAAATAAAAATAGTTTCAAAGATTAAAATTTTTAAAAGTATGAGTAGGGGTAACAAGTGCTAATTGGTCCTAAGGGCATGTTAAATAACTGTCAACAACTTCAAATTTAATTCATACATATCGTTCATTGATTGGAAGAACTTAGTAACTTGATTTTTTTTTTTTAGTTTTGAGCAGCGAGTTTTGTATGTACCTAAGCTGCCCGAGGACAATGAAAATTTCCTTGTTTTCCTTTTTTATAGTTTCACAAAAATTCTACACTTGACTATACCGAAAATATATTGTACGAAAAGCCTTGTATAAACTCTGAATAACTTGACCATTTTTGGGGACATATTTTTAAACTAGAAAATTCAGTTACCTTGTTCCTGCAATTAAGTGACGATAATGTTTCTTTTTGTCGATATCTTTTCCGGAGCAGATTTGGAAAAATAGGTCTGATGCTAAAGTTTACTCACATTTTCTTTCACAAAATATTAATAAATTAAGAATCGAGGAGTCCATATGCCCATTCTTAAAGAGCTCAAAGTTTAATAAATTCGCTAAGGCCCATATTATTTACTCGTTAAATGCAGATTCATTCACTTTTCTTGACATTTTAATTTCAAGTATATTGATATCAAACCTAAAATTTTTCAACCGAGCTTAACCAAAAATTTGTTATAATTTTCATGTGTTATTTTGGAAAACTATAATTGGCTTACTCGGTTTGAATTGACTTACTCGGTTTGAATTGGCTTACTCGTTTGGCGAAAACGTTAACGACGACTCACATGTCTCTTGCCGTGGTCGTCGAAACGTAGTTCCCAGTATCATAGTCATTAAGCTCGTCTCGCTGTGTTCACGCCATGCCCATTTACTCGGGAATCTAAGTCATGGTTTTCTCACTATGGTCTCGCCATCACATTAACACGTTGTTCTTTGCATTGAGCATGTTTTGCCATCATCTCGCTTTGGTCTCCACATAGTATCGCCAAAGTTTTTTTTTTTAAATTGAATTTTTCTAAGTGGTTGAAATAAGCTAAAGGTTAAAAAGTCCAAACGTGGTTTTCAATATGGTGGTCATTGTGTCCGTCTCGTGTGGTGTGTGCTTTTAGGTTCTCTAACCATTCGAGAAGAGAACCAAAAAATTGGTTAATAAATTGATTAAGCGGTGAGGAGGGCTTTCCCAAACCAAAGTTAATAAATATTCTAGTGAATTCACATCGCGTCAGTGTAGGTGCTCTCATATAACGCCATGTAAAGTAATTCTGATAAATAAAATTTTAGTTTTCTTCCTGATGGTTTCGCGTTGGTTTGGGAGAGCTTTTACAGAAGCAAGTTAAAGCTCTCCAGAACCAAAGCAAAACATTCTTAACGTTCTGTTCTTTTGCTAGTTTTTTCGCATAGCATTAGTGTGTTTTTAGTTAATTTAATTTTGAAAGAGCGGAATATGGTAATAGTTATATTTCTTTCCCTAAAATGGGAGTAGATTTATTCCATTTGGATTAAAATCCGAGCCCCGGCCAGTATAGATGCCCGTACAGCATTCTGCCTATGTCACAACAATTACACAAATAGGAATTTGACAGTCAATGTATGTAGTCAATTGGCTAGCCAGTCACGGGGTCTTTCAAATCTTTGGCTGCTTCCTTTGTTGACAACTTATCGAACAAAATCTTTCAATCACGCGATCTCTTTTTTCATATTCTCGCAAATATAAATCCCTGATTTTAACAATCTCGGAATAACAAATTTCCAAAAACTATAAAATTATGTCACGAGTCACGAAATTTTAGTCGCAAACCTCTCAGATTCGGATGCAACAACCCCAAAAGCATAATGTAGGGAACAAATTAAAACTACCTTACAACTTGGCCGTTAAAAAAAAAATTTGTTGTCCCCCAGACAAAGATCCTAGTTACTGTTTGTAACTATCGCATGGCGATTGTTTAGCAGTAAAAGTTGTAAATTTTGTTGATATTTTCAAAGTTTTTTGATGAAAGATGTAAATGGAGAATGTTAAAAGAACTCACTGATAAGTCCAAGTGAGTAGGCCGGACGAAACCACAATTTCAGGACTAATAGCCATAAAAAGCTATTTTAAAAGCTTTTGCAATTGCGAAATTATGAAAAGCCGGAGATTTTGAAGAAAAGTTTGAGATTTCCTTATTTGAGGTTTTGGGATGCGGAATTTCATATTGCCCCCGTCTCCACTACCTTTGCATATTTTATTAAAAGGTTGCTCTAAATTGAGAATGTTAAAAGCCCTCACTGATAAGTCCAAGTGAGTAGGCCGGACGAAACCCCAATTTCAGGACTAATAGCCATAAAAAGCTATTTTAAAAGCTTTTGCAATTGCGAGATTGTGAAAAGCCGGGGATTTTGAGATTTTGAGGAAAAGTGTGAGATTTCCTTATTTGAGGTTTTGGGATGCGGAATTTCGTATTGCCCCCGTCTCCACTACCTTTGCATATTTTATTAAACGGTTGCTCTAAGAGCTACAACGTTAACTAGCAGGAGGTTTCATTTCGCACTCAATCACATTATTAGTTTCAAAAGATCTGTTGCATGTGGTAGGTACCCTCCTGTCAACTGTGAACATTTATCCATCCACTGAATCCCCTCACTCATCATAATTGTATAAATTCACATAGCTCAGTTTAATGACATTGCCAACCAAACCCGCCGAACATACATAAGTCGTTCTACGTTTTCCGTTAAGTTTTCGTATTTACAGAACTGACAGTTTTCTTTGTTAACACCAGACAAATAGAAATGAACCTCATATCACTCATAGTATATTTGTGTAAGAAATCATGATCTTGTTCATTAATATCTAAGAGCAAATCAGCGACATTGTCAAGTTTGTATCGAATCCATTCATAATTTATATCCTCTTACAGCTTTGATTTATCAAAAGTTATGTGTTGATGACAGTTGAAATTTGTCCGAAAATTAAAATGACTCCTCTTCATAAATTCATAAAAAAAATACAAATTTATGGTAAAAGAACTTGAGAAATGACATAACATGACCCTAACAAATCGTCACCTGATTCTAAGAACAAGATAAATTTATCGTTTTCTTAATTTTTTTGAGATATAAATATAAAGACTAAAATTTTCGTTTCGCATCAGCAGCGTACTAGACTTCATGGGAATCAAAAGCTATATTGTTGTATTTTGAATTAAATAAAGATGGCTCTTTAAAAAAAAATTTAGCATTTACTCTTCATGAGTTACGTTATACGACCCCAAAAACCGACATTTTCGTCATTTAACCTTTTTTTAAATGTTGATATCTTCTTACCGCTCAGTGAGAAGAGGAATATTGTGCGAAGTGCTTTTCTGTAGAAAATATGATCTACAAGTTTTGCCTCAAATATTTTTCAATACCGTTCAAAAGTTTTGCAAAAATACAACTTAGCAATCGGAATTTTGGTTCATTTTTCCAAATTAAACACTTGCATTTAAAAGACTTACCGTGGATTTACCCACAGATTGGCCAAACACAATCAATCATCCTGGGCTAATAAGGAGAATATTGAGAAAGCAGAAACAAAGAAAATGCGGAAGCCTTCCATCTTTATTTTAGAAGAACAAAGAGAAAGTTTTAACGAGATTTCATTTAAAATTTCATCGAACAAAATCTGATAGCTTATAAAGTTAGCCACATCAGCTACCTTGACTTTCTAACGACTATGACTCTGTATGTGTATTTGAAACCTTAATATCCGGTCCTACCATAACATTCAATTAAGAAGTCAAATCGATGTTCTTAATTATTTTATTTTTTTTTTGAATTCCTATCAAACACCAATTTACATTTGAGCAAACAAAAAACAGAGCAGTCTTACATCCCTTGTCATCAGGTTATGTGTGCCGTGACAGTCCTACTTAACAAAAAAAAAAAAAAAACACCCCTATATTTCGAGTGCGAACTCTTCCATTCTATATTCCCGGCGAATAACAATGACTTTTGCTACTGTGCTCTGGCTGCGTCACTTTCAGCGAGAGACGCAAAATCAATTCAAGCCCACCTGCTATGCTGCCGTTCACGCCCTATAAAACAATTAATTTGTTACAAATAACAAACGTCTGGCTATAACATCACAGCTCGGCTTGTTTCGTTTGCGCCGTGTCGCCTCTTCATCTGCTTATAATTCACCCCTTATACTCGTACAGATGAAGCCTAAGATTGAGGACCAAAGCCAACCCCTTTTAATTTACACAAAACCTGTTCGTTTTACAAGCAATAAGCAACGCAATAATAGAATAATAAGTCGTCCGCACCCCGAACCATCGCATCGGATCATCATTGCAAACCACACTCTCCAAAATTCCAATTTCAATCCCAAGTCGCAAATTGCAATCCAGAATCCTAAAATCCCAGAATTCCAACTCAACCGCTAGCCGAAGCTCTGTCATCATTTACACTTTATGAATTCGAATTGTAAAATGAGAGGAAAGGTCGAAAGTTAATTGTCCTTCTTTATACAGGGGGTGCGAAAAATAAAACCAAAGATTTCAAAGATTACATATACTCGCCCGCCGACGACCGACGCCGTGAATACACGCTCTGTGCACACAGGCACACTTCACAAGTCTCAGTTATGAATTCAAAAAATCCAAAAGTACTGACTGACTCGACTGACGGATGTGGCTTTTATTGCACCTTGTTAATTGTTGGCATGTTTATTATTCTTTTATTATTATTATTTTTTTTCGTTTTTTGCTAGCGTTCACGCTGCCATCATTCATATATGGCATCGAAGATGTACTTTTATAGTCACCGAACAGTAAAAATCTCGTATCTTCGAATTTTTTTTGTTCAATGAAACCTGCTTTGATGGGAACTTTATAATTTTATGTCAAATAATACACAATTCTTTTACCAGAGTTGCATTAAATTAGTTAAGGATCCCAAATTAGATTTTGAAAAGCCACAAGAAAATATCTTAAGTTTTCAGCGAATAAAAATCAAAATTGATTTAAGAGAATTGTACAAGAATGCAATCTCTGTGAATGCAATCCTTACGAATCATTCAACGTATTTAATTAAAATTTACTTCAAATTCTGCAATTACCATGCATTTGAATACAAGAAAACAAAATAATAAAGAGAATGGAAACAAACTCAAAGATTACAAAAGAATGCATAACTTTTCAAAAGATTGCATTCATTTGATTGTATAGTCAAATTAATGTGATAGAAAATTATTGCAATCTTTTTAATTTCAAATGAATGACTGGTGAAGTTAATATACGCAATCTTTTAATTGAATTCAATGAATGGATTCTAAAGATTGCATTCATAGGGATTGCACTCTTTAACGATCTCGGATTCAAATATAGTTGATTCCTTCAAAATTGTAACACATTTAAAGGAAACAACTACTAAATCTGTTTTAAATTGATACTTACTTTAAGTGGATTATCATGAATGCAGACAAAAAAATCTGCCTTTGATTTCGTTTTACATAATAACGCAATTAATTTGTCTACATAAAAAGAAGTTGGATACGTGGTTTTGACTGTTCAAACGACAACATTTGCTTATTTTTGCACATGCTTAGGGGGTGTGGTTTCTAATTATAATAATAAAAAAAGAATTGTTTAATTAAGTAATTCTTTTTTGTTATTATTTCAAAAGAAATCATTAAAATGAAATGAGAAGAAAAGATTTTTTTTTGTATTTCAACTTATGAAATTGTAATAATATTAATGAATGTTAGGTTAAGTGGGAATGTGTAAATTCAAAAGAAAATTTTAAATGAGTTTTTTCACCAGCAAAATATATTTGTATGTTTATAATAAGAATAGGTACTCTATAGAGGAAGGTTAGATACAAAAAATTCGAATTAATCGAAAATAGAAATTACATTAATTTTGCTATTGAGTAATAACGGGAGAGATTCCTGATCACTCGAAAATCATATTTAAGTCAATCAAGTCAAAATAGTTTCCTAACGTTTTTTGTACTGTGTATTTTAACAGGAAAGAGAGACTTTTGTCCTTTCCATTTCTGTCATCTAGAAATATATCCACAGAAGTGGTATAGAGTTGAAAGTCACTAGGCCACAACCTTCAGTTGTGTATAACACAGAGCCAATATTATTCGATATTGCATCTATTCAGATATTCAAGGAAGCTTTTCCGATGTTATTTTGTAACACAATACAATTTTCCCCAAAGCAATGAAACCTCTGAAAAATTCATCAAAACCAAAAAAATGAACCAGTGTAAAAAATTAATGAAGAATCAGCATTTTGACCACGATAGGCGGATCCATGTATTAAGTTGACGAAACGTTTGTTGATGCAAAACCCACTGTAGGTATCTGGGTGCTTAGAGCATGTTGCTCAATATTAGGTAAAAAAAACTAAAGAAAATGTGTGCTTATGCGTGTTCTGGACAGAAAATAACAAAAATAAAATGCACGACTGGGTCGCACGTACTTGCCCTTATGTTCAAGACGCTGACGGTTTAAGGAAACTATGTATAAGGACATGGAAATTATGATGGAGAAATATTTAAAAGCATGAAATACGATACTAAAATTAGCTACATCCTTTGTACTGAAAATAATGAGCGCCAGCTTAATTCTTGACTGAATATTGATTATTGAAAGAAAAAATTAATCGTTGGATCGGTTTTTTTTTTAAAGTATTTTTTTTTTAAATCAAATTCTTTACACATTTTTAAGCAAAACTTTTGGTATGCAAATAATAAGTATTTATGTGCATATAAAAATAAAATTTCCAAAAAAATTGTTCACTCGTTTTGGAGATAACGAATTTTGAAAAAGAAACTGAAACTTTTTATTTAATTATTTATTTAAAAAAAATTTTGTTTGAAAATTTTTATTTGCAATATTTTTTAATCTTATTTGAAATTTGTACATACAAATTGATCTAAATCTGTTCAGACGATAATGAGAAAATTCAAAATTGAAAAAAAAATATAATTGAATATTGAATTGAATTGAATATATAAGAATTGAAATATAATATAACAAATACAATGAAAATGAAATGATTAACAATTACAAACATTTAAGAGCGTGGTACACTGGTTTTTAATGTAGCTTTGAGACTATTTGTGCTTATATATGCTTATTAAAATCGAAAAGGTTTGAGTTTAAATTTAGAAGTTTACACATGCGGGTAAAAGGCTTGTGCATTCCATAGTTAGTACGGTGTTGAGATGTATGCATTAGTTCTAGACTACGAGTGTTGTGACCTCCCCCGCGGTAGTTAAGGCTAGTAAAAGATAAAAACAGATGCATCAATAACACCCGTTAGAAGTTGATGAATAAATTCAATATCATTATTGATTCTCCTTTGTGCCAAAGGTTGAATCTGAAGAAGCTTAATCCGATGTTCGTATGGAGGAAGATTTTAAGGATCGGACCTCGGTAGCCCTTTCAAAGCAAAACGTATAAAATTACGTTGTACTGCTTCTAATCTATTTTCATGGATGCGATTAAATTGATATGCTTCTTAAAATCAAGATTAAAAGTAAAATGAACTCTTAGGTCTTTGAATCTATCAATACTGCTTAAATCATCTTGAAAAAGTAAACGATCCCTCATACCATCCGCAACAATAAGATTTTCACTATAATGTATAGAGAGGGTTACGTCATTGATAGCTAAGATAAAAAGAAGTGGGCCTAAATGACTACCCTGGGGAACTCCAGATTTGGCAAGGAAAGGGTTGGAGACAGTACTTCTAAATCAAACCTGATAGGATCTATTTTAGAGATAAGATGAAACCCAAGTAATGAGCTTAGGAGGAAACCCAAACACCTTTAATTTAAACGTGATGATATTATGAGAAAGTTGATCAAAAGCCTTAGAATAATATGTATA
This sequence comes from Dasysyrphus albostriatus, assembly GCA_946251815.1. Taxonomy (NCBI): domain Eukaryota; kingdom Metazoa; phylum Arthropoda; class Insecta; order Diptera; family Syrphidae; genus Dasysyrphus; species Dasysyrphus albostriatus. The sequence continues at coordinate 5,735,017 of OX276339.1, forward strand.
GATACAGTCGAGTTATTGACCATGTTCCAACTCAGTTGAGCACTTATGCAAAAATTCAAGCAACTTGGTTACCGTCGATCGTTTCTGCATGAATCCTTGTTGTTGATTATAGATTATATTTTTACAGTTTAATGTCAACCTATCACACATTACCTGTCTAAATAGCTTGGGAATACAAGAGATGAACAAAGTTTCAAAAAAGACCTGAACGTTACTTAGGTAATCAATATTAATGCAATATTTGGTTCGACTTCTGGAGATTGATGCTGGATTAGTTTTAATAAATTTCCTTTAAACTTCACAAGAACAACGCTGACGCATCTGCCCATGACTCAAACGACAAATGTGCCCCGTTGTGGTTTTTTTTTTCTAAACAACTATTTGAACAATAGAAATTAATAAATGACTAATTCGTTCTGGTCCACTTAAAGACGAATGTTTTAAAATACTCCTCACAAAATTTCAATAAGTTTTACAAATAATTAATATTAAAAAAATGCATACTTACCAGAAGTGGAAAATTACACAGAAGAGATAAAAAAACATAAATATGTCATAATTTACGTATCAGTTATAGAAAAAAAGGAGTATAGGTAGGTGTCGAAAGTTTTAGTCAACATTATTCCCAAATTCAAAATCTTGCAGTCCAATAGACTCCAAAATTTGCTGTGGGCTCTGGGTCTATAGAATCATAAAAAAAAAATGTATGTAAATGAGAATCTTTTCTAGACAGAATTTTAGTTTTCATAAGCAGAATTTGGGAAAACAGAATTTCGCACATACAGAATTTTGCATTTACAGAATTTTGAAATACAGAATTTTGGCCAAACAGAATTTTGGCCAGACAGAATTTACAAAAAGAGCAGAATTTTGACAAAACAGAATTTTGAAAACCAAAATTCCGACCCGATCTCGTTGAATTTTTTCGGCATTGAGATCTCGGTTTACTTGTATCTTTTTGTCACTACAGGGTATAATTTTTTCACAAGTGTTCACACACTAAACATTTTGAAAATTACGTCCTGCGTCGACTCGTTGAAGAAGCTTTCGGAAGATGAAACTTCGTTTTTCATGTCCTTCACTGTTTTGTAGTTCTTCAGTGCTTTCAATTGCGGTAATGAAGCCTGGATCACTTACTTACAGCTACAAAATGGTTTTTAAAGGCCTTAAGGCAAAACTAAGACTCATCATTTATGGAGAATTGAACAATTGAACATCACGGATTATTTTGTGTATATCAAAATGTGGTTTTCTTTACATAATGCAAATAAGGATAAGTATGCAGTAAAGTCGAAATCACATAATATAAATAGAGGAAGTGCTAACTTATGGCTGGGTCTTAAAGTTACGAGCATTAAAATCAGAAACAAGTAACAAAAAATGTTTAAAAAATGATTAGAGGATGTCTCATATAAGAAAAAAATTTCACTTTGGAGTTAATTTCCAGGAAAGTCATTCGACAAACAGGAACAGGATATTTTTTTTATAAATTTTTATTTCATTTATTTTTGAATTTATGCTGTTAACGCAAATTGATTTTATTCTTAAAGGCAATAATGGGCGTAATATTCACGCTTTCACTTTTTTTTTGCCTATAGGTACAAGAATTTTTTTTCTATGTGTAGGTAGAGAGGTTGGTTATTTTGAAATGTAGATAGAGACAAACAAAAAATTCCATAGCAAGTACATTTTTTTTCCAATTTAATTGACTTAAATGTCTATAAGCCGACACCAACACAGCACGTGAAAAAAAAACGAATATAACAAAACCAACAACGCCATTCAGTGTGTCCTTTATACAACAACCTTTAGAGGAGAGGTGAAAATATTAATATAAAAGAAAAAAAAAACAGGTACAATTGCAAATTGAAAATTTATAGGATATTTGTATGATGGGAGGCAAGGACTGAACTACTTGTTTTTATTTATTTCTTTTTAGATATAAATATGCTCGCAATAATTTAAGTTGGGAAATTGTTTAAAATGCATTTTTGTATATATAAATATTTTTTTTTAAGTATTTATTTATCCATTGATGGGTTTGATATTTTTTCTTTTTTTTATTGTTGATAGAACAGGCGATTGAATTTTTCTATCAAAACCAAACGGAATCAATTAAAATTGATTAACTTTATGAAATTGATGATGTGGCCCTAAAAATATTTAATTTTTTTTCAATTTTAATGTTTGTATTGAAAACGGGTCATTCAACGATTTCGGTTAGTAAAATCGAAATAGTGCAAGAGCATTTTTATAATTTGTATAGAAAGTAGTGTCCTTAAGAAAAAAAAAACAACATTTTCATGTCGATTTTGGCAAGGCTTACATTAAGGGTGGGTGTTAAATAAATAGGATATTTACTTTTGTTCTAAATATTTTGGCAACCAAACCTCTCAGTAGGTTTTTGTTTGAGGTGTAAATGGAAGGCGCTTTAATGGGCTTGTGAAAGATTGTTGTTGTTTGAATAAATTAAAAAGTCTGTACATTTCATATTAAGCGTCGAATTTTGGAAAGACTATTTTGAACATACTTACAGTTGAGGAATTTGTTGTCACTCTGAGAAAATATAAAAAAAATGTTGGTAGTAAAAGTTGCATTTTAAAAGCTAAAATAAGAAAAATTTGAGTACCTAAACATTTTGCGAGTACCAAATTGTTAAGTCAAATTTCTGTTATTTTTCCAACTAAAAAACAAATTTTAGTACCTCAACACTAACGTTAATTTGATATCTGCAACTTTGTTAAACACATAATTCATTACTAAAAGAGAAACCACCAAAAAATTCTTCCTACAGAGAAACAAAAACAATTTTCATTTGAGGAGGTAGAATATATGCACATTAGGGTGGGCCTTATATTGGATTTTTTTGAAATTTTGAGATAGATAGGCATCAAATAGCTCTACATGTAAACAAATGTTTTCCTATTTTTTTCAGATTTTTATTTCACCCCTCTGGTCACCCTATTTTCACTTTAAGGTACTAATTATGGGGTAAGGGCGATTCTTATAAAACGTGAAAAAAAAACAATCTGAGGGTAGAAATAAGATTTATACGAGAAAAAAATCGTATAAAAAGGGTCTCCACCAGGGGCTTCCTCAATTTTAGGCAAGAGGGGTAATTTTCTAAAAATGTGGCTCAAAACAGACTAAAGTCATTTTAAAAAACGGGAACACTTACAACTTACCTCCAATACAATTTTTTGCTCGTCAGATTCGGATCTATACATTATGTTTTTTTCGCATGGTATATAATAATATCCCTTACCCTATAATTACTACCTTAAAGTAAAAATAATGAGACCAGGGGGGTGAAATAAAAATCTGAAAAAAAAATTGATAAATTGTTTTTCAAAGTTTTGAATTGAATGAGGGCTATTCAAGACTATGTACAATTTTAGGACCACCCTAATGCACATATGTTGTTGCAATAACTGCAGTTATTGTTTATTTTATTTTGCTAAATAATAAATTTATTATTTGTTTTGATTTCAACTTTTTGTTTACTCAAATCTTGGAGTCAAAACAATTTCGAAATTTATTTGATGATCGATTCAGATTTCAAATTCCATGGCATCCAAGGCATATATCTACCACTGAAAGGTCATTTGAGGTCTCAGAGTTAGAGTTACTTAGCAGGTATCGATGTTAGTGCCTTCAGGTCAGGGCTTCCATGTCTTGAACTAGTTCGATAGGCCAGTTTAAAAAATTATGTTGCCTAAGTTCGGAGCCAAATAAGTAGCCCAATATCAATACTTCCTTATAAAAATGATACTTTTGAGAACAACAGATAAAATGAATGAATTATTAATGTAAAAATTGTTGCCGTTGATTTGAAATGTCAAAACCAATGAGTATATTCATTGAACAAAAGGTGGCGCCAAATTGTAGAATGCGTTACGGATTTGTTTAGGGGAGAAAATTCGTTTTTAATATGATTTATTTATATGAAAAAAATATCGCTCAAGACAAGATTGCGGCTATTTATATGCCAATTATGATTGAGCTGTCATACTGAAATTATTGTTGTCGGCAATTTTGGAAAAAGATCCTGGTTACAGTATGAATTTCAACAATATTTTATACTTTGATTATGAAAAACACTTTGAAAATCCATTAAAAAAAATCTATGTCAGACCAATTAATGAAACTAAGTGACCTAAAATGGCCACTAAGTGACCTTTTAAATGGCATATATATTTCTTAAGATTACTTAAACGAGGTACCTACAAACAATATTTTAAGTGACCTGGAATAACATTTAAAAAAAAACATATTAAAACAAATCTGCTGAAAATAGTTGGCCTTTTATATACGCAGCTTTTGGATTGAGTACGAATTACAAAATCTTGAAAATGAAAACCTCGCATTCGAAATATGGAAGAACGAAATCTTGGAAATACAGATCCCACTAGTAATGTGCCCGGAAAGTAGGCAATCAATTTCTTGCAGAAAGAAGGAAATCTCGTATAATTTGATCTGTATTGCAACTAATTAATTTTTTAATCAAAATCTCGTTCAAGACTTAAATTTGCGAGATTCGAATATCAGGTATACATTTTCCAGGGGCCGAATTACGGTGGCGTCAGTGAGTGTGTGAGTTCCATCAGTGATCGAAAGAAAGAGAAACCACTTTAAATTTTGGTAGGTATCCTAAATTGCTCGAAAAGTAAGCTGTATAATGCCACGTCACGTCAGTCACGTATTGCTCGTTAACTGGCCCCAGATTTTGGTTTATATTTGCAATATTGTAAGCTCAGATATTGACGTTAAGGATTATGAAAAACATGATTACATGTTTGCAATATTTTTCTAGATCTATAAAATAATGCATTTTGTACCAAGTATACATTTTTTTGCAAATATCCCTTAAAAAGTGCCAAATTTCGCGTGGTTTCTGGAATGGCTTTGACCATTGATTCAAAATTTCCAAGGGCTGTTCAGTTTACAAAATTAACTTCTTAGACTAATTACTGACCAAACATTTTGTTTGCAAACATCCCACATGACATGTTTTGCTAAGATCCTAAAATCAAGGCCTAGCAACCATTAGGCAACTTAGTTGTGATCAACTTTAAGTTTGCTAGTTTGATAAAGCAACTTTAGCAAATTGTGGAAGAAGCGGCCTATTTTTGCATCGCAATTAATACTACCGCATTTCACTTCGACTTCTCTAGAATGTAAATGCTTACGCCTTTCCACTTACTTGGCCGCAACTTTTGGAATTACAACTTTTTTTTTGAATGTACATGTTGACGTTTCCTGCATTTGTTTTGTTTGGGGAATGTCATTAAAGAAAATTGGAACCGTTTTGTAAGGTAAAAAAGAAAAATAGATGTTGAGAGTAAACGGAATCTTATTTTGATGAAAGGTTCAGGTTTTGATGGCAAAAAACTATTCCCAGACTCTATTTGCAATAAGAAAAAAAATTTTTTGAGTGCAATAATAATAAGGTGGCGGGGTCACAGGGTCATCCTGGGCAAAAGTCTAGATCCGCCCTTGTGTGTAGGTTTACTCCTTTAAATATAGTTTAGGTCTTGAAGTTCAACACAAGATCTTATTTAATGTGGGAACTTTGTAAATAGCTTCTTACTAAAAGTAAACTTATGTGACAGTTTACGATGAGAAAAAAAGGAGAGCATAAGCGTTAAAAAAAAAAAAATAACAAAAATATTTGAAGCTTTATTTCAACATAAACGACCTTGGTTTAGACTGCCGGAATTTTTTATTACAAGAAATTTCAATATGACATCTTTAAAAAAATGCCAACAGTGTTACTTTTGGTCGAGAAACAATGAAAATTTAAACATACAACACGCATGTTCCATTTTTCAAACGTTTCTCGACAAATTTTCTAAAAGCGAGAGTTACAAAATTTGGAAACAGGTTTCTTTAACACTGAATATTATGTTGATGAAATCTGTAACTTTTATAACAAAGTCAACCTAAACAGACTCATTAAATTTGGGTCTAATGTTTTTCTCGCTTCTGCTTCCGGTCTTTTTCGCAGTCTCAAAGTTTTTAAGATATTCCTATCCCTTAAAAATTTTGACAGTTTGTATGTTTTGTATCAAAACAGCAGGTTTGTGGAATCATCAATAAGTGTTGAATTATTACAAATCATCTCTGTCCAACAATCTGACATAAAACTTTTCAAACATTGACAATTTTAACATAAAAAGTAAGTCAAAGTAAACCGCAAGTATTGAATTGTCGAAATTTAATAAAACATTAATAACAAAGATAAAAGTTTGAAAATCCCTCTCACAACCTTATAACAATCGATCATAATCAAAATATACATAGTACAATAATAATTCCCCCACGCACAAGAGACCGGTACTTTCACCCTAATAATGGCATGGAATTTGTATTCCTTATAAAATGTGTATATTCCTATTACACACCCCACCAATTGAATTTGACCCGAATTTCAGTATTTCAGAGCTGATGCCTGAAGCATGACAAATGCCTTAATCTCTTTTCCAAATGATTTTTAAATGAATTTGGTTCGTTCCACTGTTTCACAGCGGGACGCCTCGCAAGCAAAAAAAAAATAAAAATAAAAATATAAATACAATTCGCTAATCAAATTTCAAATTTAACTTGATATAAAGCTCCTTTTCTATTTGCAAAAAAAAATATTATAACAATAAAAGGACTACTGAAAAGAAAAACCAGCGGAAATAAAAATATGAAACGATATTGCACATTAGAGACTTCTTCTTCTTGCCATCATCATCGTTAAAGCGCGTATTGAGCTCTTATGTCAAAGTTATGGGGGCGATATGGTGGCAAATAAGGGTCCGTATTCTGTCGTAGGTTGGTCGGTCTCGTCTGCAGTAATTAAGGTAAAATGTACTTTAGTTTGGAAGGAAAAACTTATAAAAACAAGACAGATATCGTTGTCATTTCTGTCATCTACATTACCTCTCATGGGAGAGATGAAATAAGACAGTTATACAGAATTGACAGCAATTTTCTGTCGAATCGATGGGATTTTTATTATATTCAGTTTTTTTTCTCCTTTCTTTTTTTTTGTTTGAAGGACAGGAAAAGAAATCTATATTTTTCGCACATCATTGATGTGATGATAAGTTTCTACATGATGTTTTGTTCTACGAGAAATGGTGCCCCAGAGCCGCCCCCGCCGCCGACAACGACACAATACTGAGATGGTTATGCTTGCGGTGAAAAGCAAGATTACATTATTTTTGAAACACCATGTCATATCCTTAATAATTATATATTCTCTGTGTCGCTCGATTTCCTCTTCAAGGCTTTTGGTAAGGCGCACACTGCAGAAGACGACAGAAGACAGTAAATTCCCAAAGGTATACGATTGGAATTAGCTGATGCGCAGAAATTTCCTTCTTGTTGTTCTTTTTCTTGTCGAAGCCTGATAAATATTTTAGCGAATAAAAGAAAATGAACCTGATTGGATGTATTATGCGTAAAACATAAGGAACACAAAATGCCATTACAATATCTGCTAATATGATTATTATTAATTATTATTATTTGTAAGGGATGATATGAAAGATATAATGGATCCTTCATCCTTAAGCGCAGATATAAGCGAACTGCCTTTTGTCAAATTGGTATGGCATAACAACGATAAGGTTTATTGAGCGGGTGATTTCTATTTCAAAATGTTAATACGTACTTACTTATGTGTTATGTAATTTTGTTTTACTTTTTATATTTAAATTGTTATTGTAGTACCTCTTGTCATAACGGTTAGTGCGTTGGACTGTCTTCCCGAGGATCTGACAAATCCTCCAAGAGTATACTTGACATGGATAAGTGCTTCTCGTCAAGCCGTTCGAACTTGACGAAAAATTGAAGGTCCCTTCCATTTCTGCCGAAAACAGGCTCACAGGAATGATTGAGAGTTGAAAGTCACTAGGCCCTGGTTCTCCACGAGCTCTTGCGCCACCAAACTTTTAATTTAAATTGCTTAAAAAAGGGGCTTTTGAATTATTTGCAAGTACCTTAGCGTAATCTCAATTTTGCTGAGCATTAAGTGTGGGACAACTACCATTGTTTTAAATTTGTATGCTTTAACGCACAAGTACAGCAAAACCTGAAGTTGTAAGTGCGCTTAGAAGGTGGATAATTTACTTTAAGACTTTCAACATTATGACTTAAATAAGAAAATTAAAAATTAATGATACATATTAACTAGAATCCATTTAGTTCACTGTTACATGTGGGACAAGATTGCGACGTTGTTTAAAGCCGAACATGTCTTTATACATAAATTAAGTATAACATTACATTTGGACTTCAAAGCAGTTTGATCCCGTTTTTTTGTTAGCTTTAATTTACTGTTGCTATATTGACATTTACGTGCTTTGTTTTCAGGTAGCTCTAATCATTTTCAGTATATTTTTTTGTTTTCACTAAAATTTTTGATAAAAATAAAAAAAGTGTTTAACTGATATTTTCAAAAATATGTGTTTTTTCCTCAAACGTCCCATATGTTTTCACCTAAAAAGATTCATTTCTAAGAGAAACTAGTGATAGTGACAGCGTTCACAAATGCCAACCTTACTTTTAAGACATCAGCCGAAGAGTTTAGGTCTCCTTCTGTCTTCAGTTTTTCATATTTCATCATCTTTTTCTTGCCTCTCGAAAGTTTCAAAATGCAAAATACATCAATGATGAACCTTAAGTTTCGAGTTCATTTGCGAGTAAAATTACTGTATAAATAGCATTTAGCATAGCTTACTCACGGTAACTACCTGTGAGTAAATTTCGGGAGCTTTTTAGTGAATGCAATCTCTAAATGTGCTTATCTATTTGAGAGTAAAAAGACTGCGAGTAGTTTTCAAATAGCTCTCGAGAATAAAACTCACTAGGGACATAGTCATAAAATCAGCTAACAGAGTTGTGTAGTAAAACTAATTTCAAATGTGAAACAACCTTTAAAAGAGACGCACTTTCCCGTAAGATCTAATATGCCAAAACACACAAAAACAAAAAATAGCCAACGACCAGCCCATAATGTGCAAAATATTTTATGGGAAAAATTCAAAACCTACATTTGCATTGCTCTGATCACCTTAAATAAATTTCCAAAACTATATAAAAAATGAGAATGCGCGAAAATGATAAAAATGAATAAAATCAGTAAGGATCGAAGAAAACCTAAGTTACCATGTGATATTTTTTAATGAAATAAAAAAGAAAGTCTATATAAATGGTGTATTTTTTATTTAGACTTGTGGTTTTCTATCTGGCAATGCTTTTCCGAAGTTGGTCTTTTTGAAAGCTGTCACTTGATTTATGCAAAGTTTGGTCTTGGCATTTCATAATGAATAGACTTACTCCTAAACAACGTTTGCAAATCGTGCAAATTTATTACCAAAATATTGATTCGGTTCGCGTGACGCATCACGAAACAATCAATTTATTGAAGGAACATTTTGGTGGGCGCATTAGCTCGCGTCGTGGGGTTATATTTTGTGGGGTTATGTGAAGTCGTTTTTCTAAGCAGATAAGCCCGAGACGATTGACGCCTTGGAAGAGAACATTCGGCGCCTCACGAAAAGTTTCCTTCAATAAACTGATTGTTTTGCGATGCGTCGTGCGATGCGAACCATTACTTTGGTTAAAAATTTGCACGATTTGCAAACGTTGTTCAGGAGTAAGTCTATTTATTATGAAATGCAAACCAAACTGAGCTTAAATCAAGTGACAGCGCTATCAAAAAGTACAACTCCGAAAAAAGTATTGCCAGATTGAAAACTACACGCCAAAAAAAAAACACCCTGTTGAGTTCGTGTCATTGGATTTGTGTGTATTTAACATTTTGACAGCTATTTCAAAGCTGTGTTCACTTGGCCCGCAAAAGTGTTCAATTTTTTTATTTGTTTTTAGAAAAGATGACCACTTCTGACCACCCTTTAACTTCTTTTGACCATCCACAGTTTTCGAGAAAATCGATTTTGAAAAACGGTGGGCCAAAAGAACGCTGCGCCTGCGGTTTTTACAAATTTGATTAATGTTTTCGATAGATGTTTTTTTAAACATCAATGACCACTCTTTAACTTTTCTTGACCACCCCTAGAAATATTTTTTTTTGATTTTGTATTTTTTTTATTTTTTGACATTACGAGAAACTTTATTATTTAAAATGACCACCCTTTGAAATTCCTCTAACTCATCCAAAAATATTTATTTTTTAGTTCAGATAACAGAGTTTTCCACGATGGTCATCTTCCAAAATTAAAAATTAAATTAAAAAAAAAAATATATTTTTAAAGGGTGGTCATTGATGTTTAAAAAAACATCTACCGAAAACATTAATCAAATTTGTAAAAATCGATTTTCGAGGCGCATCGTTCTTTTAGCCCACCATTTTTCAAAATCAATTTTCTCGAAAGCTGTGGGTGGTCAAAAAAAGTTAAAGGGTAGTCAAAAGTGGTCATTTAAATGGTCATCTTTCTCAAAAAAAAAAAAAATTCGACACTTTTGCGGGCCAAGTGAACACAGCCCTATTTCAGTTGCAGCCCCAGTTACAGCTCCGTCTCCATTCTGTTTAGGCAGTCAATTGTACATTCTTCACAGAAACCAGTCTTCAAATCATTCCACATACTTTTTTAGTTCAGGGCTTAATAAAGGGCATCTATAAAAGCTTATTAGTGGAGGCCGTCCGTCGTCCATTCGGGGTTTCAAGTGCCATCTGAAGTGAAATAAAAACATTCTTTTGAAATCATTTTATTATTAAGATTTTTATAAAAAAAAAATACTTTGTTTTAGGTGGCCATCGCATCGTCATCAGAAAGAAAAAATCTTTTTATACACTTTTTAAGATTCTATCGGATTTCCCATTTTCATCATGATTTCCATTGGGTGAGTGCATAGGCAAAGTACAAAAAAAAAAGCTGAAAAATACAAAATTGGAACAAAGAATATCCATCCCCTTGGGATATAAGGATACAACAACTTGCTTTGCGCATAGAAATTAAATATCCGTTCACCATCGCCATCGCCATCACAGCCTAACACATAATCATCATCGTCATTATTATCATCATCTAAATCAACGTGCTCCATCCTGGATGTAATTTTTTCTTATTTATGTTATCCTGGCTGAAAGACCTTAGTCCTAAATCCTGAGTGTCCCCTATTGTCCTTATTATAATAAGTTTATTCAAACCATGTTGCTTCTATTGTGTCCGCGCATAAATTATAAATTGAACAAAGTGTTCCGAGTGCCCCTTACTCCCTTATTATTTTTCTTTTTTTGAATTTAAATTCAAAATAAAAACAAGACCATATTGACAATGGATCATTGTTGTAATAGTTGTGTTATCCTTTTGAGTGAACTTTCGTCATTTGTATATGTGATGACGAATTGGTGAGTGAGTGGGATGTGGAATGAGGATGATATGTGACATCAATCTGTCGTCAAATTAAGATGAAATGAAAATGAGTTATCACAACCCTTCTTCTAGAGATACTCTTAGCTTGATGACGAATGGATAGAGTGTTTCTGTTTATTTAAGTTGTTGTTATTTTTCTTTGTATTTTTTTTTTGTTAAAGGGAAGGCAGGCAGAGAGACAATATTATTGCAACCCCATTTAACGCAAGCCAAAATAGATACTTAATAATATAGAAAAGGGGTACAGTAAGAGTCTATAGAACGATAAAACCCAATCAAAAATGTATTGGATACACATGCGGCAAATTTGTTATTTGGTTACACAGGCTAAAAGGATACATATAGGCAAACAATAAGCAAATAATGGTGGCAAATATTTTATATAACTGTCGTATCGTCAATCTGTGCTTTGAAGCTTGTTAAGGGCGGTCGAGATGTAACGTCGTGCTGATGCCGAGATCAAATGCATATAGTAACGGGTGATTTTTTTAACTGGTTTGGTTTTGGCAACACTGGTTTTGACAGCTGACGTGTGTTTAGTACCTTGTGTCACTGTCAAACAGCTTCAGTTTGGTTTGCAATTTAACCATGGATCGTCTTACAAATGAACAACGCTTGCAAATTATTGAATTTTAAAGCTGGCCGAGGATCCGCTTTTTTATCGAAAAATTGTGTTCAGCGATGAGGCTCATTTTTGGTTGAATGGGTACGTAAATAAGCATAATTGCCGCATTTGGAGTGAAGATCAGCCAGAAGCATTGCAACAGCTACCAATGCATCCCGAAAAAGCCACTGTTTGGTGCGGTTTATGGGCCGGCGGCATTATTGGGCCATATTTCTTCAACGATGATGCGAATCGCAGCGTTACTGTCAATGGTGTCAATGGTGAACGCTACCGAGCGATGATAACAAACTTTTTTTTGCCCGAAATGGAAGTTCTTGACTTGCATGATATGTGGTTTCAACAAGACGGTGCCACATGCCACACAGCACGCGAAACAATGGCGCAATTGCGAGGCGAGTTTGGTGAACAGTTAATTTCACGTTTCGGGCCGGTCAATTGGCCGCCTAGATCGTGCGATTTGACACCATTAGATTATTTTTTGTGGGGGTATGTCAAGGCTAATGTCTATAGGGACAAGCCCGCTTCGATTGACGCACTGGAAGCCAACATCCATGCATTCATTCGTGAGATACCGGCCGATATGTGTGAAAGAGTATGCCAAAATTGGACTCAGCGGATGGGCTACCTGAGACGCAGCCGCGGTCAACATTTGCATGAAATTATCTTTAAACATTAAATTGCAAGGTTCAAACTATCAATTCAAATAAAAATTTCATTCATTTTTTCGAATTTTTTGTGTTTTTTTTTTTAAAGTTCTAAACCTCTTAAAAAATCACCCGTTATAACAGAACTTAATTTTGTTTCGTTTTTAATTCGAATGACAGTATGTTTTTGGATGATAAGTCAAGCATGAACAGAAACACAATTTTCTGCTCATAATTAAACACATGTATATATGAGTTGTTAAACATTTATAAACATTATCTTATTCAAGCTTCGGGCAATGAAACCATATCTGCATTAGAGCAATGATAAAAGCCTTTTACATCTGCAAGAAGTCCCTTTTTATGAATATAATATGTATAACTTCTAGTCATTAAATTTTATCAATAATTCACAACAGAATTACTGATAAAATTTACGTTTTTTGACAAATTATTTTAAGTTCTTAGAAATAAGGGGTGCTTTCTGAAAATGAGCAAAACAAAATTCTCAGAACGAAAAATGGTTTGGTCGCTAATTTGTGAAATAGTCAATTTGTATAGCGAAATTTTTTAATTGGTAACTTGTCGTAACTTGTTTTAATTTCGAAAATCGTCAGTGAGCAATAGTCGTGAACGTGATTATAATCGATTTATTTCAAGTAACTCTATTTATTTAACAAAGCTACTTCTTGAACGTTATCCAGTGAAAAATGGCAAAAATATTTACACAAAATACAAAGGAGAGTTCTTAGCGAATGGGAATTCTAGACACATACAATTCAAACAAACATTTTCTGACGTCTGTGAAGTTAGAAGTACAACTTTAAGCTCGACCAATAGGACCCCACAGGAATTTGCAGTTTTTTCATTGTTTATGCATTTCTATCCCGAATTTTGCAGATCACCATATACCAAAACACTAGTCCATTTCTCAGTAACGGAACTAGCTGGAAAATTGCAGTTACGTCCCAAATTTGCAGTTTTTATGCACTACAAAAAATTTTTAAGTCCAAATTTGACAGAAAAAAAATCGAAAAATCAATGTTGTACTGTTCTTCACTGAGAAAATGACTGTTCTGCTTACTCTTCAGATTTTTTTTTTGGAAAATTTGGACTTCCAATTTTTGTTTCGTATTTATTTTCCCGTGGGTAGGTGCAAAATCTGCATAAGGCTCTATGAGAACCGAAAAACGCGTGCTCATAGGTGTGTGAGATTCTTACTACACTAAAACCACCTCCACTTCCCGATTACAATTAAGTTGAAACTTATCTAGCAATTTATTTTTAACGAAGTTAAGTAACGTGTTGCAGGTTGCTTTGCGGTGAAAGTTCCTGCTTTCCTGCGCGAAACTTTTTATTTCCTCCCGCACCGTAGGAATCCCGAGATCCCTATGAAGATCTTCGTTTCTTATATACCACGGAGTATTTACAAATGACCTAAGCAATTTATTTTCAAACGTTTGTAAGTTATTTAAGTTTGTATCGCAGGTACAACCCCAAAGTTGTATACCATATGTCCAAACAGGTTTAAGAACCTGTCGGTATAAAATCAATTTATTTTCAATACTAAGCTTTGAATATTTACCGAGTAACCAGTTCATATCTCTTAATTTACTTTTTAGTTCTTCGCATTTCTTTTTCACGTACGGCTTCCATTTTAATTTCGCGTCTAGAGTCATTCCCAGATACTTTGCCTCATTTGCAAACGGAACACGAGCGGTTCCTATTTATTTTTTTTATACGTAAAGTCCACGTGGACTGACTTTTGTTCATTGAGCGCTATTCGCCATGTTTTCGTCCACTCATTAACATTATTAAGAGAATTTTGTAATTTAATTGTAGTTTCACTTATCGTTTTGCCTACTGCTAGTATTGCAGTATCATCAGAAAACGTGGCTACGATAGTGTCTTCTGTTTGAGGTATATCGCGTGTAAATAAAAGGTACATAACTGGAGCTAAAACACTTCCTTGTGGTACCCCAGCCACTATTTCTTTGAAATCTGAATAGTCATTTCCGTGTCTTACACGAAAAAGTCTTTCATCTAGATATCCGTTTAGAATGTTGTAAAGTCCTTCAGGCAGAACTTGTCTTAATTTGAATTTGAGGCCTACGAGCCACACCTTGTCAAACGCCTGTGACATCCCAAAAGATTGTCGAACAGATTTTCTTTTGTTCAAGAGCTCTCTCAATTACGTTAGTAATTGTATGCACATGATCAATTGTTAATGCTTGCTTCCAAATCCGAAGTGATGTTCAGGTGTTTATTGTTTCTCTTCTATTATCGATTGCAGGCGCAGGAGTAGTATTCTTTTAAAAACTTTTGATATTATTTGAAGAAGCAAAATAGGTCTGTAAGATTTTTTTTCGTGAGATGGTTTGCCAAGTTTCAAAACCATTATCAACTTCCTCAACTTTCCATTGGCTCGGAACATATTCTAACCTAAGAGCGGCATTTATTATGTCAAGAAGGTTGACAAATTATTTACGACGGTATTTTCTTCACTGATTTCACTTTTTCGTTAAGGATTTCTTAATATTGAAAGTAATAATGAATTCAAAGTTTTTCAGAAAACTATGAACTGATGACAGAAATACAAAAAAAACAAATTTCTCTATGAAAGCTAAGCAATTAATGCAAGCGAATTGAAAAGAAAACGGTTCTCTCGGTTATTTAAAGCATGAGTTTTCATTTCCAAGAGACTAAGATATAAGAAAAAATAAGCGTGGCAGTGGGTGGATTTTACTTTAGTTACGTCTTCCAACTAAAAAGAACCAAGCACAAGAAAAATGTTCGTTAAAATTGAAATCATTGCATCTACTCAATGCTTAAAGTCTATTACGCAGATCGAGCTAAAATTTCGATTCCACTTTTCTCTCCAAATACCAGCTAAGATCCTAGCTAAATTTTGACATAAGACTTTTGTGGAGAATACATCACAATAAACAGCTGTTCTCTGTAAGGAACTTTTATTTCAAAGAATTTTATTTCAATATTTAAAGTATTCACTTATTCAAATAAAATGATTGATTTTTTCATTTGGCAATAATAAATCATTTGTCCTCGAATATTTCTCGTTCTCCATTTTCATTTGCGCAATGTACAGCTCACATAAATCTCAAAAATAAAAGAACTTGCCACAATTTTGCTCGAGAATTAATGTGCCGACCAATTATTTCACTGGCTTAATTTTGATAGATACGTGCTGTACAGTAAGAAACGATTTTTTTTTTGCTGGAACTACATACTTCTCGTCTAAAATGCTTGGCCAAATAAAAATAAAATGGGACTGAAATTCTAGCGCGATCTGCGTAAAAGGCAGGAAAAATTGGTGAAATTTCATCTAAATCAGTAGAGCTGTTTCCAAGAAACCAATTACAAGAATTGATTGTGATAAATTAATAATTACTATTTATAATTTTATTCAAATAATTTTTTTTCTGCCGATACCAAACGATTCGATTAAAAAAGCATGGTATCGGCGTGGTATCATCTTGGTATCGTTTCAGTTTCCGAAACCGATTGGAAACGAAATTTTTCAAAAAAAAAATACTTATTGAAAATGGAAAAACTACGCAATGTCTTGAAACTCTTGTGTTGATGTAGATATTGGTAAAAATTCTATATTTTCATTAGGTAATTTTCTATTAATTTTCCAATTGTTGGAAAAATTTCGTTTCCTTATTGGCTTCCTTCGTAAAATTTTGTTTTATTTTTAAAATCTTGCTTAAAAATTGCTTCAAAATTGCTTCGTGCTGTCACCACAATCAATCAAAATTTTCAAATTCAAATTTGTATCTCCCCTTGTTAACAATCTTAAAACACACCTTCATTTTTATTTTAGTTCATCAAATACCTATACCTTACCTATTATCTTGTGTACTTTTAAATTTTAAATACAATGCCCAAACAATCAAAGGAGCTTAAGCTAACAACCCTTAAATGGCTTTGTAGTCCTTATTAAAATAAACCTTAATACAAGCAAATATTTGTTTAAAAAAAAAAAAATTTACAACTTGGCGTATTTGTGTATTTTGGAAATATCAAAGAGCCAAATGAAAACAAAACTCAATCGGCATCCTTAAATTATTATCATCAACGTGAATGTGAATAATGCCTGTGTTATGTCCTATTCCCTTACCCCCAAAAGCCGCGGCTCGGCGGCACCGAGACAGAGATAAAACACAATTTACTTATCTATTTTGTTTATCGTCATCATCATCATTTCATTTCTGTCGTGATTATGTAGAACAAAAAAGAGACACACAAAAAAATGCAAAAATAAATAAGTAAATAAACAGAGCTTCACCCATTCTTCCAGGAGGATAGTAGCAGTAGCAAGCAGCAGCCGAACATCCCACCGAACAGCCCATCCCATCCCACTATTCTTCTCCAAATATATTTATTCCCCTTGATAGAGTAAAAGGTATATCCCGTCCCGATCCCTGTAAGTATGCAACACATCATCCATTATTGCTGCTACTGCTGCTGCTCCTGCTCTATCTGTGAGACAGGAAAAGATCAAAGGACAATTTTCGGGTTTTTGTTTTATTCAGGAAAATTTGTTCCTTCCGTTTCCGACCTCACCTCATCTCATCACTCTTCCCTATATCTATTTATCTATTTATTTCTGAGTCCCTCTGTGTCATCATCATCGTCATCTTTTGGGTGAGCCCTGCCTTGCCTTTGTGGGTGTTTAAATCCTGAAACTGTGGTTGTATAAATGTATAAATGTTACATGGAATTTTCAGAACTTTGTTAAGTTTGGTTTCCATTTTTGTCGTTGTTGTTGTTGTTGCTATTCTTGTTATTTTTGTTGTCTTTGCAAATTTTCTTTGTTTGTTTGTTGATTAAAGAATTCATCAATACAAATAAATACACAAAAGGGTTTGACAACAACTTGGTGGTTTTTCATTTTCAAAATTTTTTTTTTCCATGACACGCCTCGCCGCTGCCGGCCGGTCGCACTAAGGTTCAAGGGTGGGCTTAGGTATATTATTTCATCGAATGTTAAATATTTATGTTTTTCAAATTAGTGATATGGATGTTTGTAACTGAACTAAAAAGAGCAAGAATTGTTTTGAAAAAAAAATTTACTGATTTTGAAGTTTTTAAGTATTCTTAACCAAATTTCAATAAATAAAATAGATATGTATTACAAATTTTGTAATACTTTGAAAATCAATATTTTTGAAACTTTGACCTAAGAGCTTTTAACTTTATTTTGTAATATTTTAAGACAAAATTTTTACTTCCAAGCAAAATAACTTTAAACTTTAATTCCAAACATTTGTTAAAAAAAAAAAATTTTTTTTCTTAAAAATGACTTCTACGATTTTGATAAAACTCTTTCTGTATGTTAAAATTTAAGTACGGTAGTGCTACCAAAAATTATAAAAATTTACACTTAGCATCTAATACATAGGTACCTTTCAAACAATAGTTTTTTTTTTATTTTTAATTTTTTTTTTTAATTTTTTTTTGAACGACCTTAAATTAATTTAAAAATTGAATATGAAGAAAATTCTTTTGCGACTGAATTTATTATTCATGCAAAACACAATGGAGTTCAGCTCATTTGAACTTTTAACTTGAATTTTAAATTACTTTATTCAAATAGTAGTACCTCGTGGCATGATGGCTAGTGCATAGGACTGTCAAGCCAAAGGTCTGGGTTCGATACCCAGCCGCTGCCACCTAAAAACAGAAATGTTTTTTTCGCGAGGTACTGCCTCTTGCGAGGAACTGACAAATCCTCCAAGAGTATACTTGTCATGAATAAGTGCTTCTTATCTAGCCATTCGGACTTCGCAAAAAATTGTACGTCCCCTCCAATCCTGCCAAAAAAAAAAAATACCCACACAGGAATGGTTGAGAGTTGTAAGTCACTAGGCCTTGGTTCTTCACGAGCTGTTGTGCCACCAAATTTATTTATTTATTTTATTCAAATTTTATTTTCTTACAAGATTTAAATGTATCACAATTTTCAAAACAGCAATTTTAGAATTTTTAAAGAAGAATCAAATCGTTTTTTGAAAATTCGACATTTCAAAAATCACTTATCACTTAATTTCTGCATGCCGATTAAATAGACGTAATCGTTAAGCTGTTGCTTCAAAGCATAACATATAACAGCATAAGCGAATTTTAACCAAATAGCTCTAAGGCAATAAGTCATTTGCTTACCCCTTTTGTTATAAGCCTTGGATCTACGATCGAAACTGGGGCAAAATTTTGGATTTAGTGCCCCTCTTGTTTTTGAGATAAATGAAAAAAAGTGTGTTTTTCTTGTAACCGAGAGAAGATTTTTTTAAAATGAATCTGCCCTCGATAGAGGTACCTTTTCAGCAACTTTCAACATTACGTAAATGTAAAATTTAGACAATGCTTGCGACTTCACATTCTTCTTTGATTCTTTCCAGATTGTTGAAGAGAAAGGGGAGCCCAATAAAACAAGAAAGCTTACCTTTCTTATGAAAATTTAATGAACATTCATTTTTCCTTTTAACTTGTTTTATAAAATTTGGTTGAAATGATAAAATAAATACAAAAAAACTATTCCTTAATTTTATTTTATGAAAGTGTAGGTACTTAGTCTTGAAATATTTTTTATTTAAGAAAGTGGAATGAATGGAATAAAAAAACTGAAAAAGGCTGACTGGGAAATACAGTTTAAAAATCTAGTGTCGGCAATTCTCAATTTTCTTAAGGCAACTAGATTTGGAACCCCTGTAAGCTGCCGCCCACTCACAGGTGTTAATCCAAAAAGGCA
The DNA here is from genome assembly GCA_946251815.1 of Dasysyrphus albostriatus. Lineage (NCBI taxonomy): Eukaryota > Metazoa > Arthropoda > Insecta > Diptera > Syrphidae > Dasysyrphus > Dasysyrphus albostriatus. Next base: position 5,754,448 of record OX276339.1, read on the forward strand.
GATAAACATTTCTTGGCACCCTGGCAAAGATTCGTTTTGCTCTTGGAATAAATCGTCTGTCAGTTTAATTTAATGGTTTATTTGATGGGGAAAAAATAATTGGCGGATGTCTAGTGCAGAATCTAGATTCATAACGGAATTATGAAAAAAGGCCTTCAAAAAACATATAAAGAATGGTGTACAAAACTTGGTTCAAATTTTGATGCGTGTTCCAAAAATGTTTACTGACTGATGTCGGCAGAATTACGTAGATTTAACGATAGTTCAAGGTTCAATTTAATGCCTAAGACATCGTTCAACCTTGTTCAGTTCGCTGAAGTCAGTGAGTGGCTAAGCCACAGATTAAATATTTATGTACAACTGGCCCTGAAAATTCTTTATATTGTCTAAGAAAAAATGGAACTTCTTTTTAAGGATTATGTCTGCCCTGGCCCACATCAAATTAGACTTTATGGCCATTTTATTGAAAAAAAAAAAATGCAATTGGTAGACAATTTTATTTATAGACAACTAATTCACACACCCGCCTATGCAGATATGTTTTAAACTATTGTTATTCGAATTTTTTTTGATTATATCCAGTGTTTTTAGCAAAGTTGCTTCTTTAAACCCTAACCGGAAGTGATTTTTGTACTATTTTTTCCAATGCCATTCCTTTTCAGATTTCCTCACAAATCTCTGTTCAAAAAGGTATCAGGCGGAAAGGCCTTGACTCTGTCAGACTGCTATTTTATAATTTGTTCATCGTTCTGGGAAAAATAACAAGAAATTAAGAAGTTCTTGATTAGATATTGTGTTGTTCCTAAAGGTTTTAAAACTTAAATTAGATTGTTAAGTTAAAAAAAACTTTGCTTTCTAATAATTCTATACGCAAGGGGCCCCACCAGTTGATCTTGCACACGCCTCGTTTTAGTCTAGTGCCGCGTACCGCCGCCGCCACTTCCGTAAGTGTGACCCTGTCGTGCATTTTATTTTTTTAAGTTCTTCTTCAAATTTTGTAAGAGTGATTAAAGCATCAGAGTGGTTTCACCCATACGAATTTTTATAACGGCTGTTTTTTTAGTCGTGTGGTTTTCAAGGACAAATAAAATGCATATAATTTAATGTTATGGCAAAGAATTTAGCTTTATTATAAACATAAGGGCTTGCCATTATGTTTTAAAAATGATTCCGGGCAAGTGGGCGCCGCGAATGGCTCGAATAAATTCGAGACGAGAGACCCAATTTTTGACCACTTTTTGCAGCAATTCGAGCCGTATGAAAGCAATAACGCGCCGAATATCTTCTTCCAAGGCGTGAATCGTCTCGGGTTTATCTGCGTAGACAAGCAATGCCATAGGACCACGGCCACGACGCGAGATAATACGATCACTAAAAGTTTCCTACAGTAAATTGATTGTTTCACGATGCGTCGTGCGAACCGAACCATTATTTTCGTTATAAATTTGCACGATTTGCAAACGTTGTTCAAGAACAAGTCTATTCATTATGAAATGGCAAAGCACACTGAGCATAAGTCAAGTGACAGCTCTCAAAACGACCAACTCCGAAAAAAGTATTGTTAGATTGAAAACCACACGTTAAAAAAAAAACACCCTTTAATAGATTATGGTTCAATATTTACCATTTCAAACATTGCGTCATAAATTTCAAGTAATGTCAATTTTGTTTTCGCAGCAAAGTGAGTAAATTTGTTGGTCTCGAATTTCACTCCTATTTTTGCGTAAAATTGATTTATTTTAAAGTGCATTTTTTAATAGATTTCCAAAACTAAGGTGTGAAAAGTATTTAATTATTTTTTTTTTGGTAATATTCGAATTTTTATTTTAAACGTCTTAACCTTTAAACCCAGAAGAGATTTAACTTTTTTTTAATTTGTTTCTCAAAGCTTAGGTTAAGTGTTAACATAATAAAAATGGGCGTCTTAGCTGGTAAAAATTGTTTATAATTCTCTAAAGTATCTTTAATCTTTTTTGAAAATGTCATCAAAATTGGTTGTTTCGTTAAGAATTTATTGAGTTATGAAAGGCTATAACTATGAATGTGAACAAATTATCCTGTCGAAAATTTACAAAAAGTGGGCGTGGCATAAAACTTTGCATGGGCGATTTTTTTAAAAACTATCCAAGAATACAACTAAATTTGTTTTTAATTTTGCAAAATATGTTTCAATAATTTAATTAGAAAACTTACATTATTCCTAAATATTTCATGAAAATCAGTTGAGTTGTTCAAATTTTATTGAATTATGACGCCAACCACATACAACTGAAACCATTACTTTGCACCCGAGAAGTTATGTATCTTTTATTAATTTTTGCCATTTCTTTTAAGACATTCACAACATTGTTTTATCACTCTGAAGAATCTATCAAAATTCACAGCACAAGCAGCGTTGCAACAAAGTTGGGGTTGGCCCTTGGACGCGGGTCAACCTGAAATAACCTATAAATCATGATAGTCTGTTGTCATACAAAGCTTTTTTTAAACTAAGGGACTATTAGTAAAGGAAAATGGATTTTTTTTCGAATTTCCTTGAGAATATAGTAAAAATAAATTTCTAAAAATTTGCACTGTGCTTTATTAGATTCATTCAAAAATCTTCTTTGGAGAAATTTGTTGAAAATAGCTCCTCAAAAGCCCCTTACTTATTTCTTCATCGTGGCAATGCTCTTCACAGGTTCAGATTCTGACTTAAAACCGCTTCTCCTTTCAAGTCGAATCACTGTCCGTCATATGGGACTTGTTTTATTTATCATTTTTTGTATTGTAACGCCAGTTACATAATGACGGAGAACCTGGGCTAAAATGGCACACCAGGTACAATGGCGTACTGGCTGGAAAACATATAAGCGACCTGAGTTAGGGTATTTTGTGAACGCAGTCCTTTAATTTTTCTGGCCATTTTGCTTACGTGTGCTATTTTAGGCCAGGTTCCCCTAAGATTTACTCATGACTTACGTAAGTCTTATAGAAATGTTTGACAAGATAAAACTTCGTACAATTTTATTACGGTAAGCATACAACTGTGTGTGGTTATTGAGTCCAACCCCGAGGGATGGGAAAGTATAGGAGAAAATCGTGGTTCAAGTATAGGGCGAAAATGGAAACAGATGTAGGATTAGACTAGCATCAACACTGAACTGTAGCGCCATCTTAAGTAAGGAAGGTATTTGGAAGTTATGTTCTGCTCTTGCGCAGCTATTGCCTTTACTCCGAAACCTCGTACCAATGCTAGTTTGTAGTTCATTGAAAGCTCTGATATATTTACTTACATATGTTTTTAACACCTCATTTAAAGATTTCCACAATTATATATTTTTCAATGTTTGCCCCATTTTCCTTAAAGCTACAAGAGTTCTTAATTAATATCCATCCATATTCATTCGTAAATTTATTAATACTTACGAAAACAACAATGATGCTACATCCTAGTTTCATTCTTCAAATATAGCAAGCATAGTATAAAGTCAATTGAATTCTGTCATACATATATTTGATTAATTTTACAACATTTAAAACAACTATCTATGTATCTACCTTATACCCAGGTAGGTACTCTACTTATGTTAAAAATTAATTTGCTCATTCAGTGTTATTATGTAGAGCTCTCTTAACATAACGATACATTCCTCTCATTGATTTTTTTAATATATTTTTTTTTATTAAAACAAAAATGAAAAAAAAGGAAGGAAATAAAAATCTCAAGTTGAGGATTTATATATTTTTTATGTACAGAAAAACAGATACAATAAATAATCAGGAATATTTAACACTTGAATCTATATAATGGGCTTTAAGACTGGTTAACAGAGCATAAAGCTCTTTGAATACACCTTTTTTAATGGCTGTTCGTTCATTCTATTAGTGTGATACTCTTTCTTGTACAATGTGGATACCCCACTCATTTTCTCTCTCCCTTGATTTGACACAAAAAAAAGAAGAAAAATTATAATAAAATAAGGATTTACCGCCAGAATTCAAGTACAATTTGCAAGGACTTCTTCATTACTTTCATTTAATTATATTACACTGAAAAAAATATATATGTATCTATAAATAGTACAAATTCATTATGTTCAAATTTAAATACTATTCAGCCCAATGGAATTAAATAAAGAACATTTAAGCTTCATTGGGACTAAGTTCAAAACGTGTCCGGTACAGGGTGTCCGGTAATATGTACATTAATAATATTTAAGGGTATGATTCTTGTGTTTATTGTAAGAAAAATCGTATTAGGAGAAAGCCGCTTCCTCTAAGGCAGGGGAAGGCAGTTTCTGAAAAGTTTACTTTAAATACAAAGCAAATTATTTTAAACCAACGACAAAGACAAAGCATAGGTTAGAAAGGGTGATGATGTGGTTGCCCACATCACCTCATTCGGATGTCGGATCTCGAAGGATCCATTGTACTCCCCAGGATATAGGTAAGGGAAGAGGATAGTAGAAGTCTTAGGAGTGGAGTGCCTCTTTGAACCATCCTGAGCTTTAAATGAATTTCAGTGGTGAAAGGGACATGTCGCCCAAACCGTCGAAAAAATACTCTCCGAGGCCTATTCTCCTGGTTCTGGCTAAGCTGGTGCATTCAAACAAAAAGTGATACGAGCTCTCTTCCACCCTTTCGTCTGACACCTTCTACAAAAGTCAAATCATGTCAAATCTGATCATGTGGGTTCCCATTCCCATTTAGTTGCAACCCGGTTGAATTCCAATCAAGAAAAACAGTTGAGTTCTGTTTTGGTTAAGTAAGTATACTTTGTTATTTATTTAAAGACATCTGGTAAAACCCGACACATACCAATTGTTGACCATCAGTCCTTTGTGGCCTCAAGGAAGCTCTGGTAAATTTTATTTTTTTTCTTTCTTCCAGTGGCATAAATATCCAGGGTACAATTTGGCTGGGTTCAAGTGATGAATCTCTTTTGGCCAATTCATCTGCCACTTTATTACCGTTAGTGTCATTGTTTCCCGCGACCAATGGGATGGTGACTGAATTTGTCTCACCGAGTGATCTCAATTTACTACGGCAACGACCAACCAGATTTGACTCCGTGACGATTGACGAAATGGCCTTGATTGCTGCCTGGCTGTCTATGAAGATGTCAATATTTGTGGCCTCATAAACTGCAAGCACTTCCGCTTGGGAGACACTGCAAAAGTTTGGGAGCTTTATAGATCTGTTTACGGGTGGGTTAACTTAAAACCTACTCTACCATTTGTTTTGGAACCGCCCGCAAAGACCGATAAATGATTTACGTTTAAGACACGATTTTCCTTTCAAAAATCCCTCGTTGGGAAGTCTGTTAGTGTGACTGGGTTGAAATCTTAATACGATAAAATAAAGTCCGTTTTAACATATACAATTTTACTTAGAATACCCAAGAATCATGCCCTAAAATATTACTGATGAACTACCGGACACCTTATAAAGAGCAACAAGGTGAACTTCTGGTACAGCATGGTCAACCTGCACATTGCACAAGGATAAGGTCGCTATGTATGGAGGATTTACTTTTGTTTTTCAGTTTTCAAAAACCTTTTGTAATCAATGTAATGCGGGTAGTTTATCAGTTCAAGGTTAACTCTAATTCAAATGAGAGTGAGCTATTACTAAATATAAATTAACCCCGAGTTAACTCAGGAACAATTTTTAGTTGAAGGCTAACTTTATCATTCAGTTATCAAAAATCAACTGAAATCGATGTGCCACACTATGGATATCACCCTTGAACGCCTTAAACTATCTTAAAAGAGATGGTACCACAACGGAAATTGCACTATCAGCAGCTTTTTCTATTGAAAAGGGCCTCAATTTGGTTCCTGCGTTAACTCACCGAGTTAAGATTTAAGTTGACTGACAAACACGTTTCTGATCTAACGATCTAAAAAAATGCCCTAAGGGTGCCCTTTTTCGCTTTCATCGAGATGGTAGTACAACAAAAATGGCCCTGGGTCTCTGAGCAATCACGAGAAATTAAGGGCCAGTTGTGCAAATATTTAATCCGTGGGTCAAGAATTTCAACTCACTGACTTTTGTGAATTAACTAAATATCAGCGATGGTTCAAGCCTTGAACTATTGTTAAACCTCTGTGAATCCACCAAAATCCGTGAATGAAAATTGCTGCACCACAGATCAAAATATGAACCACGTTTGTGAAACTTGTCCTAAGAGAGCTAATAATGTTGGAGTTAACTTTGCATTAAAATTGACTAACAACACGTTTCTGGACCCAGCTCATGTTTAACTCCGAGACAAGGAGTTATTTGTAAGTTTTCTGATATGATTAATATCCCCAGGCTTAGATTAAGTAATACGCCAGATCTTCTTAAAACTTGTTAATTTGAAAACAGTTTACAAACTTATTCTTAGTTTTAAAAACTTTTCAACTAGCAAATAAAGTGTTGAGTAATTTTTAACTAACTCCATTTGAACACTCCTAAAAAAAGTGACAGAGATCATGCAAGAAAACTATGTTGATATTTTGAAACGTTAATTCAAAGTTAGAACGATTTTAAAAATATAAAATATTTATTTGGTGATGTTTTTTTTTTATTTTTAAAGTGCATGTTATCAAGATTATCATTTCTTAACTATCAGAGTTTTTTCCTGCCACTCTGTAAATTTTTGTAATGATATTTAATAAAAATAGTGCTTACTCTTATTTATCGAAATAATTTTTTCCCTGTGTACTTCTGTTCCAATTTATGTATATTCTTTGGCTCTTTGTATGGTTTAACACTTTGCAGTGTTTTTTTCCCTTGATTTTCTTGTTATATTTATTATTATTTACCCCTCTGGGCTCCTTGTGTTATTTTAACTTAATTTTTTTTTCATTCTATTGCTCTCGATCTCGATAAAATCAATGAACTTAAAGTACTTAATATCAGGTAGGTATCAGAAGTGGTGTTTGATGGGTATGCATAAGAATGAAGTGTGTTATTCGTTCATGAGCAGCGAGCAGGGTATGAGGAGGAAATGTTGCGTTGTAGATCAAAATAAAAATACTAGGCCTGTGCAGATATTTTTTCTTTGTTTCCAAACAATGTATCTTTATTATTTTATTTAGCAAACCCTTGATCCGTCCGTCAAATCGAGCCAGAATTGAAAACAAATTTAGTCAAATAATTATAATTTTTTTTATTCCACTTTATTTATGACTAAACAAAATATATACCACTGAATGACATGAACTTGATCTCTCAAATCGAACTTAAAACATGGCATTGTTAAAGATATAAAGTTTAAGTTTCTTTTTATTTATAAAAACATTACTTGCCCACGAAAATTAAACTATCACTTCGAAAAGATTCCAACAAAGCTGAATTTTGTTTGGTGGAGGGCTTTGTTTTGACGTCTTAAGCATTTCTTAAAAAGTTTCGTAAATTTGGGCCGGGGCTAAATTTCTTAGGAGCGGTAAAAGGGAGTACAAATTCAATATTTTTCTTAATTTCTCGAAAACTATCAGGTTTTTTGTAAAAATATTAAGATACAAATTGTAGCTTATGTAATTCTACACAAAAAGATTAACATATATTTTTCATACAATCAATAGATTCAGAGAATCATTATTTCCGTAGTAAATTTGCAGGACTAAGTCATTATGAAATGGCAAATCAAACTGAGCATAAATCAAGTGACAGCTGTCAAAAAAGACCAATTCCAAAAAAAGTATTGCCAGATTGAAAACCACACGTCTAAAAAAACACCCTTCACGATTTATGATTGGCTACATCTCCTCATTATAAAACCAAGTTTTTGGAGTTCCCGGGGTAGGGGGAAGCCCACCATCTTGAAAAAGAAAGTGACTCCGCTTTCATTCAATAACTCGATTGAATTGTTTTGCAGAAGAAAAAAGAAGTAATGCAAAATGTTGCTAAATAATATCTTCGAATTTCGAAAAATGTGAGAGATGTGTAACATTTTCAGATTACATACCATCTCCAAGACTAAAATATTTTGCACAAAAAAATGTATACAAAATATTTCCAGCGCACACGAGGCTAAACCTCAATTTCATATTAAAAATGGGAGTGGACAAAATTCTGGTTCCAAAATTCAGACTTTATATGTTTTTAAAATTCCCATTTTTTCCTTTTTTTTCTATTACGATTCTATCTTTCAAATTTTATCTTTCAATATTCGGTAATTTGAAATTATAAACAATAAATAAAATTCTCAAACAACTCATATATTTTAATATGAAGATAAACAAACAAACTATTTTTTTCAATTCGGTTAACAAATACAAATTTTAGATTTTCATATTAAGTCACAAGTATAATTGAAAAAGAACGCCCTTTTAATATTTTCCAAACCTTCTCTTACTGTTATGAAAATTAACTATGTAAACAAAATTTGGAAAATCAAAATTGTGAGAAGCAGAATTTTGAAAGTTAAATTTTGCAATTTTGACCTTGCCAAAATGTCGACCCTTTCTATTTAAAATCAAAAATAAATGATAATGTTTGTGGGCCCAGCAGAACTAAATTCCAAGAAAAGCCAAAAATCAAAAAAGAAAAACTCTTTTAATTGATACTGATTTGGGTTATTTTTTGTTAGTATGACCCCCCTCCCCCCAAGAAGTGAAGCTGTATACGCCGCTGTTAAACAATGTTTCTCGAAATTTTTCTTTGGTGTGGACTCACATTAAGATGTCCAAAAAAAGCTCTCCACCAAAACTCAGGTTTGTCTGAATTTTTTGTAGTTTTTCTATTCTTTTTGTGTAATTTTCTATTGATCTTCAGTTTTAGTTTAAAATTATTGTGCAACAACACAAACGAATGTAAAATTTTTCTGTAACTTATCCTCTGTTGTCGTAAATGCCAGATTTCGGAATCCTGCAAGTCTGCAAGTCTTTTTCTGCTTCATTTAAAATTTTTCTAAGAAGTTTTCTCAAAACATAATGAATTTCTTTGTTGACTATCTACTAAGAGGCTATTGAATAGACCGGAAAATAAGGGATATCAATCAAGAATTACGTGAAAGGGTTTCAATTATTGATTATGTTTATTTGGCCTATAAAAATGCTTTTAAAAGGAAAATGTTACAAAATTCACCCATGCGTTTCTGAGAGGACGATCGCACTAGCCAGGGCCACTTTTCAATATTTTTAGAATAACACGGAAGCTTTGACAATTTTCAATCAAAATACATTGTTTTAAAAAAAAATTTTTAATAGAAATTAAGCAGGAAAAAATGACAAAAAACAACATAAAAGAAGGGAAAAATTGAAGTTATTTTTTTTTTTAATTGCGCACAACTTTTTTCGAAGGAAAGATAAGCTCCAGACATGTAACAAAATTTAGTAGAGTTTTAATATGACATGATAAAAAAGCCGCATTATTTGAAAACTAATGCAGCCTCTCAAGCCTTACCATATCTTTTAATTTTTCGTAGGTTTTGTTCAATTTTTTTGGTTGGTTTTTGTTAAATTTTCCATTCCATTTTGATAGAAACTTTAATTTTGAACAAAAAGTTTTAAGAATTAAATTCTCGAATTATGCTTACCAAAAATATTGAAAAGTGGCAAGTGTGACCATTCTCTCAGAAATTTGGTTTTAAGCCTGCTAATGGATCAGGTTCCATACGAATATGTATATGTTGAGTAGTTAAAATGTCGATATTAATCGACTTTTCTGCAAGTTAAAATCCTGAGTTTGTTTTTACCGACTAATTAAAACGTCGACATTTTCAAATCTCGACTTAACTAAAAGTTGACAGCGTGCTTGGTAACATCATTCCCTAAACGATGATCATGTCAAAATCTCGAATAATTAAATATAGACTTAAAAAATTTCGACTTTTAAAATGAAAACCGTTGAAAAGTCTATTGATAAGATGTCGATTACTGTCGACATTTTGACAATCGATGTTTTTAAAAGTCCCCATTTAAAAATTGGTTTTCTAGTTTCTGATATGATAAGTTGGTCTTCTAAACAGTCGATATTTTTGTGTCGAGATTATAAAAATCGACCTTTTGGAGTCGATATTAAAAAATCGAGATATCGTACCCAATCCTTATAAATCAAACAAACATATAATAATAATTAAAACCCTTGCACGAAATTGTTCCCATTTAAAAGGTATATTCAATTGCCTTAAAAGGAGTTTCACTTCGATGTGTTAGCAACTAAATAAGTTTGGAAAGAAAGTAGCAATGACTTCAACTTTTCAATTAGGTATTATTTACGCAATATGATATGTAAAGGTCAAGTTTCAAATGTTCCAGGTCTATTGAAAGAGAAATTCAAAAAATTACGTTGAAAACACATAGCAGCGAGGAATGAGACTTTTCTGGATAAGAGCTTTAACAGCCAGTGAAACTGTCTCTAAATCTTCTAAAGTAAAGATGTGGGCCATTTTGAATAGGTGTTTTGTGGTAAGGCTGGTCTTAACAACGAATGGACAGCCAAGCCGTGTTTTTGATGTTTTGAATAAAAAAAGACTTATTATGAGGCTTTCAAAACCCCCTTGATAGATAATTTTGCCGAATTTTGTTCACCCCTGTATCCGGAGTCCAAGATGTTTCTCCAACATTCACACAGCATATCCCATATCCCACATCCCACTACCCACTCCACTGATATTCGATTTCTTTGCAAAAATCATTTTCGCAATCAAACTTTTTCTTCCTCAAAGAATATGCTTTATGCCATGCCTAATACAGTTTACAAAACTTTCTCGCTTATTAACTCTCCATTGTGTTTTAAGCATCAGGTCTCCACTCCACCATTGAAAGTCTCTTGTCTCATTCCTAGTTGAATTTCTCCAAACAATAGAACAATAACAATAATTATTTTCATTCACTCATCAGCAATGGCAACAACGGCGACAACAAATGACACGACCCAACAACGATGAAAGTTTGATTCGTAGATAAATGAAAGTGGAGAGGGTAGAACACAAAGAAAAATAATTTTTATGTCAACAATGTGCGCTTATATATATTTTTGTTTCGAGAGGTAGAAAATGGGAATACTGCTTACACAATTCATCCAACCATCAAGGAACGAACCGTTTCAAGGAAATAAGCTGAATCTAAAGCTGGGGCAGAAATAGCTGAAGAAAAAGAAGGAGTGACAGAAGAAGAACCATGGAAACCGGGTCATTTACGGGCTCAGGCTCGAGACTTTCCTGCTATTCAATTCATAATACACAACTGATTGAGTTTTGTTGTTTCCTTCCGTCTTGTCGTCGTTGTTGCTCTAAGATAGAAGCCCGGCATGAACGGCAGCGGAACCATCGTACTCATGGTCGTCATCGTCGTTCAGGGAAAATGGTCGACTTTTGTAATGAGTATTCATCAATCTTCATCCATTACATTTTGGGACATCACACAAAAGATATTCCTTTTTCTATTTTTTCTTTGTTACAATTAGAGTGAGTGTTTACTTGCCTTGTTCTATTTTAAGGATTTATTAGGTTTTAATTACATATAAATACAAGCATATGGGATGCAGACATAAAATGGGAAAATCTTACTCACTTGTCATTTAATAATAACAAATTATTTGGCATTGAAATTTCTGTGGTGTTAATCACTATATATTATTTTCATTTTATATATTTTCACTTTCATCATAGAGGAAGGAAGATAGCTGTTAGTTTTCTTAAATGGATGAAACGATTTTTTTCTAACTGGCACTGACGAGAAGCAATTAAAATTATTTTCCCAACGAGAGATCAATAATACTATCAAAACTCACTTCAATTAAGCAAATTATTATAAAATCCTTTTACTTTCGCATGGCGCCCAACGTGAGTCAGAATTTGGTAAATTCCATTAAATTCAACATTCATAAAAAAAATTAGGCAAATTCTATAACCTTTTTTGACAAAAAATGTGTCCTACATAAACTGGCGCCCAACAGTAAATCAATTATCGTAGCATATGATTTTAAATACATACAAAGTTTGCAACTTAAAAAATAAATAGCACGAAACAAACATTTATCAGTCTTTCAACTCTCTAATGTCAATAAAAAAAATATATAAATGGCAGATCGTAAAATGTCTTACCTTGTATGACGCTCAACGTAAAAAAAGTGAAATGTTGTTATAAGCCATTAATGCCAATATTCATAAAGAACTCCATCAAGATCTTAGGAAAATTCTAGAACTTTTTAAATAAAAATTTTCTAACCTTAAATGGCGCCCAACAATAACTCAATTATTGTTACAGGCAAATAAATAGCACCTTTAAATACTGTCAAAACAACTACAGATTTTAGATATTTCAAATATTTATAAAAATAATAATATCTATAAAACTTGAAGAAAATAGAATGATAATTTATTTAATTTTTGTATCTTTGTTCTTTTTTTAATTACAGACAACTCCTGAGATCTCAGACTATGAAAACCTTCAGCAGGAACACCTACTGCGTATTCAACATGATTCTCGCCTTCATGATCTGCAATCACAGTTAAATGCTCAATTTTCTGTAAAGCAACCTACATCGGCGCTGGTTCCGTTTTTGCCAGCTTTTTTGCGACCACCCTTGCCAGTTCAACCACTGTGGGATACAGCGACTGCTAATTTAGCCCATTTACAAGCGGCTCTTGTGGAAGCAGCAGCTGCTTCATCATCATCATCGGGCAATGGTTCGTTAAACACTGAGTCACCACCCTTACAGCTTGGCCAGAATCATTCACCGTCACCGTCGCAGTCACAGTGTTCGTTACATAAGCAGTCTACAGTCGATCTAGACACACCACTTAACCTTACAAAGCCAAAATCATCTCCAATACATTCTTCTTTCTCCCAACAACAACAACAACAACAACAACAGCACCAGCAGCATCATCAGCAAATGCAGCATCATCAGCAGCAGCAACAGCAACAGCATCAGCAAGCAAATATGTCCCCCAGTATCAATGAAACATCTCAATGTCTTCTAGCTAGCCCACATGGAATGAACGCTCCAAGTCAAGGCTCAAGCCAAACCAAGAATAATCTTCATCTGAATAATTCCATGCGTGGCATGCCGCGTTCTTTTCTGCCCTCACATTACAGCCAGGTTAACGGCAGTGGTTCGATATGCCCTGCCGGTCCATCACCATCCCAAAACTTGGCTAGTGATTGTGGGCAATCAGTAGTAGAAGATCCACCAGATTTTCTCTCAGCCTGTCGAATGTGGACCTCACCTCCAGAATCAGCTATTGGACCAGCTCAACATCATCCACATCATGGTGGCAAACCCACCACTTCAGGCAACGATGATGAAAAGGTAAGACTAGTACGGTCATCGAGGTTAAGTAGGGACAGCCTGAGTGGTGGCAGTGCAAGCAACGCTCCTGGCTCTAACAATCCCAGTGCTGGTGCTCTTAACACATCATCAGCCCTAAGTGGCATGGAACGAGAACGAGAGTCCAGCAAGCCCCATATAAAACGTCCCATGAACGCCTTTATGGTCTGGGCGAAGGACGAACGCCGCAAGATATTAAAAGCCTGCCCTGACATGCACAATTCAAATATTTCAAAAATTCTCGGTGCACGCTGGAAGGCAATGTCAAATTCTGACAAACAACCCTACTACGAGGAACAATCGAGGCTATCCAAACTGCATATGGAACAACACCCCGACTACAGATATCGGCCCCGACCGAAACGAACCTGCATAGTCGATGGCAAGAAAATGCGAATCTCCGAGTACAAAATGCTCATGAGAACGCGACGAGCTGAGATGCGTCAACTATGGTGCCGTGATGGCTCAGAAAATGTTGGCTATCTGCAAGACATGAAGGCAGCTGCAGCTGCTGCTGCGGCCGCTGCTGCTGCAGCAGCAGCCAATGGTGGACAAGCCGTTGGCGATAATCGGTCAGGCACTGGGGCTGGTTCGGTTTGTGCAGCGGCTAGTGGCAGCAGCGGAATGGGACCATCCGTAACACCACCCACATCGGTTATGGCAACAGCCAACGGCCTGCTGATGAGCTCTGCTCCACCGGGATGTAGTAGCGGAGGGGGACACAGCTTCTATTACCCCCAAGACAGTTTATCGCCATCTGGCTTTTCATCCGAAGGCAATGCGACGAGCTTTGATTCGCGTGAGGACGACTGAAGGGAGCTTTTGCGGTGGCCAACAATACATCCGCCGCATCCGGGTATGGGATTTTGGTAGACAAATCCTCCACTGGCTCCAACATCCCCCGTTTCTCATTCCCCACCACCATCACACCCACTCACCCACCAGTCGAAGGTGTGTTGCCTGTATAATAAGCAATTATACGCAATTCAAAATAAATGTCCTTAAACTCACGCAGTAAGCAATATACACACAAATACACACACAAACACTCACATCAATTCACTGTTCACACGCAGTCACACATAGTCACACCCAGTCAGAAACAGAGTTACACAAAGTAAGACAGCCACACGATAGAACACACATAGTTGTAAATATAAATAAAGAGAAATGCAGAATTTACTTATTACTATAAAAATTACTTTTAAGTAAATTTAGATATTTAGGATTAGATTGATAGATTGCTATTAAGATTTTTTTTTATTATTTTTTTTTTAATTATGTTTAACTGAAGTAAGTGCCATTTTTTGCAATACCGATTTTTTATTGCTATGTCCTTATATATTCTAATAAAAAAAATATAACCTACAATTAATTATATAGTAAAACATAAATAAAAATGAATAAAGAAAAACCTACCTTCTAATATTACTCTTTAAGAGAAAAAAAAGAACGTTGAAGTATAATAATAATAGACCACATCTTATTTATAAGACAGAGTGGAAAATTTGTGCCATTTTATATGTTTGTTTTGGTTTTTTTAGATATTTTTTTCGTGTATAATTGTTATTATTTATTATATATACATAAATATATATACATATTTTTTTCTATAAGTTTAATAGTTTTCTGTTTTTTTGTTTGTGCAAAGTAAATGTAATTCAAACCAACATAGCCATATTTTAGTTAGTTATTTTTTTTTTCAATTTTTATTTTAAATTAATTATATAGTACATAATTTTAAATAATACAGAATAAAAAAACAGGCTGGTTGAAAAATAAAATAATAACAATTTATAAACATAAAGTTCGTTATTTTCCATGAACAAAAAGTATTTCCTTCTGTTATAAAAATTTTGGTTTTTGTGTAATTGAAAATAAATTTTTGAAAAATTTAGTATTTTTTTGTTTGAAAAAGTTTTTTAATTCATAAAAAAACACACACTCTTTATAATCAAATGTATACATTAAAGAAAACAAAAACAAAAAAACATAATTTTCTACTGAAAAAAAAACGAAAGTAGAAAGTCCTAAAAAAAAAACGTAGTCAGCTTAAAGAAGCAACACAAAATTTTTCGATTTCAGCCACTTAAACTTATTTAATAAAAAAAATAAAAGTAATTATAATAAAAAAATAAAAAACGGAATTAAATAAATAGAAATTTCATTTATGCATATATACTTTTGTATTACAAATATTTGGCAAAAGTAGATACCCTTTGTATGTTGTTATTGATTCTTTGAATGGCACCCAAGAGATAGTCACAATAGTGACAGAGAGATTTGTTGTAGTCTTTGAAAATAAAATCTTATTATATACAAAACCATTTTTTGTCAAGTTCAATTTGGAAAACTAAATTTGCTGCTCCAGCATTTTGTTGCCACCAGGAGACAATTGAAGTATGAAGAATAAAAAATGTAAATAATAGAAAATTTATTATTTTTGTTTTTTTTTTGTTTTTGGAATTGTTGAATGTAAATTCAAGTTAAAATTTTTGTGATCTCTATTACCTGGGCAAAACGCGATTTGGACACAAAAGCTTAAAATTGGAAAACATTTGATTAAAAAAAAACACCACTGTTAAATAATAAATGATTCAAAAAGTCTTATTAAATGGCGCCCAAGAAGAATTCAATTAACTCTCCTGTTTAAAAACGAAAAGCACTGGTCACAAGGAAAAAGCATCGTGAGGTTTGAAAAAAGCAACTTTCCCCTATTTTAAAATGGAATATGTGCTTAAATAGTCCCCATTTGGGTAAGACAAAACACTGCCCTGATATAATAAAAATTTAAGGGGGTATGGAAATAGCACCCAAGAACAAACCGCCTTTATTGTGCAGCATTAAAAGAAATTCAAGGGTTCAAAATCAAAAAAAAATGGTATGCCATATTGAATGATTATTTTTAATATACCAATACCAACTTTTAAATCCCAGAAAGAATCAACTCAATTTCATACAAAAAATATCCAATATTCAGCCAGCAAATAAATAAGATCGAAATACAAAAATATCTATGTATAAGCAAATTGAATACACTTATAAAGAAATAAAAAAAAATACACATTATATATGCATACATATATAACATATGTATGTACGATATATATATATATATAAATATATATTAATATATATATATTTACAGCCGGTAAAGTCTAAAAAAATTATAATATATAGTATTATTTCGATGAGTTAAAAAAAATAAATAAGAAAGTTATCCTTATAAAGGAGTTTCTTATTAAAACAACAAGACAAAAAATCAAAAAAAAAAATATATAAATATAAAAAATATGTTTTGGTTAAAATAACAAAAAAAAATAACTTGAAAGGACAAACAAAGTAAAACGAGAAGAAAATTAATTTAAAATAATAAAATAAATAAATTAATTTTCTATTATTGTTTATAATAATTATAGAAATTATGATAAATACTAGCTATTATAATTATGATAACTATTACAATTATATATTATGCACACACAATGTAATCAAAATGAAATTAAAACTACAGAAATGATAAAAAAAAATATAATTAAAACAAAAAAAGATGAAAAATACAAAAAATAATAAATGATAATGATTATGTTATTAGAAATGATATATTTGAGTTTTTATTTCGTTTGTATTTCAGCCAGCAGACCTTGTATCTTGCTTGGAGCCTGTTTAGATTGGAAAATTTGAGTCCGGACCCGTGAGTCTCATCGTGTCTACATTCGACCATTTGAGGCACCTCAAAACACATAGAAACAATAACGACTTCAATGCTTTGCACATTGAAACACCAAGAAATGAGTCTCATGAAGTCGGTGTTTATATTTCGCTTTTATGCCTTACAACATCCCTGACCCCCCACTTCTCTTGTCCAGAAACTAACGTGAGACCGGTCTCAATCTTCCCAATCTAAACAGCGTCTTGAGTAAACGTCATAAAAGCCACTAAACCAGAGCTATACACGCCAGCTGAAGTTGCTTTTAGAGTTACTACAAGGACACTTTAGTGTCCCTTTACCCAGGGTTGGCAGAAGAGGCTCTTTATCGCCAATTGGGCTCCTCGAACTTTTTACTCACTGCTTCAAATTTTGATTTACGATAAATTCCAATTTGGGCTACTTAGTTTTGGCATTAAGTGATTTTAGGCTTCTTATAAAAATTAAGAAGAAAAATTTACTTTTGGCAAATTTATTGAAAATGAGCTTTTTTGCATTTTAATATTTGCTGGTAACACATATCTTAACCCCTATGCAGTTGATTCAGTTTCGCACCACCCTGTACACTTACGAAACAAATTGACAATTCGTGACCAGAGATTATAAAAAATAATAATAAGTGTTAAGTTAGCAAATCAATTTTGACGAATCGCAAAATGAATAGGTTAATAATTTGCCATTAATTAGTCGTTAATTAATTGTGACAATTTAGAATTTGTCGTCAATGTTTTCTATGTTTTTTGTTTTAGTTTAAATTCAAATGAAACACTCAAAAAAGCTTTAAATTTGATTATTATATTGAATTGTTTATTGCTTTGTTACGCTTTCACTGAGTCAAATGAGGTTTTGTTGAAATAAACATAGAAAACGTCGCACGAGAAATTAATTTTATCACAACTAATTAACGACTAATTAAAAGCAAATTATTAAGTAATAAAATGTTATTTTTGGAAGCTTTTACCACTTTTCGAAAAAAAAAACATAGAAGACATAGAACGAAAAATTCGTAATTGTCAAAATTTACTAACGACTAAATAACCCTGAATTATTAAGCTGTAATTCATTTGGTTTTAATAGTTTTTACTACTTTTTGAGTTAGTGATATGCTAACTTGATGTGAAGCAAACAAAGAATGAAGAAAAACATAGAAAGCATTGCACGAAAAATTCGAAATTGTCACAAATTATTCAAGTCTTGTTAACGACAAATTATTAAGCCATAAGCCATTAGATATTATCAGTTTTTAACCCTTTTTTAGCTGATACTTTGCTTACTTGATATCAAGCTATTAAAGAACCCAACAAAACATAGAAAACATAGCGCGATTAGAATTCATTTTGCACAACTAATTAAAGACTAACTAACGGCAAATTATCTAGCCATAAAACATTAAGTATAAGAAGGTTTTACCGCTTTTCGAGACTTGTCAAGATATCACAAATGGGTGTCGTTGATCATGTAAGGGATTTAGAAAGAAGTTATTTTTGTTCTGGCACATTTTCCAATTCGCTTACCATATCTCAAGAATGAAAGAAGATATTGATTTCGGATGAGTTTTATTTTATTGAAGTGGAGAAAATTTAAAATAAAATTCATTGAGCGGTTTTTTACTATATTAATTTAAAGAAAAAGTTATTAAATTTTTTTAGTCCTGAATATCTCGCGAACGAATGATGCTATCGACTTCGGGTTAATTTTATTCTACGCATGTTGACGTAATAAAGAATTGGTAAAAATTTGAAAGCATATCAACCTCCAATTTTTTTAAAATAAAATAAAAACTGCTGAAAATTGATGAAAAAAAGGTTTTAGTCTCCAATATCTTAAGAACATACAATAATATTGGCTTCGGGGTAATTTTATAGTTTACATTAGTTTATTGTAAATAATTGATACAATTTGTAAAAATTTGAATTGTTTATTCTTGAAAAAAAGTCATGGGAGCCACAAGAATCCGTTTTTTTTTTTAAATCGAAGAAAACTACAAGAAATTTTTCCAGACATTTTTTTCGTCTCAAATATCTTGAGAACAAGATATTGGTGCTTCCGAGGGCACCAATGGGAAGTTACCAGTGTGGTTTGCACCCACCCTCATTTCTAAAATTATTATTATTCCCAATTTAAAATTTAATTATGAAAGTGGAGACTTTTCCACAAAGGTTTGCAACAGTAGAAAGGAAGTTTTTGGAACTTCGATTGATATAAAACAAAAAAGGACGTTTTCGAAAACGTCCTCTGCGTCAAAAATGCATTTACAGAATGTTCTTAAACGCAGACTGCAAAAGTCTTCTGTTCGAAAACGAAAATATAAATTTTACTGCACTAGCATTGTGTTTGATAACGCAGTTTGATAAAGTCGAAAACATCTCCTGCGGTGCAGTTGTGCAGTAAAAAAATCGAGTTGAGAAACAATATCAAAAAGCCAGAAATCGTGTTTATAAACGTCAAATGCGTTAGCAGGACGATTGCAGTAACTGCGTAGAAAAAATGACGACCATTTGACGATCAAATTGATTTGAATTGTCCTGGGCGAATTTTTTGTCCGTACTGCGAATAACGATTATTGTTCAAAATCCATCGTTATCGTTACTTTGGGATTACGTTTTACGATAGTCGTGATTTTAAAACGATACTTGTTTTATTTTACGACTGCTATGGGCTATCGATCGCTTTGGTTTTGATGTTATAAATTGTGTAATGCTATGGCTTCCACCGTATCATTTATCAAAAGGAAACAAATAATACGTTGAGTATAAATAATAAACACATATAAAGTTTTATTAATAATAACAACAGCAACAAAACAATATAAGTTAATATAAGGTGTGTTTTGTTGAACAGTTATAGCAAGCATAGTCAAATTTCCCCTGGCAAACAACAACAAACCCAAAAGTGTAGATAAATAAGTCAGTAAAAAAAGGGATATAAAAGTTGATATAAAGTTTCGTTAAGCTTAAACTTATGGGGCGCCGGACTTGGGTTGAATATACAAGTGGGTAATGCGTGTTATTGGTTCTTGCATTGCTGCGCTAGCTACAGTGGTGGACTAAGCTTGTTAAAGGCCTGGGGTGGCAACGCTAAATGTCGTCCCTTGTGTGTTCAGATATTTTTGTAGTCTTAATAAAGTCAGCTTTCACGAAAAAAAAGTACATATCAGCAATAGGCACAGCAACCAACAGATAGAGTGCTTCTATTTAATATAAGCGACCCGCCCCTGGCTTTATTCGTGAAGCAACTCATTTTAAAGTAGAGGAAACTAGAGAAGAGAGAAGTATTTTTACGCTTGTAAATGTTGCAAGTAGATTGATTGAATTTGTACATTTTCACTTGGTTGTACGAGTATTTTGATGTTTATTAAATAAATTACAACAAGCAAGAGTAGTTTTTGTTATTTTAAGAAAAACTAAAAGATATTTTTTAACAAGATGCGTGGAACAATAAGATATGAATAGCCTTCTCGTGAAAAATTGAAAAGGGAATTTTATTTTTTATTCGATTGCGAATCTACATATTTTGGTTCCTTTAAAATAAAGTTGATTTTCACGATCTCTTAGCTTCTGTAAGATATGGTTCGTTTCCAAATTTATCATACGGGAATAATTGCAGATCCATTCACGAACCATTCAAATAAGAAATTAAATTCAAATTTTTCATTTGTTCAGTTAATATTTCAGGTGCGCTCACTCAGCTGAGGGAGCTTTTGACAGTCAAACTGGGAAATTCACTGACCGCTCAGAAATATAAGCTGAACAATTATTTATGTACCTATACTTCAACACAGATAAATACATACATGCATTTATAAATACAATAAATAAATTTACTGCTTCAATATTTTTTTTTTAATATAGTGTAGGGAGAATAGTTGCGTTACAGAAAAGTTGCATGACAGAAAAGTTGCATTACAGAAAAGTTGCATGACAGAAAATTTGCATGACAGAAAAGTTGTATGAGAGAAAAGTGGCATGACAGAGAAGTTGCATGACAGAAAAGTTGCATGCCAGAAAAGTTGCTTGACCGAAAAGTGTCATGACAGAAAAGTGGCATGATAGAATATTTGCATGACACAAAATTTGTAGACATGCCTGAAAATAAATGGCATAAAAGATAGGAGATATAGTATATTTCAATGATCCCAGGTTTTTCATTTTAAGAAAAATATTTAACTAACTCAAATATGTCTTTATTAAAAAAAAAAATTAAGTCACTTCACAACTGTATGGAAATGAAGAATCATTTGTGTCAAAGATTTTGTCGGTGCTTTATCTTGCTCTTGACCAAATTCAAGAATTTTATTTTTCCGATTTCTTACGAACGAGGGATAAAAAAGTACATAATTAGTTTGCCAACAAACACAAAGTAAATTTTTGAGTAATAGGAACAAATCAATCGATAATAAATTTTGCAAAAATTATTTACTATAGAAAATTGATTAAAACAGAAAACTAACGAATGGGTATCTTGATTCCGGATCGAATATTTTTCATTTATCTATTTTTTTTAAACTTTATAAGTAGTAACACTTTTTCGATGCTATACTACCGTTTTTGTTTTTCAAAGTATTTTTATTAAATGTTTTTTTTTTTGAAAATGACAATTTAGGGGGCATCCCCTTGCAATTTTGCTTCGTGCGTGATATTGAAACACTGTGAACAAAATTATTGTAGTATAAAATTATTGTAGTAAAATTATTTAGTTTACAAAATTAATATTTTTGTCAAAATATTCCTACATCTTTTCTACATATTTTTTTTCGTTATTCAATGAAAAGTACCGAAAGAATTTTCTGTAGGTAATATTGGATTTATAGGCCCGAATTCAAGGTAAATTATGTGAATACATTATTTTCATGCATTATTTTTGCAATTCGATTAGGCTTACTCGAGGTGAAGCAAAATTTGCAAATACTTTTCATTCATTGTTTTTGAAAATTGAGTTGACTTACTCGGTTTGAAGCAAAATTTGGTGAGGAAATTTCAGATAGACTTTGGTTGAAAAAAAAATTCCCATTAAATTAGATTTTTGGAGCATTAGAAAAAAAAACCGCGAAATTTCGTGAATTTTCAAATTCTTTTCTGATTTTTTAGGGGTTAATACATCGTCATCGTAGCCATCCTTCAGAGGAATTTGACAGTTTATAGTTTGCAAGGTGGTGGACGAACTATATTTTAGAGTAAAATGTGTACTGCGTTCAAAATGTCACCCAATTCCCCTTGAATCATCTTTTTTCCAGAGCATTAAAAAAAACTGAAAGTTTCGAATTTTGTATTGTTTTTTTTTAAAGGCTATCATTCCGAGTTGACTCGGGTTAGCAAACCGAGTTGACACATCACAAGTTTGCTTAGCGTACTGTCATTACTGAAAACTACATCAGTAAAACTAATGAGGTGTGTATGTTTGAAAAAGTCCCATTTAACTCAATTGGGACAGCAAAAGCCATACATTTTATTCACCCCTATAAAAACGGCTGAAAGTAAACTGGGATCTAATTTAACCAAAATTTTAAAGCAACTGGCACACGGCCTTAAAAAAAAAAACATAATCGAAAAGGAGTAACAAAAATTATTGAAGAAAATTTTTGAAATTTATTTTCTATATTCTGGACATACAGGGAAATTATTTTATTTTGAGCATGAATACTTCACTTTTCGGTTTTGGCTTTGAAATCGAATTTAACACCCTGACTTCTTCCATAATTTAAGAGGGTTCTTAGTAGTCATAAACTTGAAAACCCCAGAATGCCAAAGTCCCGAATTGCAAAAAAATGATGCTCACGAATGCTGAATATTTCAAATGCCAAAATCCCGAATGAACAAAATGCCGAAAGCCAAAATCCCGAATGTCGAAAAAAAACCTTAACAACTTTTCGACGTCTCGCCATTTATCGTTTAGTCTAGTTTGTTGTCAGATGAACGAATGATGGTTAGGTATTTTGGAATTATTTGTTCATTTAAACAGTGAATTATGAATATTACATATAATGCATTCAGCTGTTGTTTTCCTAATTTGAATTTGTAATCAAAAATTTTAAAATTAAACTATTTTTCTTGTGCGTAGGTTTAAGAATTTGTTCGTATCTTTTGAAATGCATCTAGAGGAAAATAGAACTTTAGTTTATTGGCCTCTTCTAGATTTAAAAGTGATTAGTGCAACCGATAAATGTCATTTTAAAATTAAACGAAGCTATACAAATTTAAATGAGGTCAGTGCAACTTGCAATAATTTTGAAAAGAAAGGACTTAACCTGCGTATTCTCCTGGAATTTTCAATAATTGTTATTGCTATTCAATTACATCCAAATATCGAAAATATTAATGGCGGAAAGAATTGAAGTGAGTTGAAAATGGCAATTCAATTTGAATCTACCTATCGTATCTCATAATCAGGCTACTTTTATTTTGGGTTATTGCCGTGTGTCTCAGTAATGACTCGATCGATTTTGTTCCCCTTTTTGCGGACGTTTACTTTTGCATTCAAAATTTTGGAAAAAGAAAGCAAGGATAGCACTAAGAAACCCTCTCTGACCAGACAGGCACTATTTTCTTCTCGTATTCCATGAGAATAATAATCAAAATAAAAGCCCTCGAACCTTCGACCCATCAAAGTATAGCTAATAACAACTACATACAAATATACATGTCTGTGTTCGATTCTTGTGTTTTTATTTTATAGAATATTGCTCCTTCTATTGAAAAATGTTATGAATTTTTAATTTTTATTTTATTCAAACTTTTCAATAGGTACGTGCCTATCGTAAATGTATGGCAAATACATACCTCTATACCTTTAACCTACCAATAGATTCGCCGAGCAAAAAAAAACTCCTGTTTTGGATTTTCAATAAGAATAAAAACCTCTCTGGACACGTTGGGTATAAAAGGTATAGTCGAAGGGGAGGGAAATGAATTTTCCTTTATAGTCTTTTTAGACAAAAATTCTATATCTATACTGAATGGAATTGTAATTTTACAAAGTGGAACAATAAATTGTTAAGGGCAGCAGAACCAAACTTAAGAATTATTAAGGTAATGGGATTGTAAATTTCATTGAAGAAATCGTAGGTGTGTGTTAAGACAGAGAGAGAGAGGGAGTGAAAGGTGCAATATTTATATCCAATTGGAAATCATATTGATCGGAAAAATATTACCTATGACTCACTCAATTGCCAGAAACGAGAAAAGGTGAGGCTTTAAAGAATAAATCTTAATCGAAAAATTTAAAAATTTAAAACAAGATAGGTATCATGTATCAAATCAATTATTGCCTAGGGATAAAAATAGGTTTGTACGTACTAAATTTTATATTATTTTAAATAATTTCCAATCCCTATTGACCCTTATTTTCGTTTGATTCCTGCTCCAATTTGAAAAATAACATCTCTGAGTTTTGTAGTTTCCTAAACGTATGCAACTTATTTGTAATTTAAAAGTATGCAATACCAGAAAAGTATGCAACTTTAAATAATTTCCGTTTTGAAATGGAGTATCGAAAAATATGCAACACTAATTTAATCAACTTATTATTATTTGAATTCTGCAATAATCCATTACTAAAACAGACTATACGCCTTTCAAGCCATGTTCTTAAAGTTATTATTAAAGGTAAGACCACACTCGACGGAACTGTACTTCTGCGGAACTGCGCCGCAACTGAACTTCAAAATATATTTTGTATGAAATTGTATGCGCTAAATCGCACGAAGCGACAACTGAACTTCGCAGTACGGCACCGTGCGGCAAAGTTGATAATTTGAACAACTTTGCCGCGGCCTGAAGTTCCGCTCCGCAAGTGCGGTATAGCAAGCGTCACGAAACGTTGTGTTTGGCTATGCGCTTTCTTTTTTTCTGTGCCACGTGGGAAGAGTAGAGCTTACATTTTAGAAATTAAAAAGGAGAAATTATATCGGTCAGGAGATCCAAAAATCCTTTTTTTGCTTGGTCAAACGTATTAGTAATACCATCACAATGACAGTACTAATGGGTTCATTTATTGGCACTACTCATTTAGTTATGAGTGAAGCCAGTATGTACTGAACCGTAGTGAGGTATATTAAAAGAGTGCCATAGAGTGCCGCGCAAAGTAGCTTAGTTCCGCTCAAGTGCAGTTCCGTCGAGTGCGGTCTTACCTTAAGGGTCAGCTTTTTAGTTCTGGGTTGACTCTGAGTTAAATCAGAGTTAACTAATTCTGTAAATAATAAATTAACCCCGAGTTAACTCAGAAATAGTTTTTCAGTTGAGGATTATTTTTTACTTTCAGTTGTCAAAAATCTAGGGCCATCGATGTGCGACATTATGGATATCACCCTTCTACGCCTCTATCTGAATAGATATTGCGAGACAACGGAATACCACTGATTATAACTTTCACTATCAAAATTAAGATGGCGTCACAGCTGAAAAGGCACTTAATTTGGTCCCTGAATTTACTCATCGAAGTAGGCGAGTGAACTCGGAGTTAACTTGAACATAAAAAAACGTGTTTCTGGAGTTAAATCAGGCTTAAAACCGAAACTAGGATAATCTTGCACTGAAAAACTGGCCATAAAAGTAATCAGGACTAAAACTGAAAACGCAAATAATGGCTCGCTGCACCACAAAATAACATGGGAAAAAGATTAATTGTATTTCTTTTATTATTGGCGAATACCTCAGGCCACTTGCTAAAGTAGTCGGATAAGGTGCTACCAAGATGTATTGGTTTTTGGAAAAGGGCCTGCAACGTCCATTACAATCCTCACAAGTCACGAAAGGTGCGCCCACATTGTACTGCTGCATTTTACCGTTTTTTTTTACCTGGCCTTTGCTTGCAGGACAAGTATCACATCACAGTAGAATTGCTGCCTCACCTTTTCCAGTATCTTATTGACCCCCAGATATGTCCTCCGAAAATTCCATTACGTATGCATTTCAGCATTGTAGTACCTCGTGGCATGATGGTTAGTGCGTAGGACTGTCATGCCTAAGGTCTGGGTTCGATTCCCAGCCGCTGCCACCTAAAAACAGAAATGTTTTTTTTCGCGAGCTACTGCCTCTTGCGAGGAACTGACCAATCCTCCAAGAGTATACTTGTCATGATTAAGTGCTTCTCATCTAGCCGTTTGGACTCGGCAAAAAAATGTAGGTCCCCTCCATTCCTGCCAAAAATACGCACACAGGAATAGTTGAGAGTTGTAAGTCACTAGGCCTTGGTTCTAAACGAGCTGTTGTGCAACCAAATTTATTTATTTAATTTACTTATGCATTTCAGAACGTCATTAACCTTTGATCTAGGTACGATTAGCTGCATCACATATTATTTACCGTCTGTTTACTCCCGCCTACGTTTTAGTCTACTTCTTCTTGTACATGAAGTACATGAGTCCTAAGTAAGTTCATAAGACAATTAAGTGTACCATGTTCCGTTCATGTGCGATAGAATGTACATATGGAAGTGTTGTGTAGCCGATATAAGAGCTAGAAGCCCTCTTCTGGTCATATAGTCTGTAGATTCTTTCTGGCTTTGAGAGTTATTATTATTATTATTATAAGCTTTAGTCACCATTTAAAATTGTTCTTATATCAATTTACAGTTTTCTTCGTTGCTGTAATAAACAACAACCTTTTTCTTCTTTTTCATGAACTTGCGACAATATTCCCATGTTACGTCATCAGTCAATGATGAAAGGTTTTACTGGTTTCAGATAGGCCAGACTTGGTGTATTGCGTAGGCACTGCTTGAGTTCCTGAAAGCTTCTCTCTCATTCGCCTTACATTTGAATGGTTTGCCTTTCTCTGTTAACTAATGCAAACTTGTTGTGATCCCAGAAAAATCCTTCTTAAATCGACAATAGTACTTGGTTAAATCAAGAAAGCTTCGGAGTTGATGCTTATCCTGTAGTTTTGACCAATTTTTTACGATTTCCACTTTTTCAGGATAAGTTTTTACTCCTTGGAAAGAGAAGATACACCCAAAGTTTTAACTTCAGGCTTGAAAAATTCAAACTTTTCTGGATTCAATTTCAAGTTTGCTTTTCAAAGCATCTGGAACACGGCCCTAAGGTATCCACAATGTTCATCAAAGGCAATATTTCCAATGAAGTCTTTGTGAAACATATCCCACCAGACGTTGCAGGAGCATTGCATAGTTAGAACCAGAAACATACAGCTCGAACAATGCCTTAATTTGCGAACCAGCCTGTACTTGTTACGAATTTTTTCATGTTTGCTATTGAAACCTGTGCTAGATTGTCCAGTTTGCAAACAAACTTATTTCCAAGATAACGTAGTCGATTTGTTTGGAGGTCTGGGCAATTGCAGAACAGATATTTAAGGGTTGCTATTTCTTCGACATGCTGACAACTCCTACAAAAATCGGATGTGAACACACCCAGTCTGGTGGCCATTGTGACAATGGTGCAACGACCTTTAGTACACCTAACAAGATTCTAATATTCTTTTTACTCTGTGATAAAATGTACGGAGTTTTCTATTTATTAATTTTAGGCCATAAACTTCTAAAGATAAACTTCGTCCCCGGTAATCCAGGAGATTTTGATTTACTCTTTCGTTATTTGGTCTATTTTCCTTTAATCACGTCCCTCATCTAACTGGCTACTACTGTTTCTTTTTGATACTGACCCTTTCCTTGGCCGTTCATCTGCTAAATCAATCTTTTCAAACCCAGTAGAGTTTGACTTGGTTAGTGTTACAAATATTATTATGGTCTCACTAGCTATTGCCTTGACAGCTTTGCTATCCATGAAGAATGTGATCTCCGATGAGCTTAGTTTTTTCTTGTGTACCATTGCTGCCACTTTTCAATCTCAGCCTGAAAGACTCTACACTCACCTGGGATTCTCTAATATTAAGAGCTTTACAGAACACCCTAGCTCCTGTTCCTTCTTCCATCTTTTACACATCGGTGTAGAAGGGGATACCATGTTCACTGATTAGTGAGTTGGGTTCCCACCCATGCCTTTCGGGTATTAAAGTAGAGAAGTATTTGCTAAAATCTATTGCAGGTGGAGTTTAGTCAGTGAAGACTGACAAGCCCACCCAATGAGTCACACCTTTGCAAGATAGACACATGACCATACAATACATAGGTGCTGTACTTTCACGGCCCAGTTCTCTGAGTCGGACTGTGCTTTTGGATGCTGCGTATTTTATATGCTCTTTCAGGACTGGAAGATTTAGAACAGTCCTGCTTGTGGTATGGATCTCTGAGCCCCCGTTATTCCTTTACAGGCTACAGTCTCTGTACCTTGTTCAGGTTTTTGAGGAAGCTAACTTTTTCAATAACCTTCCACCACACGATGGAACCATAGGTAAGTATGAAACGAAAAATTGGCGATTACATCCATTTGAAGACCTGCAGTCGCATACCCCACCATGTACCGATGGTGTTTTGCATGTGTAGAAAGCGCTCTTTTCATTCTTTTCTCTGTTTTCCATGTAAGCTTATAATAAAAAATATTTGTAAAGTGATAAAATGCCAAAACTCTGTTAAAACTGAAATGATAAATTTGTTTTCATTTCAAAGATCGGGAATTGACCCCTGATGGTGCGGATTGTATAACGTACATATCTAAAGATTCTGGTTGTATGTGCTCTCAGTCTTCATGACTCTTACAGCCAGGGAAATGCGTTTCCATTAAAAATGTGTTTCTTGGCTCGAATTCGACCGTGATCCATCGGGATGCTTAAGATATCCTAGAATCGTGGATCTTTCGAACTCTCGCGCCGCCTAACTATTGTTCTCAATGGATTGAATGCTTTTTGGACCTTGTCATTGTCAGCTCTTCCCTTCCTTGCTGAAACTCTTCCTGGAATGAAAGAGCTTCCATTCTAATTATACAAATTTATATTTGCTGTACATTTTTCTCTTACCATTTTGGATTTCAATAAGCTTTCCTTATTTTAAAGCTCTTATAGGGTTGACGTAGTGAGCATTATAAAGTGCCGCAAATCTCACAAAAACATCGATAAGGCTAACAACTATATATGTATTAATATTTATGATAAAATAAATAATGATGAACGCAATAAATTGAATCTTTTTTTTTTCTAAAGTTGAATAATTTGCCATTAAAAGCTTCGAAAAAACTTAAATCTTAAAATATACAAGTTAACACGATCGCCTAACATCCGCCGAGCCACACATCGTCGTCATCAATAACGAACCATGCTGACACAGCTGATTCTATAAACGAGACAGACTGGTGTCAAGAACCGACGACGAGAAGGATGAAATGCGATATCTGGCACGAGCTGCAAGGTATCCAAAGCATTGCATGTTTGAGGGTTTTAGATATTAAGTTTGTAATAAGTTAGGCAGTCTTTTACAAGTTTCAATAAAGGAATAATAATAAAATTGAATTCAAACGAATTTCATTACTGGCGCCCAACTTGAAAGAACTTTTGGAATACTAAACAATATCAACCGGAATCAACCAACTGAAAAAAAAAATCATCATTCATCGGTTACGAGCATTAAGAATAATTTTCTTTTATGTAAAAATGTAAGAATTTTTCTATACTTTGAATATTTTTATTTGTAAAGCTTGCAAGTGTTATTTTTTTGTTGTTTGTGAGTTTTTTTTGATATTGAAATTAATTAAACTGCATATAAATATTATCTACCGTTAATGAGTGAACCTGAGAATATTGAAACACTATTAGAAAAGTTTAATTACCTACAAATAGGAAAAAAAATAGAAACAAAAATGAATGCTACAGATTTAAAAGTGTTAGTAGAATCCGCAGTCAGTGG
This sequence comes from Dasysyrphus albostriatus, assembly GCA_946251815.1. Classification (NCBI taxonomy): domain Eukaryota; kingdom Metazoa; phylum Arthropoda; class Insecta; order Diptera; family Syrphidae; genus Dasysyrphus; species Dasysyrphus albostriatus. The sequence continues at coordinate 5,784,158 of OX276339.1, forward strand.
TGCCCTTGAAGCACAAAAATTGGATTTTGAACGAAAGTTAAGTGATGCAGTGAAAAATTTAACAGTGACACAAAATAAACCTGAAGTTGAAATTTTTAAAGAAATTGAAATTGTGGAAGGTCATAGGTGTGAAGAGTGTCTCGACATAGTTAAATCTCTCCCGGAATTTGAGGGCAAACAGGGCACTTATGTCTCTTGGCGTCAAGCGGTTCACTCTGCCTACAAAGTTTTCGAAAAATACGATGGTAGTTCTAGACATTACCAGGCAGTTGGAATAATAAGAAATAAAATAAGAGGCCCAGCCGATGCTGTTCTGGCTTCATTCAATACAGTTTTAAATTTTAAAGCTATCATAGCTAGGTTAGACTTTACGTACGCCGATGTACGTCCAATTTATTTAATTGAGCAAGAGCTCAGTACATTGCGGCAAGGAAACCTTACCGTTCTAGAATATTATGACGAGATTGAAAAAAAACTTACCCTCCTTACAAACAAAGCCAATATGTCATATGACAGTGCATTAGCCATTGCATTTAACGAAAAGTACAGAAGAGACGCCCTTAGAGTTTTTATATCTGGGTTAAAAAAACCATTAAGTGATGTATTGTTTTCGGCGCGTCCGTCTGATATGCCTACTGCTTTGGCTTTAGCTCAAGAAGTTGAAGCAAACAATGAAAGGTATCTGTTTGCGGCAAGTTATGCGAAAAATTCTGAAGAAAAATCTCTAAGGTCCGAGATCAAACGATCGCCGAACCGTTACCAAAACAATAATAATAGTAATAACTTCAATTATAACAGCCAAATTAATAAGCAAGGCAAAAATCCCTATTTTAACAAAAGGCAAAGTTATGAAAATGACAAACAATTGGAACTTAACAGTTCTAAAGTCCCCAGCAGTCGTGAAAAAATGGATGTCGATCCGACATCATCACGTTTACGCCAATTTAATAGCTATCAACACCAAAATAGTAACGATACCTATGATCAAGGGCAAGAACAAAGGAATAAAAGACCAAGTAGCTTTCAAAGACAATCGGGACAGCGTCGCCAAAGAGTAAATTATTTGCAGGAAAATCCTCCATGGAATAATGAAGGTGACTATGAAGCCACAGCTGCGTTGCAGGTAGATGAAGTGGAAGCTGAGGTACATGATTTTGACTATGTTAATTTTTTAGGGGAAGCTCCCAACTACCGTTTATTCAAAAAACAGTAGGAGGGAGGTTAGTAAAGTTTTTAATTGACACAGGTGCCTCGAAAAATTACATCAGGCCATTACAAGAGATAAAAGGCTTAGTGCCAGTAGACGCATCTTTTTTAGTAAAATCAATTCATGGTTTTAACAATATTGAACTCAAATGTTTTATAAATATTTTTGGGAGAAATAGCACTTTTTTTATTTTACCCAATCTGTCAACTTTTGACGGAATTATTGGTCTTGACCTGTTAACACAAGTTAACGCCACAATTTGCTTAAAAGAAAATTCAATTCGCTTCGATTCAGGGTTAGAAATTATTCTCTTCCATAAATGTGACAATGTGAACTTTACGAAAGTAGAGGACATTAAGGTTCCATCATCCGTAAGCGTAGATTTTAGAAATATGATACGTAATAGAATAAAAACATTTGCAGATTCAAATGAATCTTTGCCGTATAACACTAACATCGTTGCCACAATTCGTACAGTAAGTGAAGACCCCATTTACTCAAAATTTTACCCATATCCTATGGGTGTGACAGATTTCGTAAATAATGAAATTAAGGATCTTCTAAAGAATGGCATTGTTAGACCGTCAAGGTCACCTTACAATAATCCCATTTGGGTAGTTGATAAAAAGGGAACAGATGAGTTGGGCAATAAAAAGAAACGTTTAGTAATGGACTTTCGAAAGCTCAACCAAAAAACCATAGACGATAAATATCCTATCCCAAATATTACAACGATTTTGTCAAATTTAGGCAAAGCACGATTTTTTACAACTCTAGACTTAAAATCAGGGTTTCACCAAATTGAATTAGCGGAAAGGGATCGGGAAAAAACTGCTTTTTCCGTTAACGGTGGAAAATACGAATTTTGTCGCCTTCCGTTTGGGTTGAAAAACGCCCCCAGTATTTTCCAACGGGCTATAGATGACGTCCTTCGTGAACAAATTGGAAAAAATTGCTATGTTTACGTCGATGACGTAATTGTTTTCTCAGAAACTGAGAATGAACATGTCAAAGATATTGATTCGGTTTTAAAAAAATTGTATGAAGCGAACATGAGGGTTTCGCGAGAAAAATCAAATTTTTTTAAGACGGATGTAGAGTACCAAGGCTTTATAGTGTCGAGGGATGGTATAAAAACTTGCCCTGCTAAAGTGGAGGCGATTAAAAATTATTCACAACCTTCTACACTCTTTGGAATAAGATCCTTTCTAGGTCTAGCTAGTTATTATAGATGCTTTATTAAAGATTTTGCATCAATAGCTAAACCACTTACTAATTTATTAAAGGGTGAGAATGGCAAAATAAGTGGTAATCAATCAAAAAAAATTAAAATAGAATTAAAAGAAAAAGAACTCCAAGCATTCAATAAACTAAAAGAAATTTTGGCGTCAGAAGACGTCACATTGTTATATCCAGACTACACGAAGCCTTTCGATCTTACGACGGACGCTTCATCACATGGTCTTGGAGCTGTTTTATCACAAAACGGAAAGCCTATAACAATGATTTCAAGAACACTCAAAGGTAAAGAGTTGCAATTTGCAACAAATGAAAGAGAACTGTTGGCCATTGTGTGGTCATTAAAGAATCTACGTAACTATCTCTATGGAGTGAAAACTCTAAATATTTTTACAGATCACCAACCTCTTTCATTTTCAGTTTCGGATAAAAATACAAATGCAAAAATTAAGCGCTGGAAAGCTTATGTAGACGAGCATAATGCTCAAATATTTTACAAGCCAGGAAAGGAGAATTATGTCGCTGATGCACTTTCGCGACAAAATATTCATGCACTGGAGAATGAGGCATCTTCTGATGCCGCTACAATTCACAGCGAGTTATCCTTGACTTATGTAATCGAAACAACAGATAAACCTTTAAACTGCTTCAGAAATCAAATAGTTATAGAGGAAGACCCAATTGCTTCAACTCGTACATTTATAATATTTGGTAAAAAATCTAGACATTTCATTAATTTTTCAGACAGGAATACATTGATAAACACTTTAAAAAATGTGATTAAAATAGATGTCGTCAACGTAATTCATTGTGACCTGCCAGTTCTAGCTTTTGTCCAACACAATTTAGTCGAGTTATTTCCATCAACTAAGTTTTGGCATACGAATAAATTTGTGTTAGATATATTCGACCCGAATGAACAAAAAGAAATTTTAATTACTGAACACAACCGAGCACATAGAGCGGCTCAGGAAAACGTTAAGCAAATCCTATGTGACTATTTCTTTCCAAAAATGACGAAACAGGCAAACGAGATTGTGGCCAACTGTAAAATATGTTCAAAGTCGAAGTACGATCGGCATCCAAAAAAACAATTGATTGGCGAGACACCAGTTCCCTCGTATGCTGGAGAAATGCTTCACATTGACATATTCTCCACGGATAAAAAATATTTTTTAACTTGCATTGACAAGTTTTCCAAATTTACGGTTGTGATGCCAATACCATCGCGTACAATAATAGACGTAAAAGTTCCAATCCTGGAGATAATGAACATCTTCCCAAATACCAAACAAATCTTTTGTGACAATGAGGCTTCTTTAAAATCCGAGACAATTAGGTCAATTTTGCTCAATCATTTTAATGTTGACATAGTAAATGCTCCACCCTTACACAGTACATCCAACGGTCAGGTAGAAAGATTTCACAGCACTCTATTAGAAATTGCAAGATGTCTAAAACTTGACAGAAAAGTCGAAGAAACAGTCGAATTGATACTATTAGCAACAGTAGAATACAATAGGACCGTTCATTCTGTTACAAACCAAAGACCAATTGATGTAATACACTCCTCCCCGACAGATTTTAGAGAAAAAATTAAAAATAAAGTTCAAAAGGCCCAAGAATTACAGTTGCTAAGGGAAAATGAAACAAGGCAGAACAGAATTTTCAGAGTAGGAGAAAAGGTATTAGTAAAAACAAATAGACGATTAGGTAATAAGCTAACTCCATTATACGTTGAAGAAAAAGTGGAAGCCGATTTAGGAACAACGGTTTTAATTAAAGGGAGGGTGGTCCATAAAGACAATCTAAAATAGAACCTTAATTATTTTCTATTCTTGCAATTAATCTTTCAGGATTCTTCTATTATTTATGATGACAACAGTCGTGGCTAAATTAACAGACTACACCAGCTCTAACTATATTCCAATACTAGACGGGGATGTCATTGTCTGGGAGGGTAACGGATACTTACGCCACACAACAAATTTGACTGCCTTTAAGCAAATAATAAACGAATCAAAAAACATGAGCGAGCTGTTCCCTCCACAGTCTCATATGCGAAAGATTGTGGAAATAGACCTTAAGCACTTAGAAACACTCTTCAAGAGTATAAGTATCCACCATAGAAACGCAAGGAGTTTAAATTTCTTAGGCACAGGTTTGAAAATTGTGGCTGGCACCCCTGACTTCGACGACTTCGAAAAAATTAAATTTAATCAAGCCCAATTGATCGATTCCAACAATAGACAATCTGTAATAAACACAAAATCTCAGGAGCAAATTAATAGATTAACAGACACCGTAAATAATATTCTGGCTTATTCAAAAAAATCAGAAATCGACACTGTCCATGTTTATGAAATCTTGTTAGCAAGAAATAGAATGCTCATTTCAGAAATTCAAAATTTAATGTTCTCTATAACACTTGCAAAGCTCAGGGTCATAAACCCAGTAATTTTAGATGATGATGACTTAAAAGTCATAATAAATGAACAATTTTTTAATGTTAGTGTTACAGAACTTATGGAAGTTGCAAATGTAAAGGTTCTGCAAAATGATTATATTTTACATTTCATAATTAATTATCCTAGACCTAAGTTAGTTTGTAAGAAAGTAATAATCTACCCTGTTGCTCATAACGGCAATATTTTATTCTTCAATGGAGATGATGTGGTGGCGGAATGTGGAAGACAAGTGCTAGCTGTTGAGGACTGCAACGTAGCAACAACGTTAACATTTTGCAAGGAATTACCGACCAAGACATGTGCTCAACAATTACACTCTGGAGGCATGGCTCATTGCAACACACAGCCGGACCATCGGGAATCCGTGTTGGTTATTGATGATGGCATAGTTATAATAAACAACAGAAATGCCAGAATAAGGGAGAATGATTTTGAGACGGACATCAACGGGACGTATTTGCTGACTTTTGATGATGCTGTGTGGATCAATGGGTCCAAGTTTATCAATCGAAATAATGTCCAGAAAAAGCAACCCGGTAGTGCAACATCTTCGCTCCTTAATATCACCGGTCATAGAGAGATATTGAGCCTACCATACCTTCACAGAATGAACATGGACAATTTGCATTACATTGGTGAGATGGAGACAAAATTGACGACCCATCCACTTATAGCTTGCCTCACGACACTTGCACTCATTACAGTTTTTTATACCATCATTAAACTAAAGCAATGCCAGAAGAAGCAGCGCCAAAATGTCGACCTTCAAAAAGTCATCAAAGCTCTCAAGAAGCCCGAGGACGGCCTTCATCTAAGTGAGGGAGGAGTTAACACGATCGCCTAACATCCGCCGAGCCACACATCGTCGTCATCAATAACGAACCATGCTGACACAGCTGATTCTATAAACGAGACAGACTGGTGTCAAGAACCGACGACGAGAAGGATGAAATGCGATATCTGGCACGAGCTGCAAGGTATCCAAAGCATTGCATGTTTGAGGGTTTTAGATATTAAGTTTGTAATAAGTTAGGCAGTCTTTTACAAGTCTCAATAAAGGAATAATAATAAAATTGAATTCAAACGAATTTCATTACTTACATTACAAAACCCAAAGAAAAAATTCTTAAGAATTTATAGATACATAGATAGATTGATCTTTATTTAACAATTCGAAAAAAATACATAATATACTAGATTTAATATAAAGAGTTACAAGCATGGCATAAAAGCCGTCTGCCGGGTATTATCTGAATTTTATACATTGAGAAAGATTAAAAAATAATGATGAAAATATACAAAATTTGAAAGAAGAATACGAATAAAATGAAATAAACATTTACAAATATCACTATATAAGAATGCAATTTCGTTTAAAATCCGATAAAGTTTCTTTTAAATTAAACATTAGTTAAAAATAATGCACATAGTGAAAAAAGAAGTCTTAATCACAAGCAAAGAGTTTAAATCGTTAGCTCAAGGTTTTAAGAACTAAAGGAATAGCAGGTTAAGAGCTGCAATATTAAAAAAGCTTTAAGTTAAGCTAAAACGAAAGAAAAATTAAGTTATAAAGAATAAAGAGCTTTTAGTTTAGAATTTATATCAACTAAGCAATGGTAACTCTGATTCAGTGTTTTTTTTTTTAAATAAATAAACACAAATGTCAAAAAGGGTTGATGGCAACCTATTTCAACTGGAAAGTTTTTTTTTTATGTATTGTGAGAAAAAAATACAACCAAAATGCTTTCAAAAGCTTTTTGTAGGCAGTCATGCGTTTGTGTCTTTGATATATATTGAAAAGCTGCTTAAGCTCAAAGTTCAGGTAATTACTTGGAAAGCTATTTTTGCTCAAAAGCTTATCAACAAAAGCTTTAGCATTTTATCCCTAATGCTTACACCGAATTTACACTACTGAAAAACTGAAGTATAGAGACGAAAAGAATGAATTCGTCCATTTTGGTGTTTTGTTTTGGTCATTGACGACCAGCTTTAAGTCGTATGAAAGTGATATTATTTAAAACATTAAGTACTATTTTCTATTCATTCAATCAATACAAATTGATTGAATGCTAAAGCCTCTTCTTAACGTAACCACTCTTGAAAAGGTGGATATAATTGAAACAACATGCTTAACAACATAATTTAATGAAAAAAAAATAGGTGAGTCTTTAATCGCACATCGCTCTATGCAATATCGATGTAATTGCAACTATCTCCGAATATAAGTTAAGAACAATATTTTCTAGTGTCCTGTTCTGTTAGATGTAAAATCGATTTTAATAGCCACATTTTACTATCCACATGATCTGATCCGAATCAGATCATGATAAATAAAACAGTCGGGATCTTAATGCCAGGAGTGCTACTTACCCGTCTCCTTTTGCTTTACGTTTGTTTATTTTTCATGTTTCTGTGCCTCTTTATGGAAATAGATTCAGATAAAAGCAGGATCTTATATTGTTTTTGTAATGGCGTGTTAAAAATTGATCCAGATTATATCCGATCCGAGTTCACTTTCAAAATCCAATAAAAATAAAAAGTACATCACTGTGGCAAATAGTTTTTACTAAAGGTGTAAGTGAACGAAACATAGGGTGGTATAGAAGACGTTTATTTTTTTGTTGCATTTTGAAAGTGCATTATTGTGACCTTAGGGCCATTCTTATACTATAAATCTTATGGCATATTATTTCTATGAATATAAAGTGTAAGTTATTTTTATTGCATTTTGAAAGCGCATTTTTGGGGTCAAAGTTGCGCTGCCGGGTAGCTTCCATATATTGTATAAAAACAAGTTGTATGTTCTCAAACTTTGGAGCGGTTTAAACTATTTTAACTTCAATAGTGTTTTTTTTTTTACATTTTGAAAGTGAACTATGGTGGTTTGTGGTCAAAGAGTCAAGGTATCATTACCAAATGTCTACTACAGAGTTTGCTCTGATGCAAACAGTACATCCACAAAATTTGGAGTGGTATAAGCGCTTTAAAAGTAGAACTAGAATAGGTGGAAGCTTATGTCAAAGCTAACTGAAAAACAGCGCTCCGAAAATAAATTTCGTAAGTCACCCATAATGCACTTTAGTGATGGTTTAAAGTGAAAAAAAAATTAAATAGATAATTATTTGTTCATGTTAATCTTCTCAAATTTATTAACAGCACAGAGCGATAGGCTTTTAAATATTTTCTTTATGAAACCAAACAAAATCCAATGTGACATAACTAAATAAAAAGAAAAGTAAAGATTTTACTTCATTTATTCATCAAACAGAAAAAAAGTTGAATACGGCCGTTTTCGAAAACGTGTCATCTGCGTCAGAAATGCAATTGCCAATTGTTCTTAAACTTAAACTGCAAAAGTCTTCTGTTCGAAAACGCCAATAGAAATTTTGCTGCGTTACCAGTGTTTTTTTTTTTGTAATTCATTTTTATTTTCCATTTTCTTAAAACTTTCTTAAAGCTAGACAAAAATTCATAAAAACTAGCCTACTTATCAATATCTTAAAACTAACTTACTGGCCCCGAACGGGCGCTCTAAGTTAAACAATAATAACTTAATGCTAATGCCTTTCGGCCTTAGAACTATTTTAATACTAAAATCCAGGTCGGTTTTATTTTTTACCGAGAAGAATTTGCAAAAAAAACTCGGTATCAATGACTTTATTTTTCTTGGTTTTATATAAAACTTATAAACTACATAAAAGCTAATTAAAACTAAGTAAAACTAGTTAAAACTAATCAAAACTACTTAAAGGTACTTAAAACTATTTACTTACAACTAATTATAAACTAATTACAACCTGCTTATAAGCTACTTACATACTACTTACAAACTAGAACAGCCACAGCAAGCATTTTCCGGTTTTATAATTTTTTTTTTTGTGTTTTTGTATGTTTTATATTTTTTTTTTGGTGCCACCCTGACGACTGTCCCTACTTAAATCTAACTACCTTAGCCTATGTAAGTCGGCCATACAAAAAGAAAAAAGCAAGGTCAACTATTAAATGTCTGAAGGAATTTCATGTTCGTTTTTCAACCACCAGAACTGGTTCTCCTGCTTTACCCTATCTCTTCGGTCCTGTTCAGACACTGTCCCACTGAGCCGAAGGTGCTCCGTTGCGTCTTGTGCGAGGACGTCTCGACTGTAAAGGAGCAGCCGATCTACGTTCTACAGCCGACGTGGTAGATTAGTGGAATCGCCGCTCTATCAACTTCGTTGATTTTCAACTTCCAGCCATCGCAATATCGCTGAATCTTCTCGAAGTCACGCTGCAAGAGAATCCTGATGACCTCGACTTTTGGAGCTGTTCTGTACGCAATTAGATCGTCGGCATACGCAATTGTCTGAGTTAGACTACTTATCAGATCGCTGGTGTAAATGCTGAATAGAATCGGCGAGTTAACCGCTCCCTGCTGAAGACCATTTTTAATATTAAAGGTTGTGTCAGAAGTTACATTGCCACTTTTGACAACAAACTTTCTGCCATTGAGCATATCATAAAGCATATATAATAGTGGTTTACTAATGCCAATTCTGGTCAGCTTTAGATAAAGACCCTCTACCCATACGGTGTCGAAGATCTTCTCCAAATCAACCAGACAGGCAATCGTACACTGCTTCGTAGATTTGTTTCATTGGACATCAGAAACGAGTTTCGACGCGGCATGAATGGTGTCATGTCCCGCCTTTAAACCGGACTGATTGTCCGGTATGATATTATTGTCCTCTGCCCACTTAGACAGAGCTCTATTGATAACATTTTCGAATACCTTGCTGATACTCGGAAGAAGACTTATCGACCGGAGATTCACCGGATTGGAGTTGTCCTTTCCCTTTTTCGAGAGAAGATGCACCACAGCTGTCTTCCACCGCACTGGATACTATGCATTACTCAGAACGTTGTTAAACAGAGTGGTATAAATGTCTACTGCTTCTTGAGGTAAATATCGAAGTACAACGTTGGATATGCCATCGACTCCTGCTGACTTCTTCTTCTTTAATGAATCGAAGATGAGCTGGAGCTCTACCTTCGTAATTTACAGAGAACTGGGCCCATTTCACTCGGCGATTATGGCGTTTGCCAAATGATCTACATTGAACCCGGTGAAAACGAGGTTCTCTGATCGCCATTGCGTGATATCATTCCGAAGATAGAAGTGATGGAGCAAGGCTCTGTTTTCCAGGTCATGATTTGGGCGAATGCATGCATTAACCTTGTACACTTGCTGAAAACAGCCCCCACAGACTCCACTTTCCCCTGCGGATCTTCGACAATAAAGAGGTCATCGTCCAAGATGGCGTCCTCTGGATTAATTCCTGCTGTCAGAAGTACGTCTCTGTTATCTGTCGTTCTGATCATTCCTTCTAAATATCTTGTTAATTTGGGGAAACATGCTCGGGTCGCTAGAATTAACGGCCCGAATTTTGTTATCCCAATACAAATTATTTGACAACCGATAATTTTCTTTAATTAGTTGGTTGATGTTCTTGATCGACGACTTCAGTGTCCTAATCGAAGATCGTGAGGGTCAGTAAACCGTCTGTATAGGAGTTTGAGTCTTGTCAGCAGTCCACTTTTTTGTCTGTGTAATTCATCAATGGTCGCGTTCCGGTACATGTCGGTTGCGTCCCGTTGTTTATATTTCGGTATTGTTCTGTTCATTGCTCGTTTGATTGTCTCGTCCATTTGTTCTAAGTATTGGTCTATTTCGTTATTTGTCAAATTCCTGTCATTTGGTGGGGATATGTTGATCGAACTGATTTTGCTCGATAAGACGTTGGTAAAGCGTGGCCAGCGCACCTTACTGTAATTGTAAGTATGCACAGGTACATACTCATCCAAGTCCACGAGCTCGTCCGGAAGCTGTATTACGGAGTTACCAGTGAGTTCGATAATGCAGTTTGCTGAAGTCACATGTTCGAAAACATCATCTGCAGTGCAGCTGCGCAGTAAAAAATCGGATTGACAGACAAAATATTGAAAAGTCAGAGAGCATGTTGTAAATGTCAAATGCGTTTGCAAGCAAATTAATTGACGTTGATCAAATCGATTTTGTGCTAGCAGGACGATTGCATATCTGACAATCGCAGTATCTGCGTCAAAAAATGACAATCATTTGACGATCAAATTGAATTTGATTTGACGTTTACGAAAACGGACTACTACACCAAGCGCCAAATTTTTTTTTAGTTTGCTTCCACCGTTTTGATTTTTACATCCGTCTGCTTACGAAAGAGTGGCCCCTGAGCACACGTTCGACGGCAAAAATTAGCGAAACTAATTGAAAAGTACCAAACCACAATTATCTGCCCTTCTTATAATCAGAAACAACCTATCTATCAATTCCAATAAAAAAATTTTATCTTCATAGTTTTGCATTATGGAAAATCTTTTTTGCCTCTGCCGACTGTAGCCCAGGAAATTGGACAAAAAATGGCAAAACTACGAAAAATTTTGGTAAAGAGCTTGAAAAGTTCCGTAATTTTGGGCCAGGTCTTAATTATTTAGGGAGGGTTAAAAGGGGTAAAATTCAGTTTTTTCTTAATTTCTCGAAAACTATTTTTTTTGAAAAAAACATCCTTTTTTTCATAAAAGCAATAGATTCTGAGAAAATCATACAAGAACTTCACGGTGGAGTAAATTTTGTCAAAAAATTTATTAAAAAACTACTGGCCTATATGGGAAAAAAAGAAAAAAATCGACAGAACAACAACAAGCTTGTGTGGGCTTATAAAAATGCTAGTCATTTTTAAAATTGATTAACAACAAACCCTGCAAAACAGACTTTAACACAAAGATAGTCTTCGTTTTTCTATTTCATTGATAAAATACATTATTTGATTATTTAAACAACTTGAATTGAAAATCTCAAACAAACTTGGATAAAATAAATATTTGCTCAAGAGTAATTGGTTATACAGGGTGTCCGCCGGAAAGGTTTACTACTTTGTTTTGCCGCCATTTTGGTAAACGTTAGTCTTGACAGTTCATACTTGGCAGGCGTGGAGGAGACTCGTGGCAAATTTATCATGGAAAAATATTCAATAATTCGATAATTTTATCAAAATTTTATCATCGATTACTGTGACGATGAGAAAGTTACGTGAAATTTTTGGGAGAAACAACGTGCCAACAAAACGCACTAGTCATCGTGTAGTCAATGATTTCGAAGAAAGAGGGTCTGAAGGTGATAAGCCCAAGCATGGAATACAGCGTTCTGCAAGATCGGCTGAAAACTTTACTGATGCTCTAGGAAGTCTTCAAAACAATCTATCAACCTCAATTCAACGCCGTGTTCAAGGTAACTGTGAATGGGGAGCGATATTATGATATGATTGAAAACTTTTTAACGTCACAACTGCATGCTTTGGGCTTGATTAACATGTGGTATACCTTCCCGGCGGACACCCTGTATATTACGTGTTTTTGTTAACGTAAAAGTTTTTGCTAATTTTCATAAATTTGCACTTTTCGCTGTCAGAAACCATAGAAAAAAAAACCCAAGTTTAGTAACGTGAAAATATATATTTAAAAAAGCGCATATACATAGTACGAGTATTTTCCATTTGACCTTATTTTGTATATAGTACGGCGTCCCTGTTAGTTGAAATTAATAAAACGTCAAAGCAGTTTTGTTCTTGAACATTAAATTCCGTTAAAATTATACTTTTTATTCTCGGTTCAATGTTCACCGAACCATTTAATAATTAAAATTATATTCAATATTGTAATTATTCCATAATTGTAATAATTCAATGGTAAAAATGTAGTATTAAAAGCGCAAATCTAACTAACAGAACATAATTTTGTTTTGACATATCTCCGCCTGAGTACTTAAATACCCCCATATACAAAAAAATATTTCCCAGAAAACGAATTTTAAGGTTTAAAAATAATTTCTTTGCTTTCTTCTTGAGAAATTTTTTACTTTTCATAATTTTATTTTATTTTATTTTTATTGATAGCTTGCGAGAGGCCTTACTTAATAACACATTCAATTATTCTTCAGTCTTCAAAAACTTTTAATATGGTATAGAGTTTTTTAACACTAAATTATGAAAATAAACTTAAAATTTACTTTCGTCGTTAAAATAAACCAATAAAATATATTTTATTTCATTTGGTTTAGCTTATAACAATTTTTCTATTAATTCAATTTTTATTTTATTTTTTGTTATATTTCGTTTAATAATTTTTCTACGACTTTTGTTTCCGCTTTAGTAAGAAAATCTCATTTGATGGATACGGGGCAGTTAATAACTGAAGCTTTCAAGAAATGTTCTGAACTTTTTGCCCCATATTTTTAAATTTGGGTATGTTGCAAGTAAGCATCACTTAGGGGACCCAAGAATATATGGTCTATGGAGAAAATATGGTCTTTGTAACTCGCTTAATAATGGAGATAAGACAACAGGGATAGCAACAAGCTATAGAAAAAACTCGAATTAGCATAACTGCATCATTAACTCGGTTTCCCGAAAAAGTGGTCTGAAGGGCATGGCAACTAGCAAGTTCTGTTCGTCACTTCCACTTAATTTTCAATTACTAAATTTAAATGAACCTCGATTCTTTTTTTACGCACATTTTACGACAATTCATGAAAAACTACCCCGGACGTCAAGTACACAGTCAAAAAAACCCGAAGTAATGGCAACGCTATGTGAATATGCTAAAAAAGATCATGATTTTTGGGAATTAAAGGAAACGAATATTTTTTTTATTTCCGGTGAGCTACTTTGGGCGCACAGAGCTTTATTCGAGCCGCGAGATAAACTGTTATAATTGTCATCTTCCGTCCTAAATGTCCTAAAATGTATACAAAGATGGTGTATTGACTAAGATAAATTCCCTTATTTATAAAAGAGTCGTGTATTAGAAAGGGAATTTTTCACTGGTAAATTAAGGTTGTGCGCCTTGTGGTATGCCTTAAATTTTGTATTCGCCGCAAATATTTTCGCCGTAAATTTAAATTTATTTCGATATAAATTTTGTGTAGTGATGCCGACGTCAGAGTTCCTGATTTTGTGCTTGGAAAATAATTTTTATTTTAAATGGTTGATGAAAGATGCCAATGGATTTGGACAGAGATGGAAGGAATGCGAAAACCGGAGAGGTATTTTAAATGCTTTATAAAATGTACGTAATGTACGTAAATGGCAATTCAACATACAAAATTTTTAAGTTACATGCCTTAACTGCCTGAACAGAATGGGAGACGGAGCTGTAATAAATGTCAAAAATGCTGCAATGAAAGTTCAAATTTGTTCAACTTTTGCAGTTGCCGCTGCAGGATTTTTGACATCTATTCCAGCTCCGTCTCCCATTCTGTTCAGGCAGTTAAGGCATGTAACTTAAAAATTTTGTATGTTTAATATCGCATGTAAGCGTAGTGGCTGTTTTTGAAATTGTGTTCATAGCTGTGTTGTTATGCAGTACATGCGCCATGCGAGAGTTTTTTCTAAACCTCTGGTGCCTGTTCCTGCTTGGACGGCATTTGACTTAAGAAATTGCCATTGAAAAAACGATGAGGGTCCATTGGTAATTTTTGAGAATTTTAATTGAAGAAGAAAAAGCCATTTAAAATCACGGGGAACACCATTTTGCTTCAGTTTATTGCCTCGAAGATGGAAATCAATAATACAGCCTCTCATCATTTTGGCAATAGATGCGTTTTATTGGTATGTATAGCTAGCGCAGCAGTGCAAGTACCAATAAAACGCTATACTCACTTTTGTATTCAACCCAATTCCGGTGCCACATAAGTTTAAACTTAACGAAACTTTATCTCAACTTTTATATCTGGTTTTTTACTGACTTATTTATCGATACTTTTGGGTTTGTTGTTGTTTGCCAAAGGAAATTTTACTGTGTTAGCTATAACTTTTTCAATAAAACACGTCTTATATTGCCTTTGACAAAACGGCTCTATTTGCATTATGCAAGGCAATAGCAATTACTAAGGCAATTTATTGCCTCAAATATTGCCAATGGAGCCACTGCGTAGGAAACAGAACTAATCTGAGTTACATTTAATTTGTTGGTGTAATCTTTATTAAACCCATGTACATCCCACTATAACCTATCTGCTTCCAAGCTGAAAGGTGTGAAGGAGACATTTGACATTTGTGTTTATTTTACAGACAAAAAATAATTTGAATCAGAGTTACCATTGCCAACTTGATGGAAATTCTTGAGGATTTTGTCTTGGTTTTTGCTATGGTGCTTTCTGGGCTTAAGCTTTTTTAAAGCTTTTGAAAGCAAATATGCATTTCAACTTTAGAGAAAAAAGTGTTGACGCTTGGCGTTTTTTTTAGTTTTCATGGTTTCGTTTTTTTGTATATATTTTTTTGGTTTATGAAAATACAAATGCACTATATGAAAATAATAATAAAAGAAGAGGATTAACGTGCGTGATAATCTAAAAAAAAAGCATATTACTTTTAAGATTTGAGGGGGGATTTTTTTTGTAGGTTAGTAGCTAGGTAAATTTACATAAACAGAAATGGCTTCAAGTTCTTCGATGGACACAGGAGAAAAGAAAAAGCAGAAAATCAGTGACATACTAATTTTACGGCCTTGTTAAATGTAGAACAGAAGCTGTTCAAAAAACAGCGTATGGCTTTTCTTTGTCAGAACAAACAGTCTACAATTGTTTGAAGAAAAGCAAAATCCAAGGCCAGATGCATTACAAAAAAGAACAAAATACATGACTGGATCCCACGTACTTGCTCTTAAGTTCAAGTTGCTTAATGCTTAGAATTGAAGAACTTAAAGAATATGCAAGTATGTTATTATAGAAAAAGTAAAACAAAAATATCATTTTAATCGTTCTTTTACCCGTTGAACAAATAAGAGCACAAAAACAAGCATGCCATTTGATTACTTGAAGCAATATAAATATATAAATATATAAATATATAAGATAATAGTATAAATTTATGTGCAGATAAAAACAAATTAAAAAAAAATTGTCAACTCGTTTTTGAGATATAGAATTTTCAAAAAAAAATTTGAAACTTTTTTTGTTAAATTCGTTAAATAAAGCTGTTTTTTGTTGAAAATTTTTGTATGCAATGTTATTTAATCTTATCTGAAATTTGTATATAAAATTTATCCAAATCGATAGTCGATAATGAGAAAATTCAAATTAAAAAAACACGTTCTAAGACAAGTACTATTAATAGTTGGTAAGTGCAAAATTGTTCAATTTTTTGTAGAAGATCGTATTAATTCTAGTACAGTATGAATTTGATTTACGCAACCCTCGATTCGTGCAACTCCTCAATTTTCACAATACTAAATTTGTAGCACGTCTTGACTTTATATACATTTTGAACATTTCGTTTTGGTATTTAATAAAAATATGTTCCAAAATATTTGTTTATTTTGGTTTCTCTAAAGTTTTTTCATAACATTGTCGCTATCTATAAGAAAATAAGCTATCTCAACTATAATTTGTATACAAAAAATACAACCCAGTAAGTGGAAACAACCTCAGTTTATTAGTTGCGTAAATCGAGTAGGAGTCGTTTTATGAACAAAAATATTTTCCTTTCCGGTTTCTTAACTTGTGTATGCAAGGTACCGTTATTTCATATTCATATTTCATATTTCATATATGCTAAATTGTTTCTAAAAATATTTTAGAGAGTACTAAAAAACCTAATATCGAGTTTCGAAAAAACGATCATATCCATTTTTGAGAAATGGTTTTCCACCCAAAGGAAGACTTTACTACAAGTAATTTATTTTTTGTAGTCCGTGTTAAATGTTAATCCAGATCCCGATGACAATAAAACACACTTACATATGTCATGTTGGATTGTTATCACGAAATCTTTTTCTTACACGAATCCAAAACATGCCTTTAGTAGGTAGGTGCCTATATCGCAAGCAGTGTTGCCAAAAACACCGATTTATTGTAAATCTCCCGATTTTTAGACTAATTTCCATATTTTTATTTAAATACGATACTTTCAACGATTTTCAATTGTTCATATAATCTATAATGTCTGTTCTTGTACTTCCTAAAACTACGAATTTTAGTAGGTATGTATTTTATTTTTAAGAACTTTGAAAGAACTTTAGGATAAATTCGTAGTTTTGGGAAGTACACGAACATACAATTTTACTATAATTCTGTACATTTTCAACCTGTTAGTGTCTGATTAAAAATATCCCGTTTGAAATTTCTCATCGTAATAATCATGATCAGCCCATTTTTCTGAAGGGCAACATTTTCAGCAACTTTCAACTTAAAATGTTATATAAGACACTAGGCAACTCTTGACTAAAACAACACACACATACATCTTCAATACTTAAGTTCCGGCTATCTTTCCATATTTTTTAAGAGACAGGAAAGCCCGATTTGAAAAATCATGGAGCAGAAACTAGACCCAGATTAAAGCCTACTACATACTTGTGAATCATGGCATGTATCCATACAAAATTCGCATTTTTATTCACCCATGAACGTGCTGGTGAAGCTGTGTGGAGAGTTTTCGTTCACGAGCGATTTCCTTGCAAAATGTACGGGGGCTCTTCGTGAACAGTTTACAATTCGATTAATAGTCATTCCTCAAATGGTGGCTTGAAACATCAAACGTTCACAAAACATTTGCAAGTCTCTCCCCGTGAGAAATGTTGCAAAATCACTTTCTCCACTGGCGATTGTTCACTTCACGAGGATATTCGTACTAGGCTTAAAGATATTGCACACAAATCAGCACACACAAATTATTTAGTAAGAAAATAAATTTTGTATTGTTTTATTAAAAGTGGTTAAAATGATAAGAATTCTCATTTTTTTTAAGGCACATGGATTCGGCATTGACAAAAAACAGTAGAGCAAGTGAATCTAAGAAAATCAGTTTCAGTTTTTAAGAGGAAAAGTGAGGAATTTTTGTCAGGAACCGTGTTTATATTTCCGAGTCCTCTAAGATTTCAGAAATATAAACTGGGTAACTAACTTATTTTACCTCCAAACAAAACGTTTTTTTTTCATAACAAATATGATTAAATTTTAGATAGTGAAGAAAATTATCTGAAAAATATATTCGGAAATAAATCAACAAAAAGCTAATTTTTTTATAAAAGTCTCTGATGTTTCCCCGATTTACACCGATTTCTAATGTAGTAATTTCCCAATTTCAGAAAATATTTTCTGGCAACACTGATCGCAAGTGCAAAATTTGTAGGAGCGAACTTACCTTAAGAAGGTTAAATCCAACAGAAAAAACTCGCTTGGCGTCTTAATTCTTTTGGTGGGGTGAAAAAAGATAAATTCAATTTACAGTTGTCAAAATTATTTGCTAATATAAATATTAATATACAGTTGGTAACCCCATCGATATTTTAGTGTGATTTTTACGTCAACGGTGTAAGAGCTTTAAAATAAAGATAGCTTATTGAACTCCAAAGTGGTCATAGAGAGAGGCAAATATCCTATCTTTCCTGTATTGCAAATGTAAAGTGGACAGAGCTTTATCATCCCTTTTGTGCGTTTGCATAATTGTTGTCACTCTTTAAAAGCATTTTCGTTAAAGAGCTTTGCAAAAGTTTTTTATTCGAAGCTTTAAGCCTATTGTTGTGATTGTGATTGTGATACATGATGCAGAGAACGCAACTTTTAAAGTTCACTAATATCCATATTTACCGCAGGCATAGGATGCTTTTAAACCATTGATTGAAATCATCACCAGAATCAGAAACCGAGTAAATATGTACTATTTGTGCTTTTTACTTGTGATATAGATACGAGTACTATAGGGCAAATTTTGGATTCGTGCAAAAAAAATTTAGAGATAACAATCAAACATGACATTTTGATGACAGAGAACATGGAAAAAGTGGGTGCCACAACTTTGTTTGTCGTCTGCTTGGACCTGGATCTACAGCCTAAGCCACTGAAGCGATTTTCTTCAAGTTTTTAACTTAAGGGTTTTTTGTGATTCTCCAGAGGGAAAATTGAATTTTTTTTAGCTTCAAAAATTACGGTACTTGCCATACAACCGTTATAGCTTATTAAAGCTTATTTATCTCAAAAATGGCTTTAACGATTTTGATAAAAAGAAATCAGTGTATTATTGTAGGTAAAGTGTACTTTTTGATAAAACAAAATTTTACACGAAACCTTTATTAATGGTTTTTTGGATTTTGGATTTTCTTATTAACGATTTAGCCGATTGAAATCAAAATTTTTATGTAAAAGCTCCTTTAAAATGTCAATAAAATTGCATATCAAAATTTTGAAAAAAAAAATAATTTTTGATTTTTAAGAAAATATTTAATTTTGTGAATCAAAAATATGAATGAATGATTTTTTTGGAACAAGGTTAATTAATGTACATTAATAAATATTCAAAATTATATTTTTTATATTTAACTAATACATTACTAGAAATCTATGGCCAAATTTTTATAAGTATGAGTAGAGGACAGACAAAATTATGTAAATGAACAAGAAACATCTCCGTTCCCTTGTCAGCATAATCACCGGATACAATCTACTGAGATACCACAAAAAGAAAATATGTGGCTCAGTACTGACGATGACGACCTTTGCAGAGGGTGCATCCGTGACGAAGAAGCACATGAGGATACCTTACAATTCCTTTGCCACTGCCCAGCACTCTATCATTTAAGGAAAAAGCACCAAGGGAATAATTCCTACGACAACTTAGAGGAACTTTCTAGTACTTCGGCTTATAGCCTTCTGAAGTTCATCAACGGTCCAAAATGGCATGATTGCTAACAGAGCACACAGGTTCTTACATTAACTGGATTATAACTTCCTAAGGCAGCGTTGGCAAACCAGTGGCACGCCTGGAAGTCCATGTATGTTTATGAATTTTGCATTTTCGCTTTGCTGACTTCTGATGCATAAATGTAGAACTAAGAAAAAAGTACCAATTTGTTCAATATATGGGATACACCACTTTTGCACCCACGGCCTCAAATACTATCAGCTGTTTCAATTTCAATTCCCATACGACGTAATTTTTAGAATGAAGAAAACTAAGCAGTCATACAATACCAATTTTTAATTTTTTTAACTTTAAAAATAGTACCCCAGACATTTCGTCTCCCAGGATTTCCCCAACGACGAAAAATAATGTATTGAATTATTGACCCATATTACCTATACGAAAAGGAAAAATGTTGGTGTTTTTTGTTGGGAAAAAATTCATAAGATAAATATATAGGTATTGTATAACCATTCCTGTTTCGCTTGTATTTGTCGAAAAATCGATTAAGAATTTGTGGTGGGACGTGGGAGTACTCCTTGTACCTTTTAAACATGTCAATAAAACCTGAAAGTGTGTTAGAGACATCTGCAAGCTGCAAATAACCAACCCCCTTTCCTCGGATTCGGAAAAATATAGCTTTTATACAGTTCTTACCATCCTCAGTACTGTTTGTAAACACAGTTGCAGCATGAAAACAAAATAAATACTCCCTTTCAACCCCGGGGAGCAAAATAACAAAATTTGATGAATGTTTTACTTGCTGGATATTCTGATTCCTTGGTACTTAAAAAATGGCAATGAGAAAAATCACGCATTGGTTTTAAAACATTGCTATGGATGGTGAATTAGTTAATATTACGAGTATGTATAAGGGAGGGCATACAATATTATTGTCAGCTCATGCGAACAGCCACATTTTTACGCGTCCATACGATAATGTATTCAAATTTTCAATCGTATCTCGTTGAAAGTCCCTGTATATTTATCAGGTTAACAGAAAATTGAATAGGCCCAAAACTTGTAAAACTCTAAGTATCCGAATATGCACCAATTTTATTTGCTTACAAAGTGGAACTGGGACGATTTTATTTTTCCCTAGAAGATTTCATTTACAGCAAGCATTGAACGACATAGTCATAAACTTCACCACCCAAACAACAACAACAAATAAATAAGATAGCTTTTGGGGACTTTTGACTTTAATGTTCTATTTCAATAGAGGGTGCTGGCAGAGATGTGTAGAAATTCGTTAAAGATTCATAAAAAAAATTTTTATTATTCAGTAGCTCTCCGATATGAAATATATTTTTTTTAAATTCTTCCCGATTACATCAAACTATTTTACCTAAACGGTAACTATTTTTTTAAAAACTCACAATAGTTTATTTTAAGTTATTGAAAATTTAAATTTGTTGTCGTAAACAGGAAATCAGATATGGTCGTAGGTATGTATATGATTTATTTCACTGAAAGTCTTCGGCGGGCTATGAAGCTTTTTTTTCAATTTTTAAATTGTGAATTAAATTTAATAGCAAATATTTTTAAATTTTAGTCGTAACTCTCCCAATGTCCCTGCTTATTAATCAGGCTATCAGAGTTTTTAGCAAGTTTACCCTTTTTACAGAACTACTGAACTACGAAACCTTATTGCCAGATTAATTTGCTCTAGGAGAGTCCCTGTATAACAACCAAGTTATCAGAATTTTCAGTAAGAGTATACTTTTTACGAAACTTTGTTGACCTAGAGAACTATTTACAGAGCGACAAAAACCACTGACATAAATTGCACAACTGGATTGCATAAATTCGATATTCAGACACTGAAAGTATATGCAGCCGTCCAGTCCTTAGAAAAAAGGGGGCATCTCCATTTTAGTAGTTTGGAGATAAATGCTTTTGAATTGTTTTTGCTTTTCTCACTTGCAAATTTAATAATTCTGGAGAACGATTTCTTATATAAATACAAAATGACTGGATCGCACTTACTTGCTTTCATGTTCACGTTGCTTGGAATTAAGAACTTTTAAAATATGAAAGTAATTAAAAAAAAAAATTATAAACCTTGTTTCAAAAAAATTCATCCACCTGTTTATGAAATATTGAATTAAAAATAAAATATGCAATATTATTGACTTCACTGTGAAGACCACTTAGACCAGTTAAACTTCCCTATACTTGAAATTAAAAAAAAAACTGCAAATTTGGAGCCTTACTGCAAGTTCCTAGCATGCTTGGTTCCAAAGATTCCCGATGTGACCTGCTTAATTCACTGTGAAGTTTGCAGTTTACTTGATACTTTATTACGTCTTTATTTGGCGAACTGCAAAATCAGGAACAGAAACGCAAACAATTTTTTTTTTTTAAATTGCAAATTTCTGTGAAGGTCCCATTTGCGAGGGTGAAACTTGCACTGCTAACTTCACAGACGAAAACTTCGTCTATAGGACCTATAATCGCAAGTAAAAAAGATGTAATTTCACTATGGGTATAAGTTTAAGTATTTTTGGTGATTATTTAGAACAATGAACGGTTCAAGCTTTGGCAACATGCACTTGAAACTTGTGATCGATGATGTCCTATTTTTAAACCTTTTGTAGTTGGAAATTTGAAATTTAAGTTTCATTTTCTATACTTTCAGACCTTTAATAATTCTGTAAGAAAAAAGTCTTAAGTTTACATTCGTCATTCATTTGAGAAGTCACCTCACATCAATAACTAAATTCACTGGCGGGACCTGGACCCTATCTGCTACATACAGATTTGCCAAAAATATGAATCTAAGGACACATCAAGAATACCTTGGGTCGAAAACAAATACTTGAAGTGTCTCATAAGAAAATACTGTCTTAAAAATATACCTACTTCTTCAGCCTTATTTATGAACTCGATTTAGCGACGGAGTTAAATTACTCTGGCTTTGCAACGTCTCAAATCCTGGAAAACTTATTTATACAAAAATACACGAAGAATAGAGGCGGAGTAAGCAAAAATTGGTTCATAGGAGGTATAAGGCCGTAGTAGAGCCGTTTTAGTATATAAATGTCATTTTGGGACGACATCGTATGAAATTTACAAAAAGGAGTGTAAACGATATATTTTTCAACCTATTTTTATTACTAAAAACGTTGTATTTAATTTTTTGTTGACATAAAGAGGGCGTTACTAAAATGGTTCACGAATTTTTGTTTTTATAAATAAGGATTAGTTTGAGTTGGCGTAAAAAAGTGCTTCGACTCGGTTTAAGTATTACGAGGTTAAAACGAGTATAGTGAAATCTAATAAATAAGGTTGCTAAAGTTTCGGAAAAAATCAACTTTTTTTAAAAGCAAGGTTTTGGAAGCAGTTATTTGTAAGCAAATAAAAATGCATTTGGAAAATAGGAAACTCCTTACCAACAACCAATCCAGTTTTCGCTTACAGCTTTAGTAAAAGTATGCGATGACATCCGTCTCCTTGGTCGATTGGATCGAAGAGTTGTAAAAATTGCCCAAATGTTAGGATCAATTTTTTTTTTATTTTTCCACAGCATTTGATTCCGTGAATCATGACACTCTTTTGAAAAATTTTAAAAATACATTCTTTTTTGATAGCCCACTGTGTAATTTGTTAAAGTCATATCTCAACTCTCGAGCGCAGTATGTTTTTCTTCAAGGAAAATGTTCATTATAATTACGGGTATCCTCTGGCATCCCTCAAGGTTCTGTATTGGGGCCTCTGTTATTTATACATGTTTTATAAATGATGTATGTGATTGTTTTTCTGATTGTCAATATCACATCTATGTGGACGATGTACAAATATATATTACTTTTCTGAAGCTGTATGGAAATATGTCAAGTGTATGATTGGACAGTTCAAAATAAACTTCATCAGAAAGAAATCTGCAATTGATACCACACAGATATGGATACCCGGTTACCGGTCCTAACTTTTGTTCACGGGACTGAATTTTGAAACTCTACCTCACCTGATGTTAAGCGTATTAGTAACAACAAACACTTTTGCTATTCAAAAGATTTAAATCTTACATGTAGGAACTAGGAATCATGTTGAATAATTTAATTATCTAATACCTAGACCATCCACGTTCAATACAAATATTTTTATATCTGCAGCCCTGGAGTGTTCTTAGTGCAACTAAATGTAAAAGATTTGCTACGCAAGTATTTTAAAATGATTGATAAAAGTTCCTACCTTCGCAAGAATAAAATATTGCGGATTTCATGATTGCCATGATTATTGTTTTCTTTTATTTTATGTGATTCATTTTTCTCTATACAGAAACCTGGTACAAACAGTTTTTCTAATCTTAAACATCTAAAAGTTTAGCATAATATTTTTTTTAATTTTCATTGGTAGCTCTTGCAACGTCCCTTTTTCAACTAAGCTATCAGTAATTTCAGGAGGTATACCTTGTAAAGAACAACGGGGTCCACAACAAATGGCATTAATTTCTCAATTTCAATTTTTAAAGGAAGTCCATATCAAAATATTTTAATTTTTTACTCGTAGCTCTAATAAAATCCCCGTTTATCAACCAAGCTATCATAATTTTCAATACAGATACTTTTAATTTTACAGAACCATTCTCAACCATTTCCTCATATTAAAATTCAGAAGGAAATCCATAGTGAAATACTATGTTCACTTTAGTAAATTCCCTGTATGTTAACCAAGTGTTAGTTAGTAAGTTAGACTTTATTGAACGGAAATAGATATTTACAATTTGTTCTTAATTCTATTTTATATAATTATTATATTGATACTTTAATTTGTTTTGGCACATTAGGGGCCTAATTTTATACATTGTTTTTATTTTTATACAAAATTATTTAAAAGATTGTGATTGATGGTTATATTTTATACTATGTAGATGATTCATCTCGGGTTGTTCAAATCCGGTTGTCTTTTTGGGAGGATGTGGGGTGGCTTCTAGCCACGGTGGTAGTCAAAAGTTAACCAAGTGTTCTCATCCAATAGTTTTTGAAGAACTACGGCACTATGAAGAAAGGAAATTCATATAAAAGTGTCTTTAGTTTTCACTCGTAGCCATATGTGTATCATCAACCAAGATATCAGTGTTTTTAGAAAGTATTCTTTTATACGGAACTATGAAGCTCTTGTAGGAACAGCATGGTTTTCAACTTCAAATTCTGAAGGAAATTCTATTGGAAAATATGCAGGCATGCTTTCAGTTCAGATTTTTAAGGTTGCAATCTTTGTACGGAATTATACGGAGCCTTGAAAAACTTTACACAGAACCTATGAATATTTTCTCAACTTTAAATTCTGACGAAAATCCATATAAAAATAAAATTTTCACTCGTAGCTCTTGCAAAGTTTGTGTAAATCAAACAAGCTATCAGGATTTTCAGCAAGTGTCCTTTTAACGGAACAACAAAACTACAGAACCACGGAAAAACTTCAAATTATAGAAGAATTCCATATCGAAATATTTTTGAATTTTCACTCGTAGTTAGCCAGTCCTTTAACCAAGCTATCAGAAATGTCAGCAAACAGATATATGATAAACATACCAACTTTTTGGTGGGATAGAAGCACACACAAAATGAAGAATATAAACTACCTATAGAACCATCTTATCTGCGCATTGCATTCATTCAAAAGTTCTATACTTATTTGTATCTCAAAACAACTTCATAAGGTTGAGAGTGAAAATTCCAATCCACCACCATATTACTTTGTTTATTCTTTCACACTCGAAATTCTTTCTGTCCATTGATAAATACCAGACGGTCAGGAATTTGTGTAAGAATATCTACATCAAGCTTACATAATTTTCTTCTCCTGACACACCCTCAAATTAAAAGCTTTTGATGCAGCACCAATAAGGCTTGATTCACTATAGTGCCAAAAGCTCTTGCTGTGAGAAAATATTCTTAGTTCTTACACAAGAAGCAATGAGAACAAGTCACGGTATTTATAACAACGTCATCTAATCATTGTAAAAGTTAGTAAGCTTACGACGTCATAAATGAAATGTCAAAATTTGAACGAGGAATATTAAACAAAAAATCGTCTACTAAAGTAAAGCAAAACCTACCAAAGCTTAATTGGAGATATTTTTAAAATAACTTAAGGCTTTAGGTTAAAGAGGTCATTCACAGTCGAAACGTTCGTAAGGATTTGCAAAGGCTTTAAGATGCCACGAGGCTCATTCAAGTAGAACCGGTAAATTTGTACTGTTTTTTTTTTACAAATTTCCCTACGTCAGATGTGATGGAATTTTCATAATTTGTTACAATGACCAGAGAAAAATTAAAAAAATTGTAAAAGTAAAATCCACGCACTCTCACGCACACTTTTCTTATTCCCTTGTTTTCGTCAACGGCTCCAACGATTTCCTTGAAATTTTCACAGTTAGTTCTTATGGACAAGGAAAAAATTGGAAAATTGGTATAGGTAAAATCCACCCACTGACACCCCCCTTTTTCTTATTCCTTTGTTTCTCGGGAAAGGCTCCAACGGTTTCCGTGAAATTTTTAGAATTTGTTGTTATCGTTTCTTGGAACTGTCCTAGCGAGTAACGACTTCAATCAAAAAATGAAAGCCCAAGTAAATTTTTAAGCCATAATATCGTTTTTTTTTTAAAGTTTCCTAGGAGCTTGGGAGAACAACAGCTCACATATGTACAAATGTTTAAACCTTAACCTAGTTTTTCGTCGAGTTTCCTTATGGCTTTGAAAAAAAATATACAGCCAACATTCAAATTTCTTAGCCAGTCTCATTTTTGTATACAATTCTCTAAGGATTTTGATTTTTTGTCCACTTCTCTCAAGGCTTGGAATAATTTGGTCTTATTATTAGTTTTATTCATCCATTCATTTAACGTACTTTTAAATTGCTCAGTCTTATCTTTTTTTTCATTCAATTCTTTTGGGACTGGAAAAAAATGCTTACCAATGGGATTAAAAGTCCAAGCACATAAGATACTGAACTAAAAAACCTTTTCCAGCTTATAAAACAACATGCTTTCCGAAAAACAGTTTCCAGAATTTCTATAAAAATTGTAATCGAAAATACCACCACTTTACAATAATTTTGCCTCTTAAGACCTTAAGAGTCATTAGGGCTTGAATTTAAAGTTAAGTAAAGGGTGTTGTTTTTAGACGTGTGGTTTTTAATCTGGCAATACATTTTTTGTAGATGGTCTTTTTGACAGCTGTCATTTGATTTATGCTCAGTTTGGTTTGATATTTCATAATGGCTTACTCCTGAACAAAATAATGGTTTGTTTCGCGCAACGCATCGCTACACAATCAATTTATAAGAAGGAAATACATTATCTCGTGTCTTGGGCCTGTGGCCTAGCTACCAAGATCGTGCGATTTATTTATTTATTTTATGAATTGACTATTTTTCATGGGGTTATGTGAAGTTGCTTGTCTACACAGATAAGCCCGAGACGATTGACGCCAAGAGAATATTTAAAACGTTATTGCTGACATACGGCCCAAATTGCTGCAAAAAGTGGCCGTAAATTGGGCCTCTCGGCTGGAAATTATTTGAGCCAGCCGCGTTGCCCTTATCTTTGTAATGAAGCTAAATTCTTGGCCATAACATTAAATTATATTATAAAATCTTTTTGTTCTATATAATTAATTTTTAGATATAAGCAAAGTTACTTTAAGGCAATTCAACTTAAATGCGAAGAGGTTATTCATTTATTTTCAAATTATGGTTTTATGTACAACATGCAACTTAGCAACTTTTTGGATTTTTATTTTATTATTGAGTTCTACTAAATTCAAAGGTCAAAGATGTCATGGGACAAAAGGTCTTACTTCCACAATTAAACCAATGAAAAATGTAAATACAAAAAGACATAAGGCCTAGTACGCTGTTGATGCGAAACGAAATTTTAAGTTGGCCTCACTAAAGGAAACGAGTTATTTACGAAAGCGAAGCGGAAAAAATATTCACTGACAGTTGCACGAATTCAAAAAAGTAAAACGAAAAAAAAGCGAAAAATATCACTTTTCTACAAGGAAAAATTAGTCTAGGTAGTTAATTGCGTGCGAAAGAAGAGTCCAGACTTCTCACAATAATCTGCTACAATTTATAAATTTCCCTCGTCGAACAGCCTATTGTAGTACTAAATTTTTCATTTATGATTTTGTTGTGTCATTTTTATAGGGGATTTTTTGTTTCGCATCCATCAGCAATGAGCATGTAGCTGGTATGCCTTTACTTTTATTAGTTTTACTAGCAAAAAAAAATTTGCGAATTGTAAGTCAGTCTTTTCAGAAATCTTACGAGTAAAAGTTTAACATTTTTAGCTTTTTTTTTTAAATTTGATAAATAAATGTGAGTCAAAGAAATATAGATACAAACCCAAAAAAAAAATAATAATAATATCTATTTCCTTCACAATATAAATAGATAAATCCTCTCCACCAAGTGCACTATCTTCACGTGAGGCTGAACCACGAATTAGTTGGTCACGAAATATTTTTCATATCTTCTTAAACTTTTCCTTCGAGACATTCAAACTAAATTTAACAAAAAAAAAACAACAACAACAAAAGGAATAATCATTGAAAATTGAATCGATTCCATCGACAAAGATGAAAAACAAAAGAATCTAATTCCAAAGCCAGAAGCAATATCAGTAGCTGGACACACAGTAGGTATAAGTACTACCGCAGATACTTTACGTACATTCCACTGTAAGACAGTCAGCAGTGCGGTGGGCGGTGTGGCATGGAAGCGCACAGTGGGGCCACTCCATATAGATCGATGATAAAAAGTCCTTTTGTAAAATTATTCCACGGCTGTTAAATTTAATAATTTTTGGACATTTTCTTTAATGCTTCTGCCTTCATACAACAACTTTCATTATAAACGGTTTGTTCTTTGTGGTAGCTATTACTGGTGTTTAATCAATTTAATCCCTGCTCACTACTCACTTGATTTTGTTTGTGAACATCTTTACCCAGGACAAAACTTTTCCAACGATAAAGACTTGATGGCCCTCAGCTTATCATTAGTTATTTGAACTTCACAACAGATCTCTTCAACCTTTCCTGTAAAAATACTGATAAAAAAGCTATAATTTTACCGTTTCACGCTTTTAAAAACAATATGGCACTGCTATCTTAAGCCAAATTTTAAAATGGCTCTAAACAACTATAAACATGGTACTCACAAAGCTTTTAATTTAATCAGCCTTTAATCATTATTAATCAAAAATATCTTTTCGTTTGCGTTTGAATTGCGTTAAATTGTCTTGCTCATTTAATTTTGTTCCGCTATGGAAGTGGATACAGCAATTTTAGCAACAATTATTAATTAAGATTTAAGTAGGTGAAAATAAATCCAATTCATGCTTGAACCTCAGTTAATTCAACAAATTTTAAATGTGACTAAAAGGTCTTTGAAATTCCTTTTTTTTCAAGTTTTTAAGCACAAGTCATGCCACTTTTGCCCCACTGTTTGGCGGCATAAAAGCACAACGGCTAACCAATAGATCGGATGCTTGTGGAGAAATAAACATATAAAAAAGCAAAAATATGGCGGGATGCTGAAAAATCATTTCTGGGCATAACTTCTTATATTTAATAGCGGTAATGCCAAGCATTTTTTTTGTTTTGTTTCCGCTAACTTGCGGGCAAAGCTAATGGGAAATGGAAATATTTTGTTTTTTTTTTTTAACTTTAGAGTGAACAAATTTAAGCCTTACTTTTCGTAATCTATATTCAAGAGTTGTTGTAATATGACACAAATGCTGTATCTGTCAAGGCTTGGACATTTTTGCAGGCTATGCTCAAGGTTTTACAATCCTTAAGTTGTAAATTGAAGCTCTGGACGCAAGGCCATTTGTTTGTAATTGTTTGAAGGCGTCAAATTCATACGTGAGCTAAAGCTAGTATAAGTTTCGTGATAAACTAAATTTTTATAACCAAATCTAACATTACGATATGGTCAAGAAGTTAATTGCAATCGATGTTTTTTGTCGGTGGATCCAAGAATCTGTGCGTTCTTCTGTACGTTTGTGCGTCCGTGTGTATTTTTGGTACTCACATACATTCAGCACTCACTTTCATAGTTTGTACGCACCCTCACTTCACGGTTCACGCTATTTAGTAATAAAGTCAGAGAATGGCAAAAAGTCAACCCAGTTTCGGCTTAAACCAGCTTTCAAACGTTGTTTTAAGTGCCATGGGAGTCATGATATCAACTGAAATAATAGCGCGATGTTCACTATGGCCATCACCATTTAAGTACCAGCTTAAATCTCGTCGGCTGGTAAGCAATAAAGCAAATGAAAAACCGGTGCACTGTGAACGTACCCTAGGACGACTAATATTATTAACCTGCTATGCATTCACAAAATATACATATCTACAGGGTGTTTTAATGTTCTTAAGGCATTTTTTTTAAGCTTAAATATAAGTTCTAGACGCACCTTGTCAATACTTTACGGTTTTCTAAATTAATAATATTTGCTGTCGAGGAGTTATCGTACTCTAAGTCTATTGATCAATGGCTTTTGGATGACGCCAATGTCAATGTTTGACACTCAACGCGTTTTTAAGTTAATTATTTTGTCTCTTCAACCTTCAAACAAAGGTTCATCATAACTGCATGTGTAAGTGATCAGTAAAAAAATGAAAAGGCTCGCTTGATTCCATTGGGTATTTGATTTTCACATTTTCGTCAACTGTT
Source organism: Dasysyrphus albostriatus (assembly GCA_946251815.1). Lineage (NCBI taxonomy): Eukaryota > Metazoa > Arthropoda > Insecta > Diptera > Syrphidae > Dasysyrphus > Dasysyrphus albostriatus. The sequence continues at coordinate 5,814,511 of OX276339.1, forward strand.
CCCAGACTCAACAATCTTCATGATCTTCAGAAGACAATAAGATTTGTTCTTCAGTGGTTCATCAGACTTGGTGACTTACTCGTTATGCAGACCACGTGCCCATTAGAAACATCTAAATAAGAACCATTGGTTGCTTAGAAATGTCCTTAACTGCGATACGCTTGTGCCTCAAGCAATCACAGTCATTGCAGATCAAAGCAATGCTGGACCTAAGGAGATCTCAAAAGAACCTGTTTGCAGGCAGGCTTTAAAAATCGAAACTAGGGTAGAAGCCCTTATTAGCTGATAAAAATTGGGAAACTTAAAAATCTGGATATAGCTAGCTCGAAATGAACATAGTTGTTGTTGCATTGATATAAAAATTCAGACAATATTATTTTGACTTGCAAAAAAACACAATTATAATAGCTGTGTTTGCTAACGTGAAATTTCTTGAAAATTTACACAAATTTTCACAAATTCTCACAAATTGTCACAAAATCCTGTTTGTTAACTCAAAAAAAGTTGCATCGGGGAAGCGCAAGGAGAGCAAATAATTTCCCCTCCGTTGGAAAACTCGCGAATTTCTGCTACACAAATTTCTGTGTTCACGAAGTGTTACAAGTACTGTCAAAGATCGTGGTGGTCAGTTTCTGTCACAGCGTTGCCACTAACCGGAAAGGAAAATTTTCCGAAGTAGGTTTCCAAAACAAAAATTTTCCTACAGAAGATCTACATGTTTCAATTTTTACTTTTATTTTGAAAAGAGAAGAACAAGAGAAATTAAAAATAGCGTATTATAATTGATTATGCTATCACGATTGTTATCAAGGAGAGCCTATAGCCGGAAGTTGTAGGAACAGAATTGAAAAATTAGTGGACTGTATTTTGATGAATGATAATTTTTTTCCGAAAAATAGAAGTGCAGTAGACTCGCTCTAAAACTAGTAGATTTGTTTAACGAAAAAAGTGCATTAGATTTATTGAAATCATGGCAAGGTGGCAACGCCATTTATACACAAAAATGACGTTTCTTACAAAAAGTGGTGCAGTTCATAGTTCAATGCGTTTGATAACTTTTTTCAAATTTCCGCAACTCTGATAGAGTTTCCCCCTCTTTTTAAAATTTGACAGGTTTTACATATTTTTTGGAAAAAAATACCAAACAAACCTTATTTAAGAAAACATAAACTTCAACTCCGTACAGCAATTAGACTTCCGCTGTCTGTCTGTGTGATGGGGAGCTCTCATCTATAACCGGTACATGAAGGCTCTGGGAGATAGTGTCTTCTTCGTCATCTTCTTTTGGCTTGATCTTCTTTTTTTGTTGGTTGGACTCATCTGGAGCCTTGTTTTGCTTAATGGCCTCTTTGTGTACAGCCAGAAGACTTTTGCATCTTTTGAAACCTTATTTCATCTGCGAGATCATTTTCAAAAATAGCTTAAGCCTTCTGGCTCTTAGAAATCTTGTCAAAAATGAAGGAGATGGGCTCATCGATTTCTTTTTTATATTCTTCGTGCGGTGCTACTTTGGCTGGCAATTCTGCAGGGGGGCCAAGGTTCATATTATTGGTCGGCTGGGGCAAAGGGCTACTATGACTGCTACTACGGTACCAAAAACCAAACGGATATCCTATATTTTGGTAACTGAGATACGGGTAACTGGACCAAAAAGGTGTGAACGATTCTTACTTTTTTGTTTTGTCTTCCTGTAAACACCCTGTATTTGAAAAAGAAAAGTAACAGGAATGTTCATACATTTTTAGCCCTAAAAATATTGAAGGCGATTCAATTCTATTTTTTTTTCTTAACGTAAAAATGCAAAATAAAATGACGTTTTTTTATTCAGCAGCAGCATGAGCCTCAGCAGCACAATGCGCTCCATACAGCAGGATGAAGTATCTATACTTCGTATATTCGCTCACTAAACTAAACTAGCTATAACCCAGCTGCACTTCGAATATCTTTCATATCTATTGATATTGCGATGCACCAGTATAATATCTCTCTCTCTATATTGCTTCCTTGTTAATTGTATTTATTTTCTTATGCAGGCACAATGAAGATGATGATTCTTTAAGGGAAAACCAAAACAAATATAAAATAGTCCAGAAGGGAGTGTTGCTAAAATTTTAGTTTTTTCGCGTTTAATTCAAAATATAAGAAAAGAAGTGAAATTTGGAAAACAAGAATTTTTCACTGGTTTAAATTGTGAAATGAAATCCCGAAGCATTCCTCTCATTTCAGAGTCGAGAGAAGATCCATAGTTTTTATGGCTTCAAAAGTCTTCTGGGTGCTCAAATACGGACATAAATACTTTTACATAGAAAATTCGCTCAAATCCATATTGTGTTTCGGCCAGGTACGATGATTGGGCTCATTATTTAGATGACTGTCGTTATCGTCTTAGGAGGGTAAGATAGTCATATCTAACTGATGAGCCCAGCTATCATACCTGGGCGAAACGCAATATGGAGTTGAGCTCACTTAAACTTGAGTTGCTAGTAATATTGAATTTGAATTTATCGCAACAAAATCTTGTTCATAGCTTGATCGGTAGAATACTTGATTTAATTTTTGTTGACAATGAGTTTGACGTTTATGTTGATGAATCTCCTTTCCCATAGTTCAACAATAGTCTACATCACATAGCTTACATTTTCTCTACGGTTTAAATGTTCTAAATTATTGGAATTCTAATATTTAAAATGAAAATTACAAATAAGATTTAAGTAATGCAGATTTTGAATCAATGCCCACTTTTCTTAATGAACTCGATTTGCGTATATTTCTGGATTCTTCTAGCTTAGAATCGACCTTTGCGATTTTTAGGTACATGCTGCTGAAATTTTTAAAACGTTTGAATAATAATTTCATCTGGTTTAATAAAAGCTTATGGCGGTTAAAAAATGTAATGCTTAAAAGGTATACGAAAAATCAAGTCACATCCATGTTTTCAAGTGAAATTTTATCAACTGAGGTCTGAATATGAGTTCCTAAAAAAATGTATTCACAGGTAATATACATATTGTAATGTTTTCTCAGGTTCGTTAATAAAACTTAATTCACTTTAAGTTAAGCCTAAAGAAGATATTCTTTGAGTGCTCCACCAGTTCTTCTCAAATTGAGCAAAATTAGTTAAGACAAACATAATATGCATAATTTTCAATAAATCTTTAGCCATAGTTGGAAGTTTTTTTTTAATTTTTATACATAAGGCCAGCTGTAAATATCAGATTGATCGCTTTAGACCTATTGCCAAGCTCCTCATTTTACCTAAAGTATTTGAAGCAATCAAAATGACTACTAAGCAATTGTTCGTAATCATATTTCTGAATATATCAACATGGCTTTGTTAACTATTTTTACTGTTGCAATTATATGGAAGCGCGGAGCTTTTGATCGCGTGCAACATTCAGTTTTAGTGAGAAAGCTTGAACAGTTTGGTTTCCATACGAAAATTTTAGATTAGATTCATAGTAATTTTTACACCGAACCGAAATCCCGATTTTCAGAAGCAAGGCTTCAAAATCTACTTGAATTGTTCACACCACACATAATCTAGATTCTGTCTGACATTTCAAATGTATTTAAGTGGTCATAAGAACTCTAAAAAAAAAAGATCCATTCCAATCAGTGAAAGTCCCAGGACATAATTGCACACATTTCACTTTTCTTTGAATAAAACATAAAAAGACTACAATCTGTTTTTATCATCTCTCTTCTTTGGGCAAACTGTTATACGGGAGAGAAAAGTAGTAGTGATTAATTAAGCGTGATTGTGAATAGGCCAATTATATTTTAAGAAGATTTGGTGGAAATCTACTTGATTACAAATTCTTAAAATGTATGGGTCTCGATGATTTTGATGACATTTTGGGCTTTTGGCTCGAAATCTAGATTTTCATTCGGTGTGAAAAGGCTATAAGTTATAACCATATGTACATGTACTATATGTTAAATTGTTTATGTAAGTAGTCTATGAAAGTAATATTCTTGTAAGACATAAGTAAGTTAATAAATTTAAAAAAAATAATCTCGCGGGCCTAGGATTCCTGGGTTTTAAAGCCCAACCTCGGGGAGATTTTTTCCACCCCTCTTACATAGTGCCGTAGTAGCATAACAGTGGGCTTGTTTTCTTTTAAAGAGTCTTGAGATATTTTCCAAAAATTATTTTTTTTTTTAAATTACCTTTTAAACAAATTCTCATGGGTCTCTTCAAGTTTTTATTCAGGAACAGCCAGCGGTTAAAAATAGAACGCGAGAGTCAAATTGAAGTTGTAGGTTTTTACAAAGAACGCGACGTTTGACCGTCAAAACAGAAAAAAAACTAAACAAAACAAACACATTCTCATCGCTCTTCGCTGTGATTTTGCTGAATGTTGAACGTATTTAATTCTTGAAGACTGAAAAAAATCAAAAAATTAACAAAAACTTTGTAAATTCTTGTTAGGAAAATCAAGTAATTTTCAATTTTTATTCTGATCTTATGAATTCGAAATTAGTATTTTTGTTGTTTGTTTGGTGAAAGTACACTTGATGGGGCTATAAGAAGAAGCGCCTCGTCTTCACTGCTGCTGCTTGCTGTTCAAGAAAAAAATATAAATTCTTCACAAAAATTCCTTACCTTTGCTGTTTAAAACACTGGCACTTTTCGGATACGCTTGCTGAACTATTTTGTGTCGTAGTAAATTTTAAAATAAAAGAAAAAGCAGTTGTCTTGACTTTTGACAGAAATTCAGTTTATTATTATTCACGTGCTCCAGAACTGGGTCAATAGAATGCCGAAAGCTGATCGTGTTCTGTTTGACGTATCAGAACGCGGAGGGCAGCGGAGCGTTCTTACCTTCCCGTCGGACCGCGTTATGTTTGACCAGGCCTTTAATAAGTTCTTAGGCAAGCCACATGAAATTAAGTGACCACACAGTGTTATTCAAGTTTCCACACAACTCTGACTCCGAAATCAGAATTTCTGCACCTGAAAGTTTATATGCTTAACGGAATAATTTTGTTTCAAAGTTTGTTTGTCGTTTGCCGTTTATTTGTGATTTAAGTAAAGCTGGCATGCGAAAAAACAAAACAATTTTCCGCATTTTCTGTACACCAAATTGTATAATATTGGCTTATGCCTCCCATTGAGTGATTAATTAACCCTTAATAAACTGTAGGTCTAAAAATAAAAAACAAAAGTTTTTGGAAGCAAAATACATTTGCATGCAAATAATGCCTTGAGATAAATATATATTATTTTTTGAAAGCTTAAACTGAACATCCAAAAAAAAATTATTTACCACATTTGCTTTGCATGCAAAAAACTGCTGGTCTATTGCTTTGTATGGCATTACATGACAGCAATGATTTTTCTTTTTTTGAATAAACTGTGAACCAATCATGCAAATAAAAAACTATTTTGTATTTCAACTTAATAATTTTTGTATAAACTGTAAACTAGAGTTTTTATAGTTTTTTTTTGTTAAAAATACCTTTTAAATACATTTTTGTTAAAAATTTAGTTTCTGGTAATTTAAGTTTTCATCCGTTTTTAAATCTACTACGAAAATTTTTGGTTTACTCCACATTTCTTAAAAATCTGCTCCGAAGTTTTGCTACTGAGGTTCGAACCCTGTTACTTACTGATTTCAATCCCAGAAATCTATCCAAATAATTATGTAATAAAAAAACTGTTGACTGGGTTTACTAGAACATAACACTACCTCCTAGACTATAAGTCTGCATTGACTCCTGCCTTGCCATGTCCCCAGTTATCCCAATCACACTCCAGAATTCTATATTCTCGTGAAAAGATGCAACCTTGCCACAAAACAGTTTCGCCGTTTCATTCATTGATAATATTTTTTATATAATTATTTTTTTTTGTTTTTAGGATCGAACTAGCGTGGAGTGGATTCAGGGATTGCTTATGTCATCCGTAAAAACGACAACGACGAGAGGATGAGGCTGACGACGACGGCATGGCTACGTGCACCTAGAAAATCTGCTATATCTACTATACGACTTACAACTTCATGCTGCTGTATAATGTTGTATAAAATATATTTCTATTGTTTCGAAAGGTTTTCAGTTTTTTTTTTTTTATTTGGCTAGTCTTCTTCTTCTGTCGAGATAGAGCTTCTGTGGCAGATAATATGCTACTACAGCGAGTTGCTCCAAAACATGACATTGTCGATAATAATAATACAGAAGCCGTGAATTCCTTCTAGTTGTAGATATAGCCTGTATGAAGCACACTAAAAGTGACCAGTCTATCACTTTCGGCATTGCAAGAGCAAATCGTTTGTGCACCCAACCCAACCCAGCCCAGATGCTTCGGGTCCAGACCGACCACGTTCCTTCCACGTTCTTTTAAAGTTTAAACGAAATAAAAAAAGCAAAAACACTGTCGACTTTGGTTCTTGTGCAATCTCGAATATATTTTTTTTTGTAACTTTAAGCAGCATAATAAATGTGAGAGCCCTTTGTTACCTGGAACTTGATTTTTAATTAAAAAAAAAATAATTTAAAACAAGAAAGAATTTTCCAAATAAATGTGAATTGTTTATTTTCTGCTAATTTATAAAACTCAGACCACAGATTATAAACTAGTTGTAGCACCGATTTGAAATGTTTGATTTTTAGGGACTCCACCCCCCCCCCCTTGTTTCTGACAGGAACACAGAGCCAAAGATAAAGGCTTTTTTCCCAACAAAATAAGCAAGCTAAATCACTTGTTTTAAAAAACTTACAAAATGATTTTAGGATCAAATTATTTAATGTGTCCGGAAACGGATATATGGATGCTTTTTATCTGAATCTATTTCAATCAGCCAACATTATTCGTAGGTTTTCCGCTGGTCGTAAGAGGTTTTCACCATTGTGAAAGGTCTCATAATTGCAAAGAAAAGATGCAACAGACAAATAATTATAAATAAACAAAGGTAAGGCAAAAAGAGACGGATGTTTGACACTTCTGTTACTAAGATCCTGTTTATTTTGTTTATGATGATCTAATCCGGATCCGATAAAGCGGATAGTTAAATGCGGCTAGTACCTGGGACGTTTCTTGTTTTTTTTTTTTTAGAAATTTTATTAATTTAATCTGAACATGATTTTTATTTTATTCATATTTTCGACTTCTATGGAAAAATTGATAAGTCTAATAACCGTTCTTTTCCAAAAACACTAAAAAAAAAAAAATGTTTTAACGATTAAAACACGTTGGTTTATAGAATATTTTTCCATAATGAATTTGCCACGAGTTTACTTCACGACTGCCAAATATGAACTAATGTTTTCCAAAATGGCGGCAAAACAAAGTAGTATACCTTCCCCGCGGACAACCTGTATATAGAAACAGATATTGCCTTAATAAAGAAAATCTGCTTTAACAAAAACGTTCGTTTTATTTTTTTTTCTACTTCCTATTCTTCTATCTGACATTACTTTTAAGGACACCCCATTAAAAATATTTTTTCATTTTTAATTCTTTATCAGCTATTACCAGTGTCAATTTATTTGAAATCACTCAAGGAACAACGAAGTTTCAATATGTTGACCTATTTTTGGAACACCCTGTTTTGAAAATTTTTTTTCATTTTGTATTCTGTATCGGGTATCACCTGTGTCAATTTCATTGAAATCGATCAAGGAACAACGAAGTTCCAAGGGTTTCGGAACTTTTTCCCACGAAACTTTGTCCTTCGAAACTTTTTCTTGCGAAACTTTGACAGTTTGAAACTTCTTTTTCGAAACTTTGTCTTTTGAAACTTTGTCATTTCGAAACTTTGCCTTTCGAATCTCTGGCAAATTCTCAATTAAAAAAAAAAACTATAATTTTTTTGAAAACCCAAAATTTATATTCAGCAATCTTTTTTTTACTGTGGTCACGATGATTTTCTCAGTTTTTATAAAAAAAACTAATGCAAATGTGAAGTAATTACCCAAAAGTATTATGGATTTGTTAATTTCTTCAAACTAATGCGATACTAATGTGGAAAGATTAAGTTTTATAATTCAAAATTAATTTTTATATTTATTTATTTATTTACAATCTGACCCAGCAGTTTGTAACACCGCAAATTTTTTTTTTACTATTCGAAGGGAAGTTGATTGAAGATATTAACCCTGAGTTTTAGCAATCACAAAATTAACCGTTTGGTCGCCATCTTGGGTTTTGTTTCATTTTAGTTTTTATTTAATATCTCAGTTCCTAGAATTCCTATTTTTAATATTTAAATAGTTATAGACCAAAGAAGTAAAAAAATAAGTTTTTTAAGAATTTTTTAAAATTAAGCACATTTATGGAAGGAAATTTTTAAAAAATGTTTATTAGAAATTTAATGGCCATTAAATTGTCAGTTATTTTGGTAGACAAATTTTTCTGTATTCTAATAAATAAAAAAGATATCAATATTTTTTTACTGTGAAATATATCTACGAAGGGTTGGAGGAACATCGTCATCATCAAAAAACTTTCCGTCGGGGGATATTCTTCGGTTTTGGAAGGCGAGGAATGAATGTCGCATTCTTTCTTTTTCTTTTCGCGTATTGTAAAAATGCGTAGATAAAACTTTGTTATAATAAAATTTGCGAAAATCTTCTTGGACTTGTTCATATAATTGAGAAAGAGTAAATTAACACTGTTCGACGTTTGTGTTTAGATAATCATAAATCGATTGCATTGATTTTGTCCGAGCGCAGTGGCCCGACTTAGGGGGAACATATTTCCCCTTTAAAATAAATTCACTTTTGCACTTTCGGTGATATATTGAACTAACTGTGGCGATATCCTGCATGCTTTCTAAACGTTCAACTATTGGGGAACTTACTTCAGAAGAATATCGGGCTTGAAGCTTTGCGATAAAATGAACTTTTTTTAGTCACTTTTCTTACCTGGTCAACTCTCTTCTGCGACTGATTTCCTACTGATTTGCAGCATAAATGAAGCATACGTTTCGAAAGTCAAACGCAATAATGTTATCCTGCGGTTTCTGCAGCTAAAGCGATGGTCCTTGTGACCACGTGGTTTTGTCAGTGGCACTTCCAGATGGAATCGAAACTCGTCACAAATCATCATATTTTTCCAACACACTACGTCGATATCTGTGTTTTCAACTTTCTGCTTCTGCCCTCGGAAAATACTAACTGATATAAGCGTTTGAACGCCTTTTTTTTACGTTAGCAATCTTGCCAAAATCTAATGGCTCATAAGGTGAACCTAAGTAGGAAAAATTGTGTAATTATTATTGCTATTATATTGACAAAACTGAAATGAATTGGGTTCGATATTATGTTCGAAAGCACTATCTGCTGTACAGCTGAACAACAAAAAATCGAGGTGACGAACAAAATATTGATAAGTCATGGGGCGTGATTGTAAACGTCAAATTCGTTTGCAAGTAAATTGACTGAATTTGACAAAATAATTTTTTACAAACAGGACGGTGACATACTACTTGTCATGCCGCAATATCTGCGTCAAAAAACAACAATCATCTGACGGCCAAATTGACTTTGATTTTTCGTTTTCGAAAACGGCCGATATTGTGATCGGTTCATAATTATGGAAATGACGTTTAAAAGCGCGCTTAGCTTGCTTTGGATTGTCTTCAATTAAATAAGGTGATCGGAAGAAAATGTATTTTGAACATACGAGTAATCTAAAGTGTTCCATAGGATCAAATTACTGTTAAAAAGTCAGACAAGAATGTATGATGAGAGTTTTTGATGATTCCGTGCAAACATTCCAAGCAGAGCGTTGTATTTTAAGTTACGTTGGAATGAACGATAGACAAATTGTCGAATTGTTAAAATGTCGACAGGTTAAAAAGTCGATTTATATTGACTTTTTTTGTATGTACTAGGTATTTTTAAAAAATATCAACAATTCGATAAAAGTCGATCCTTTTCTCAACTTTCTTTCAAGGCAGCTGGCTTTTTGTTTTTTTTTTTTTTTTTTTTTTTTTTTTTGAAATTCATTTTTATTTTTCAATTTTCTTAAAACTATCCTAAAGCTAGACAAAAATTCATAAAAACTAGCCTACTTATCAATATCTTAAAACTAACTTACTGGCCCCAGTCGGGCGCTCTAAGTTAAACCATAATAACTTAATGCTAATGCCTTTCGGCCTAAGAACTATCTTAATACTATATCCAGGTCGGTTTTATTTTTTACCGAGAAGAATTTACAAAAAACTCGGTATCATTGTCTTTATTTTTTGGTTTTATATAAAACTTACAAACTACATAAAACTAAATTAAAGCTAACTAAAACTAATTAAAACTACTTAAAGCTACTTAAAACTATTTACAACTAATTATAAACTAATTACAACCTACTTATAAGCTACTTACAGACTACTTACAAACTAGAACAGCCACAGCAAGCATTTTCCGGTTTTATAATTTTTTTGTATTTTTGTGGATTTTATATTTTTTTTTTTTTTTTTTTTTTTGGCGCCACCCTGACTGTCCCTACTTAAAACTAACTACCTAAACCTATGTAAGTCGGCCATACCTAAGAAAATAGCAAGGTCAACTATTAAATGTCTGAAGGAACTTCATCTTCGTTTTTCAACCACCAGAACTGGTTCTCCTGCTTTACCCTATCTCTTCGGTCCCGTTCGGACACAGTCCTACTGAACCGAAGGTGCTCAGCTCCGTCTTGTGCGAGGACGTCTCGACTGTAAAGGAGCCGCCGATCTACAGTTCTACGGCCGACGTGGTAGATTAGCGGAACCGCCGCTCTATCCTGGATCAGCCCTCGACTGTCTAGGTGGAGGAATGCATCGGGCGGAATAAAGCCGCTTAGACGCACACTCTCGTAGTATTCGTTGTTGGGGTAATAAGCCCCGAAAATTAAGCTGTTAGGCGAGGACATCGCTCTTGCAATGTGACCTCGAATAAGCTTCAGCAAGAAATTATCTATCCTGTTTATGTTGGCCCCGTTGTATAGAGCCAGGTTGGAATAGTAGTGTTTGTACTCCGACTCTGGTGTTCTGTGCAATCCAAGGCAGCGTCGAAGACACTGCCTCTCAAACACCCGAATCTTTTCCATTTGAGATGGGGCAACGTTGAACCAAACCGGGCACCCATAGGCAATCATCGGCCGGATAAGGGCCATGTAGCAAATCACCTTTACCCTGCTGTCAAGCCGGCTGCTATAAAACAACCGTTTCGTCAGGGCGAAAGCTCCCCTAGCCCTGGCCAGAGCAGCATTTATATGTCTGTCGAAATACAAATACTGATCCATCCAGATGCCAAGGTACTTTACTACACTTTTACTCGCCAGTGGATGTCCATTTGGCCCTACGATCACCAGCTTGCGCCAGTTCTTTCTCGTATCCCTTGTGGCTCCACGCAACGGAGTCCTAAACAAGATAGTTTCTGATTTCTGAAAGTTGATTTTCAACTTCCAGTCATCACAATATCGTTGAATCTCATCAAAGTCACTCTGCAAAAGAATTCTGATGTCCTCGACTTTTGCAGCTGTTCTGTACGCAATTAGATCGTCGGCATACGCAATTGCCTGAGTTAGACTACTTATGAGATCGCTGGTGTAAATGCTGAATAGAATCGGCGAATTGACCGCTCCCTGCTGAAGACCATTTTTAATATTAAAGGTTGTGGCAGAAGTTACATTGCCACTTTTGACAACAAACTTTCTACCATTGAGCATATCATAAAGCATATATAACAGTGGTTTACTAATGCCAAGTCTGGTCAGCTTTAGATAAAGACCCTCTAACCATACGGTGTCGAAGGCCTTCTCCAAATCAACCAGACAGGCACCCGTACACTGCTTCTTAGATTTGTTCCATTGGACATCAGAAACGAGTTTCGACGCGGCATGAATGGTGTCATGTCCCGCCTTAAAACCGAACTGATTGTCCGGTATGATATTATTGTCCTCTGCCCACTTAGACAGAGCTCTATTGATAACTTTTTCGAATACCTTGCTTATGCTCGGAAGAAGACTTATCGACCGGAGATTCGCCGGATTGGAGTTGTCCTTTCCCTTTTTCGGGAGAGGATGCACCACAGCTGTCTTCCACCGCACTGGATAATATGCATTATTCAGAGCGTTGTTAAACAGAGTGGTATAAATGTCTACTGCTTCTTGAGGTAAATGTCGAAGTACAACGTTGGATATGCCATCGACTCCTGCTGACTTCTTCTTCTTTAATGAATCGAAGATGAGCTGGAGCTCCACCTTCGTAATTAACAGGGAACTGGGCCCATTTCGCTCGGCGATTATGGCGTTTGCCAAATGATCTTCATTGAACCCGGTGAAACCAAGGTTCTCTGATCGCCATTGCGTGATGTCATTCCGAAGGTAGAAGTGATGGAGCAAGGCTCTGTTTTCCAGGTCGTGATTCGGGCGAATGCACGCATTCACCTTGTACACTTGCTGGAAAGCAGCCCCCACAGCCTCCACTTTCTCCTGCGGATCTTCGACAATAAAGAGGTCATCGTCCAAGACGGCGTCCTCTGGATTAATTCCTGCTGTCAGAAGTACGTCTCTGTTGTCCGTCGTTCTCTGAAGCTTAAGACAAGGAAGGTCGTTCTGATCATTCCTTCTAAATATCTTGTTAATTTGCGGAAACATGCTCGGGTCGCTAGCATTAACGGCCCGAATTTTGTTGTCCCAATACAAATTAATTGACAACCGATAGTTCTCTTTAATTAGTTGGTTGATGTTTTTGATCGACGACTTCAGTGTCCTAATCTCCAGATGGTGAGGGTCAGTAAACCGTCGGTACAAGAGTTTTAGTCTTGTCAGCAGTCCACTTTTTTGTCTGTGTAGTGCGTCAATGGTTGCGTTTCGATACATGTCGGTTGCGTCCCGTTGCTTGTATTTCGGTATTGTTCTGTTCATTGTTCGTTTGATTGTCTCATCCATTTGTTCTAGGTATTGGTCTATTTCGTTATTTGTCAAATTCCTGTCATTTGGTGGGGATATGTTATTCGAACTGATTTCGCTCGATAAGGCGTTGGTAAAGCGTGGCCAGCGCACCTTACTGTAATTATAAGTATGCACAGGTACATACTCATCCAACTCCACGAGCTCGTTCGGAAGTTGTATTACGGCACCGAGTCCGCAGTGGTCACTGTCGTACTCGATCGTTCGTAAACAATTTCTCGGTCTTTGACCCACAGTGTCAGTTATTGTCAGTCTTGCGTCTATTAGCAATAAGTCTAGATAAGCACCGCTTCTTGGAAACGACGGCCGATCCGTAGCCAGCAGTTCTATACGATATTCAGCGTTATACTGACTCATCCAATTAAAAAGATGAATACCTCTGGGATTCTGAACTTGATTTCCCCAATCTAAGTGTTTGGCTGGCTTTTTGTCTAAGTTCGAAGGTAAACATTTTCTGAATCAGTAACCAAAATAGGTATTCTAATTTGTAAGAAAGTCGATATAAACCAACATTTTAACTGGTTAAATCGCGCCGGTCATTCATACGTAACCTATACTGAAATATGTTAGTACTGGTTTTAAGTCGGTATAAGGACGGTGGAAGCAACGCGATTTAATATTCGATTTTCTATTAATTCTGTATTAAAATTTTTGCAGCGAAAAAGGCGGCTTCTTTCAGCTTGCCTCAGGTTGTTCTAAGCGCTAGGAACGGCCCTGCCTATATCTCGAGGCTCCGCTCCGTCGGTGGGGATTTATTTCTGAAATACATACCTATATACTGTTGCTCCTTGATAGTCTAGGTTTCTGTATATTTCTCCTTCCAATTCAATCTTATGTTGCCTGCATTTTTTAAAGGCTTAAACAAATGTAATGTAATGTAGAATCCACAAAGATACAAAAGTTTTCCAATTAAAACAAAAGCTAAACTTCTCTAATTCTATAAATCTATGGATGTCCTTTGTGTGTGTCTTTTGTTCTTTGTCCTTATTTGTGTGTTTTTTTTTTTAATTTTCTGTTTTTGTTTTGTTTTTTCTTAATTTAATTTTTTTACTAAATTAAGTTTTGCTTTCAATTAAAAGTTGTTTAATCTTAATATCAGACATTATACGATGAATAAAATAATCATAATGAAAATGTGTTGAACTTCAATTGCCTGCCCCCCCTTCATTCTCTGAGACAACGAAAAGTAAAAAAAACATCCGTTTGATATTCAAAGCAGCCCAAATCTTGCATAATTGAATTCTCAATTTATTTAATGGAAAAATAAAGTGATGCTGCTGCGGTGGTTGCTGTTGGCTGTTGCTGCTGCTGTTAATCAGATCCGTAGCCTTGATAATTTTTTCGGGGGATAGAAGATTTAAAATAATAGGGATTGCTCAAGGGGTTTGATTTTAATGCTGATTTCTAGGAAGTATATTTTGAGGGATGGGTCATGCCGAAGCAAAGCAAAGCAATTTCGCCGTAGATATCTGGCAACTTGCTTTATGGAGCAATTATTGATTTCTTGCCACAAAAACATCTCGGGGTCTTATAGTCAAATCTAACATTACAATGATGGAAAAGTCCAACAAAGTATGAGGATGTCGGTCTGTGCGTCAGCGTTGCCATGATGACAAAAAGTAATGACAGCCTTTTTTGGGGTTATTTTCAAAAAGTTTGAGACATTTTCCATAAAAGAAAATTTCAATGAATCTAATACGCAGTGAAACAAAAAAGATACGAAGTTTTATCAAAATTGTAATATTTACCGCTTTTGAAAAGATTTGTAAACAAGAACTATAAACCTACTAATTTACCTTTATACGTTTAAGATTTTTAACCTTTTTATATAATTTTCCATTACAAAATATTTTTTTATTAAAACAGGAAACTAGAATATGCGGGCTATTTCTGGTTCTGAGGGTCAAATGGCCCGATCTTTGTGGCAACGTTGATATGCTCCCATGAGACTATATGCGTTTCAGCAGGCCATATCTTTTGTATATCAGGAACCAAGTATGCTAGGAACATGCTGTAAGGCTCTAAACTTGAATCTTTTTTTTGCATTTCAATGTTGCCTAGGTTTAACTTTTGAAGTCCTTAATTATGAAATAGCCATAATAATAATAGAGCCATAAGTTCCCAACCTGCTTGGTTCCTGAGATACATGATGTGACCTGCTAACTTGACTGTGAAATTAGATTTCACCGTTATTTAGTGAGCTGTAAATTCGTGTCATGGTTCTATTTGCCTACCTATGTTAAAGTTGACCTGCTAAATACACAGACTTCAGACAAAGTTTTTCTATACTTTTATCAACCAAATTTGAATGGGACTTTCACAGTTGTGAATGTGTCGCTTAACCGTCTTTAAATTTTTCATACCTCCCAAATTTTCTATTGAGTACGGGCTTGCACTGGTATTTGCGCTTTACCATTCCAAAACTCATCAAAGGATGTGTGATGTGGTTTTTCGGTTTCTTTCGTATTCATGTTTTTGTTTCACCACCAATGATACAAGATATAGAGTGAAGGAGAAACTGATGGATAATAAAATCATGTTACGGTGTGGCGATGGCAGGTGGGTGTGTTTATTGACTGTGGGCCCGCAATTGTACTTATTGTGAATGGATATGCTTATGGTATGATTGTTAATGATCGGAAGTAACATACCGAAAAGTTTAAACAATTTTTACACCATTTTTGGTGAAACCAAGGGCAAAAATTGCATTTGACATTTCCAAAGAATATTTTGTCGGTTCATAGGTAAAACTTACTAACTAACATTTTAAACATTTGAAGAAAATTAGATAAAACATACTTTTAGAAGCTGAAATTCAGTTTCCGCAAATTTCCAAATTAAGTTCCCGGGTACACCTTTCAATATTCTTATAAAAACGTGTAAAATTTAGCTTTTTGGATTAGAAAAATGCATTTCATTCTCATTTTCTTGAACTTTTTTTCTGTACCTAGTGAGTTTAACCTTTGAACTGACGAAATTTAATAGAGATTTGGAACGAAGCTCTTCAATCGATAATGCATATTCAATTTGTTCAAAAACGATTACAATTTGGACCATTCCATACCAGTTATGGTTGGAGCTGTAGGTAAACACGGTGTCAGTGACATTTGACATACATATATTAACACGCAGTTGTCAAAATTGGTCTTTTCTCTTTGAATCTTGTCTGTCAGTCTAGCATTCGCAGTGAAATAATGTTTTTTTTTCATGACTCGTAATCTGAAAGTTTCTAATAAACTCTTATTATGAAGAACACCATAAAACACACCAAGGAAATAAGAACGGCAACAATTTCCTTATACCTACACACATAATAACAATTTTTAATTTTTTTTAATTGACGTTTTCGACTTACGGGCAACTGATGCAATCTTTCTTTTCCTCTACTATTTTTTTTTTTTTTTTTGGCACATGCAAGAAAAAATTCAAACTCTCTATAATGTTAAACCTAACTTATTAGTTAAACAACAAAAAGAAGAGCAACAAAAAAAATTAATGTAGAATATAAAAACAATCTAAGAAACGGTTCGCTGAGTTAAAGAGTTCCTTTGAGCGTGAAGCCACGAGCCACACGATTACAATTTAAAAAGAAACCAGGGTTCATCATCTAAGTTGTTTGCATTTATTTATTTATATACATAGACATATTTCTTCCATCATTACTAGTGCGCACGCGTGAACACATACTCTTCTTGCCCTTTTGATCTTGCCTGGTTTTGCTGATGTTGTCCGCATGTCGTGTGTCTAGCGTTTGCTGTAAGTCAAAATTTACATGAAATAGTAGGTAAGGTAGGTAGGTACTGTACCTGTAGGTAATGCATTCTTAGACAAAAATCTTGCTTGAGATAGAACAAAGTGTGTGGCACAATCCTGTCTGCTTGACTTTTCGGCCGCATATTAAACGGCTGGGTCGATTTTTTCTAGACTTGGCATAAGCGTCATCATTCAGACATTCTCTGATGGGCTTAAGGGACAAAGATATACATATATATACATATTCTATATCTTTTCCAATTCTTGCTTTCTTCTTATTTTTCTTTTTTATAATAATTACATTTTTTCCTGCAACCCTTGTTCGCACTTTTGCATTTGTACTTAAACGGCTCCTGAAACGGGTTTCAACTGTAGATACGTCATTTGTATCGTCCTCGATCCTTGGAACACTGCATCCAGTTCTAGATTCCAGACCATACACTCTGGCGTCAGTGATGGCTTGGCCTCAAATTTGGGGGCTGGACTTCGAAGACTCTTTTGGCTGGTGAAGTGTTGTCACCGATGTACCCGTGCTAGTAAAGTTGAGGATTTTAATTTGTTGATTTTATACAGCTCAGCTCCTAGAGTTCTCAGTTGTATTTTTTCCTTCATTCGACCTCCTCACACAAAGGACCAATTATTGCTTGAAGAAACTCCTGTTTAAATGAACGTAAAGCCAGCTCTCCTTGTATACTTAATGTCCAAAAATAATATCTTGGAGTATGAGGGCTTTCCAGAGAGAACACTTCGTCTTCTGAGTAAGGAGTTTAGAGTTCATTTGTTCGCCAAACCGAATTGGTAGCGTTTTCTTCTTCGTTGGATCTCCAGGGTAGCGTTGTCGATATGGCAAGATCGTGCACTTATGGCACCTTTTAATTTAAATGGCACTGTGGCACCCAAAGACTTCATATGGCACTTTGATGTTGGTGTAGTAAAATAAAATATTTAAACAATGGCTAAGTTAGCCAGGCGGTGCAAAATCTCTATAAATAAAATTTTAGAGTTGGACAAGTGTCTAAAGTTAGATATGCTTCGAATAGGTTTATAAATACCGCTGAGAGTGATTTGATATTAAGGTCGAAAGTATTTTTGTTGGTGATTTTCTTTTTTAAATTTTGTTTGCATCAAACATTAGTTGGTGGCATCCACTGACCAAAATTGGCACTTTCAAAAAATAATTTCCGACAACGCTGCTCCAGGGGCCTATTTCACCAACTTACAAATTGTAAATTAGTAGAAAAATAGATTTATTCGGTTTAACTAAATTTTTGTTTTACAAAATTTCTAATTCTAATTTACAAAGGGAAATTTGTGAAATCTCAACTTTTTTCAAATGATTTGTTTCACCAAATTAAATGACTTAGAAATTTGTTCAGTTATGAAAAAAACTTTTCATTGACAGTTTCTTACAGCTTTACACTAGCTAGCTTGAAAATGGTGGACAATATCATGGAATCGCAGACATGAACGGAACAAGAAAACATTTGCAAACGGCCAATTGTTTATGGATCATCGATGAATAACTAACTTAAATTGATTCACCTAACGAGTTTGAATCAGCGGACATGTCGATAGAGACGCCAACCTATCAATAAATTGTATGTTGGTTTGTAATCCCGACTATGAATTATAAAGCATACAACTTGTCCATCGAAATGTCAATCGCATTTGGACCCCATCTTGAAAACCGGCTTGAAAAGGAGTTTCGACGATATCTTGAGAACCGTACGTCTCACTAAAAAATGTT
This sequence comes from Dasysyrphus albostriatus, assembly GCA_946251815.1. NCBI lineage: Eukaryota > Metazoa > Arthropoda > Insecta > Diptera > Syrphidae > Dasysyrphus > Dasysyrphus albostriatus. The sequence goes on from OX276339.1 coordinate 5,832,909, forward strand.
AAATCTTATTTGTAAAAAATTAGATTCACTACAAGTTATGTTAACGTACTTTCTTAAAGTAAAATTGGACTTTGGACATTAGAATGTTATAGTCAAAAACGGACCAACGTCTTTAGTATTTTCATAATAAAATTAAAAGAAAAAATTATAATCCCTTAGTACCTAATATTTTTCTGATAAACGTTCGTCTCTTCTTAACTGTAACTTCTTTATTTTCAATGTAACGCTAGAAACTATTTTACCATAATATGTAGAGAATTTATTTCTCTATGTAAAAAAGAAACAACGGTTCTTAATCATGGAAGCCTTCAAATCACGAATTTAACTATTTCCTCTTTGTATTTACTCGGGGGAGTACAGTGGAACGATTAGTAAACATTTCTGGTCATGGGATGTTTCTTTTTCTTATGTTATGAACGGAATTTTTTTATTTCCAAAAAAAAAATGGTGCCTACTTGCAGTACAACTGTGCTTTTTTATTTCAAATACGATTTAACGATTTTGATTCAAAAATTCAGTGCATTACTGTAGTCATATTGTATTTAATTGTAAAAATAAAATCTGTTTCAAACGGTACCTGCCATATACGTAACGATTTTTTTAATTTTCTATTTTCAGAAAATCGCTGGATCTGTTTAAATGTTTAAATTTTTGCGTACCAAAATTTAAAAAAAAAGAAGAAATTTTGCTTTAAAAAAAAAAAATATTTTATTTTATTCAATAAGGCGGTAAGTTTACAAGTTTGGTAAAATGATAAGTTAACGCAAAACAAACATATGATTAAATGCTAGGTAATCAGCGTAAGAGTCACAATGAAGTTATGATATGTCATATGTTCAACCAGTTTGGTTTATTTTCCCCAGCCAAATCCCAGGATTGATATAACCAAATTGTGTAAATCATTTCAAATACAAAATTTCAAGTTCATTAACCAAAAGATAAACTTAACCAATTTGTTAACTTAGGGTTTCACGAAGTTGCCTGAATAACCTAAATATTTCAAAAAAAAATTGATTTAGAAGTCACCAATGACGCGTCAACCAAAGCAGCCAACAGTATACACACTCCTCCTGAGTGGGCAAGAAGGAAGGGGGATCTCTAGTCCAGAATTGCCTTCTTAGTCGACAAGTCTGCTCTAGCATTCTTTTTGACTTGTCGCTTCCTTGACGCCTTAACCGTACCGGACGCGTCATGGCGGAATCCCCCAAAGAGCTTGCTGACGAGATTGGCAGAAAACGTACTTCTATAAGTCTCCTCTACCCCTTCTTGTTTCAGGGGTGACAGCCTCATTCACACATGTCTCCACTTTCAGGAACCGCTTTTTGTCTTCGGTTTCGAAATACTAACTAAGTGCCGCCACCGAGACCATCAGGAAAAATACTCCCTATCCAATACAATTGTACTAGGCCAGCTAGCGACAGCACCTTTGCCTGGTGCAATGCTGATTGGAAAAACATTTAAGAAATT